>LR812526.1:47633545-48018545 GCA_903798195.1 Danio kyathit
AAGAAAGAAAGAAAGAAAAGAAAGAAAGAAAGAAAGAAAGAAAGAAAGAAAGAAAGAAAGAAAGAAAGAAAGAAAGAAAGAAAAAGAAAGAAAGAAAGAAAGAAAGAAAGAAAGAAAGAAAGAAAGAAAGAAGAAGAAAGAAAGAAAGAAAGAAAGAAAGAAAAAAAAAGAAAAAGAAAGAAAGAAAGAAAGATCATAGAATTAGTGTGCTGCATCTAGAAAGCTCTGATGCTGAAAATTTTATATCCAATTATATCCTCATTCATTCATTTCCTTCGGCTCAGTCCTTTTATTCATCAGGGGTTGCCACAGTGGAATGAACCGCCAACTTATCTAACATATGTTTTACACAGCGAATGCCCTTCCAGCTGCAATCCAGTACTGGGAAACAACTATACACTCTCCCATTCACACACATACAAACAGCCAGTTTAGTTTATTCAATTCACCTATACCAAATGTCTTTGGACTGTGGGGGAAACCGGACCACCCAAAGGAAACCCATGCAAACACAGGGAGAACATGCAAACTCCACACAGAATTGCCAATTGACCCAGCCGGAACTTGAACCAGCGACCTTTTTGCTGTGAGGCGACAGTGCTAACCACTGAGCCACCATATATATCCTCATTCATTCATTCATTCATTCATTCATTCATTTTCTTTTCGGCTTAGTCCCTTTATTAATCTGGGGTCACCACAGCAGAATGAACCGCCAACTTATCCAGCATATGTTTTACGCAGCGGATGCAATTCCAGCTGCAAACATTCTCTGGGAATATATATCCTCAGTGACATCCAATTATTCAAACATATGCTTTGTCATAAGTGGCATTATTCACACTTCATATCTAATCTGATGCATTTAAACAAATTCATCAGTTCTACTTTACATGTCTCTGTTGTCTTTGCATTAGTCCTCTATGTCAGACTATTAGCAAAGTGTTATATAATTCAGTTTATTCTTGCAACTGTGTAGCATTTGATTAGAAGATAGTGACAGCTCAATAAGTGAATGAGAAGATCTGCAGATGATCTCATCAGAGTTGTGGAGAGTGACACTGATAGGTTTTTACTGATGGATTTACACACTGATCCTCCTCAATTTGCTTGCACGTTCATTTAAAGAGAGCAGTGTGTGAAACAAGATTTGTATGTGTAAACAGTGATGCATACACGGCCGATTTTCACAGAAAGCTCTCGAGAACTTGACGGATAATGCAGTTGTAGGGGGAAAAGTTAGGTGTAGCCCTATAGTTTTCCTGTTTGTTTTGAATGCGAATTGCTGTCCATTCACTTTAGGCTATTTCGCTTTAACTGCCCTTTTTAGGTGCAGCAAATTGGGTGTAACGCGTGAACAGCGCGCCCTTAAGAAACTCGTTAATGTCAAATGCGTCGTTTCCTTTTGTTTTTGTTTATTTTGCGAGTTTGCGTCTTCTATTATCATGCAAATAAATGCCAGAAAGTGAGAATTAAATTCACACTTTTACAAATTCTTTGGCTGACGTGTAATTTAATCACTGACACTCGAAACGCATAGCAGTAGCAAATAATTACGATTAAATTAACAATTATAGGACTTAAATTAATTGGATTTTGCGATTCATCCTTTAAACTCAAATTAAAAGTGTCTAATTAGCCTTAGTTTCCAGGTGATGGGTTGCAGCTGGAAGCCATCCGGTGTGTACAATATGCTGGATAAGTTGGCGGTTCATTCCACTGTGGCGACCGCAGATTAATAAAGGGACTAAGCTGAAATAAAATGAATAAATAATTAGCCTTAAATAATAATAAAAAAAAATTAAATAAACTTCAGCAAATTTTATAGGCTAAATAATTACGTATACTGTCTATATATACAATTGTATTAATAAATAATTAAAATGTTTGGGTTTTTATAAAAAAAAATAATAATAATAAGATTATGATTCTGTCTGCGGGTGAATCTCTTATTAAAGCAGCTGCAGTGATGTGTGGTAGTGGAAATCGAGTGTTTGAAGTGACTGAATGTCACCCACATGTAATGTTTGAGTGAGAGGAAATCACAGAGCAATGCCTCTTTTACATGATCATTTGGTCACAGCTCTGGTTTCACTGGGAACCTGTCTGAAACCTGTTTAGGCTTGCCGTGTTGAGTTTGAGATTGATTCAGTTTAGTACAATGAGATCTGCCGTGCATTTGGCAGTAAATAACAGAATAAATATGAATAAAACCTGTTATTAAAATTTAATATTGACGTCCTTTACTCCAACGAGTACAGTGATACCAATAGTTAAACCATCCACTGCAAGTATTACATTTAATGGAAGGAAACAATTAAAAGCTTAACATTTTAGCGGGTGAAAAATGCTAAGCTACATACAAACACATTCATTCATTATTTATTTATTCAGCAAGAATGTTTAGGTCCGCGTGACGTGAATGAACAAATGTTTAGTGCGTGTGGAAAAGTTAACATCCATTCATTCTCTGCGACTGTGACTTTTTTCCCCCTCTGTTTTATTTTAAAAGTCTCGTAAATGAGACGTGACGCAAAAACATTTTTGTCAGACGATTTAAGCTAAATCTAACTTGAAAGACGAGCGAGCCATTACTTTTTCATTAAGAAGAAAAACAAGAGTTAGGCTGCCTTTGTTGACACTCGCTCCTGCCGACTGCGTGGCCCGGGGGGGCCGGTGAGCCGTAGTGGGTGGGAGAGAGAGACTGTATGTGTGTGTCTGTGTGTGTGTGTGTATGGGGGCTGAGGTTTAGTGGAGATAAGGGGTCCGATATATGGGTCCAGAGGGAGGGGTGAGAAGTCTGGAGTTTAAAAAGACAGGACGCTTCTCTCACACACACAGACGCGCTTTCAGCTTTCAGTGAGAGAAACTTTACCTCAGACTCTTGTGTCAGACAGAAGAATCCAAGCATTTTCAGTGAACTCTGTAAAAACTGCTACCAGAGATTGGGATAAACTGCTCAAGAAGGACTTAAAGCCAACGCGCCCTCACCAAATGGAGCCAACGCCGGAATACACCGAGACGTACGACTACTACGATACTGGCTATAATGACTCTGGGTGTGACTACTCGGAGTGGGAGCCGTCTTACTCTCTCATTCCCGTGCTGTACATGCTCATTTTTATCCTCGGTCTGTCCGGGAACGGCGTGGTTATCTTCACAGTGTGGCGCGCGAAATCCAAAAGGCGCGCGGCAGATGTCTATATCGGCAACCTGGCGCTCGCGGACCTGACGTTCGTCATTACGCTACCGCTTTGGGCTGTGTACACCGCGCTGGGCTACCACTGGCCATTTGGCGTGGCTCTCTGCAAGATCAGCAGCTACGTGGTGCTGGTCAACATGTACGCCAGCGTCTTCTGCTTGACCTGCCTGAGTTTTGACCGCTACCTCGCCATCGTCCACTCTCTGTCCAGCGGCCGGCTCCGATCCCGTGCCACCATGCTGGCATCGCTGGGTGCCATCTGGTTCCTCTCATGCCTGCTGGCGGTTCCCACGCTCCTGTTCCGCACTACAGTAGACGACACTGGGAGCAACCGCACCACCTGTGCCATGGACTTCAGCCTGGTCACTCTCAATCAGGATCATGAATCCCTCTGGATTGCAGGACTGAGCCTTTCCTCCTCCGCTCTCGGGTTTCTTTTGCCTTTCCTGGCCATGACCGTCTGCTACTGCTTCATCGGCTGCACAGTCACCCGCCACTTCAGCCACCTGCGCAAGGAAGACCAGAAGAAGCGGCGTCTCCTCAAAATCATCACCACTCTAGTAGTGGTCTTCGCGTTTTGCTGGACGCCTTTTCATGTGCTGAAGAGCATGGATGCGCTGTCCTACCTGGACCTGGCGCCCAACTCCTGCGGGTTTCTCCACTTTTTGCTTCTGGCTCATCCATACGCCACATGCCTGGCGTACGTCAATAGCTGCCTCAATCCGTTCCTCTACGCCTTCTTCGACCTGCGGTTTCGCTCGCAGTGCCTGTGTCTGCTGAATCTGAAGAAGGCCATGCATGGGCACATGAGCTCCATGTCCTCCACCCTCAGCGCCCAGACTCAGAAGTCAGAGGTGCAGTCGCTGGCCACCAAAGTGTGATTGAGAGGGATCAAAAACATGAAGACAAAACTCTGGGGGTGAAAAGTGACGGCTGGTCCGTCCTCATGGACATATTGCTTTATGTTTGTAAATAACACTCATAGTTTGGTGTACTCTACTGTATTGATCGATGAGTGGATGCGAGTGTGAATTTATTTTCGCTGACATCTATTTTTTTTTTTTTTGGCTTTGACACTCAAAAACGCACACAAAAAACTATCCAAGCAAAAAAGAGAGGTCAAAAAGAAAAGAAAAAACATATTCTGACCACAGTGGTGCTGGACTGAGGATGAACTTGCTTGTGCTGCTGTAAGAGTGTGTGATTGTATTGAAGCCTGTATACACTGGTGTAGAGATGCAAATTGTACAGTATTTTCATACTATTTTTTCTTGTTAATTCAGAAATGTGTTCAGTATTTGTAGCACTTGTTAAGAGGAGATATAAAAATTATAATTTTTGTTAAACTCCTTGATGTGAATGTGTGTGTTATTTGCTGAGTGAGTGAGTAAATGGATGAGTGAGTGTGTGTTACAGTGTGAAGGTGATGCTGCTTGATTAGATACAGTAGTTTAAAGCGCAGACAGAGAGTCAGGGCATTTGAGGGGGGTGTTTGGGTGGGCAGACAGACAGATGGCTGGTGACAAATGTCTCTCGGGGAATAGAAAAAATACGGAGGAAGGGAACAACATTTGGGGGGTGTAAATGATATACAGTATATTCATGAAATGATGTTATATTTTTTTTGAAACTTCTGTAACTAACTACTGCTACTGTATTAAATATGCTCCTTGAATACAATTCCGTCTTAGTGTCATTAAACACGATTATGCATTGTTGTACATTATGCATTTTTAAAAGTAGTTCACATTTAAATCCATTTACATTTTTATTAGTGATTGAATATTTTTGTTAAACAGAAGTTAGTAGGTTAAAAACATTTTTAAAGAAACTGTACTTGCAGATCATATATTACTGAAATAAAAAAGCCATGTATATGACTGTTTTCTAACACACTTAAAGGGATAGTTCACCCCAAATTGAACATCGGAAGAAAAAAAATCCCAAATTTAATACTATTTATTTACCCTCTAGTGGTTTCAAACATTTGACTTTTTTTTTCTTTTAAAAAAACAAAGAAGATAAAGAAAGCTGAAAACCTGTAACCATCAACTTCAGTATTTGTTTTTCTTAAAATGGATGTCAATGGTTACAGGTTTCCAACATTCTTCAAAATATCTTCTTTTTTTGTTCAACAGAAGAAAGTCAAACAATTTTGGAACAAGCAAAAGGTGAGTAAATGATGACACTGTAAAAAATGCAGGGTTCCACACAATTCGTTCAAGTTGTCCCAACACAAATTAAGTTACCTTGTTTCAACTAATTTCAAATAAGTATTTTGAACGAGCAAAATAATAAATAAATTGAGTGCAGAATTTTTCTGTTTTGGGTGAACTATTCATTTAAGTGCATTTGAATACCAAATTAATGAATTTCTCTTTAAAATACATTTTAAATCTTTGCGTTCACATTTCAGAAATAATAAAACAATTAAAACAACATGCATAGCATGCACGTTTTAGTTCTAGCATAATTTAAACAAAATATCTCAGTTCTTTTTAGCCCTATTTTAAAGACAATATAATTATTAATTTATATATATATAAGAATGTACTTAGGTCCTAATTTTGAGGATTAAAAAGCAGTCCTGAGTTCAAATGTTTTTATATAAACAGAAATCATAATACATTTTGATTTAAATGTAAACTAATGTGCAACTAAATGTGTGTGTGGAGCAGATCACATTTCTGTACACTGTAAAAAAAATACTGTAAATATGAGACTGTAAATTTGCAAGCACACTTAAATAAATGAAAATAAAAATGCTGTACTTTTCCATTACAGTTCTAATTATTAATATACAGTACAGTGTGCTTTTAAATGTTTTAGTCTTACTGGCAACCAAAATTGCCAGTAAGTTACTATAAATTTTACAGTACATTGTAATTAATTTACAACGTGCTTGTAAATGTACAGTTTTACCGGCATCCAAATTGCCAGTAAGTTACTGTAAAAATTACTTGTAAATGTAAATGTAAATTTAGTTGCTTGTAAATGTACTTATGTATATGATTTCTGTAATAACACTCCTTTCAAGAGTTCGCACCGACAGATAATATAAGAATATAAGTAATTGGCATGCTTGGGGAGAGAGTTCTGAGCTTCAAAAAAAGACTGCCAAACTCGATCTTCTCCTTTGTCAATAAAGTGTCGAACCCGCCACCTCATAAAATAAGTCAAGCCCAAAATTATTCATAATGTATTCATTCCAGCCAAACTAAAAGAAAAAAGACTCTTTCCAGAAAAAAACTATATAGGAAATGCTGTGAAAATGTCCTTGCTCTGTTAAACATCACTTGGGAAATATTTGAACAAAAGAAGAACTAAATTTTCACAGGAGGGCTAACAGTTTTGCCTTCAACTGTGTGTATATATTAAATCAAGTAAAGGAAATAATTAAAACAAATAGAAAATTACAAAGAAGAAGAAAAATGGAATAAACATAAATAAATAATAAAAAAATTGAGAAATAAAATACCTATAGCATTTAGAGCAAAGATTGTACAGCATTCTACAACCCTTTGGTGAACATTTGCTGTTCCTAAAAAGTGCTTTATAAATACACATTCATTTAATTAGATTTTAAAAGTGAATTTCTTTTCTCAAATATTTCTAGCCAACTAAATTAATGCTTGAATGCATAAAAAAAAGAACAGCAAATAATCATAGAAGTAGTAAATTTTTTCTGGAAACCAACACTGTTAACAATTTTTCCTGCAGAATCTACAGTAACTTACTAGTAGCAGTTCGCCAGTAACTTACTGCAAATCAATTATAGCAAGCATACTTTATCTACAGCACCATTTATCTTGCTCTATATGTATTTACAGTATATTTTACTGTCAAACACACAGTCATTTTTACCATGCAACTTTATAATACAGTAACATACTGCATAACTGTACAGTAAAATACAGTTCATATTACAGTTTAACACTGCGCAATTGACACAAATCATTAACAGTGAGGCTCTGTAGAGAGTCTGACAGTTTGATGAGCATCCTGCAAGATTTAAATCTGAGAGAAAAACAAAACTATAATATTTGAATGAAAATAATATGAATGAAACTAAAGTAACAGGTGTGGTGGTGGTGGTGTGCCATTAAAGACCAGTCTAACAGGACTGAAACACACGCACACACACACATATACAGACACAACATGGGGTCTAATGATGGCGACTAATTAACAGTGACATTGTGAGGCCCCTGTGATTATAAAAGAATGATTCATATTTGTGTAAATTATTATTGAAAAGATGACCGTTAAACAAAGGGCAGAACGAAGATACATGCACACATACATACAGTGACATCAACCAATAACAACATACTGTAGCTGACGTGACCAGTGTGATCCAGTTACGTTATAGATCAAATCGAGCAGAAAAAGATGTGAATGGACAGAATAACAAGTGAATAAAGAAGTCCAGGGTTCACTGAAGCCCCGCGTGATATACTGAGATCCTAAGAAAAATATCGCCAGATTGTTTTTGGCAGACTGTCTGATATACTGTACGCACTGTCTGGAAGAGAGATATGATGAGGTAATCTCATTAACTGGATAAACCAGACTAATGAAGTCATCTAAAAAAAAAAAGAAAACAGCTAAAAGCACAATGTGTACTTCGGCCACACAAATTGCAGCTATTTCACATTCATTATTTTCTTTGACAGTTTACTGTAATTGCAATAGCAGAAAGTAAATCCTTATTAGCTACAACTGCATTTAATCATTTGACTGATACTTTTGTCCACACGTAGATTTAGAAATTATGGATGTAACAATAATTTATTATTGTTTAAAAGCTAGTTTTATTCACGCTTTACAAAAGTGAAATTAAGAGAAGTGTTGGAATTATTGGATGGAATTAGTCAATTCCATGCATGTTCAGTGCGAGTCAGGAGAGGATTTCTTCAATGCTAAAGTATTAGTAATTTATTGAACACAATTGAATAATTTGATAAATGCAGAGCTCTGGGTTGGAGATGTCCCTTACGTACAGTGCATCAGGAAAGTATTCATAGAGCTTCACTTTTTCCACATTTATGTTAGAGCCTTATTCCAAAATGGATTAAATTCATTTATTTCCTCAGAATTCTACACACAATACCCCATAATAACAATGCGAAAAAAGAGTTTTTGAAATTGTTGCAAATTTATTAAAAATAAAAAGCTGAAATATCTCATAAGTATTGCTCAATACTTTGTTGATGCACCTTTGGCAGCAATTACAGCCTAAAGTCTGTTTGAATATGATGCCACAAGCTTGGCACACCTGTCTTTAAGAATTTTTGCCCATTCCTCTTTGCAGAACCTCTCAAGCTCTATCAGGTTGGATGGGAAGCGACAGTGTACAGCCATTTTCAGATCTCTCCAGAGATGTTCAATAGGATTTAGGTCTGGGCTCTGTTTAGGCAGTCTGCAACAACAACTCTCTCCCTTGATCAACATTTATGCACACAAGTAAACAATCGGTGTTCCAGGAATCGGCCGGGTGTGGTCCATTACTTATCAAATTTTCTGTATAATCTGGCCTTTGCACCACAGACCCTGGCCCACTTGACATTATTTTTTTTTTTATCACAAGTCATGTGGCTAGTTGTTTTTCGACATTACTGGCCACTCACCATATTCACTAGCCACAATTTTGTTATTGTAATATCATATTTTAAACTTTAGTTGATGTGTAATGTAGCTGTGTGAACATAAACAACATCTCTGAGTGTAATATGCTCAAAGTTCAATGCAAAGTAAGACATTGGCTTTTACAGAGTTAGCTTAGCAAAGCCTACAGCGAACGAAGTTTGGGGACTACAAAAAAATACATCCGAGTTAATAAGATCATAAACGCTTCAGGTTACACATATTTACCATGCATATACACTCTGCGCAGCAACGAGGCGTCGCCAGAGGCGCTGTAATGTTATAGCAGAGAAAGCTAAAATGCTGCCCAAACACTACTATTTCCACAGAGCTTTTTCCGTTTCTGTATTTGGCTTCCAAAGGACACGAAGTGCTTACAGTTTAATGTTAATAATGTTCCAGAGAATTCTAAAAAATATATAGCTAGCATTTGACAAAGGATAGCTTCCAGAATCTCTCCCAGTTCAGTGTTGGATTCGGCTAAATGTCCTCCAACCGACAAAGCTGTGGATTGTGAACCACAACCTGTGAGTGTTTTATGTTAAAATTGCATCTTTTGCATGCACAGTTTTTAGCGTTAACAATATGTTGTAGCAAGGATGTAAACAACAGGAAATGCTGTTTGGCACCATTAACAATTTAGCTACAAATTCATATTTATTCGTCAAACCGCTGTAAACACCCACAATCTTCCCCAGCGCTGCAGTGTCTCTCTATGCGGCTGCTTTCCATGCGTTCTGTATCTCAAATAACAAACTCGCGAAAGACATGTGAACGTTTCATATTACTTACATTTGCTTATTCCGAATATATGTGAAAGACAATTGTCAGATTTTATTTTAGAGAGCATGAGGTGTGAGTGTGAGGTGTGCTCAAGCATGTGCTCTTCATTTTCTGTCTGATTCAGGCAGCTGTTAACAGCTTCTCTGTTTAAACAGCGCTAACTCGTGTGCTTGTAGGGGCGTGACGTGGTGACGCGGAGCCGATCCGCGAATCTCAGCACATTATGTTAGCTGGCCAATCAGAGCCTCTTGAGGGCGGGCCTTTCGGAGGAACTAGGAAATATGATAGTCGTTTTCATGTTAGCTGAGTAGCAGTATATAATCAAAGTAAGATATATGAAAAAATAACATGATTTTCTAC
The DNA here is from genome assembly GCA_903798195.1 of Danio kyathit. NCBI lineage: Eukaryota > Metazoa > Chordata > Actinopteri > Cypriniformes > Danionidae > Danio > Danio kyathit. The sequence goes on from LR812526.1 coordinate 47,643,537, forward strand.
AAGTTAAGCATGAGCACATATTACTTTGCATTTTATAAACACAACCAAACCTTAAAAATACACTGTGGATCACCCCTTTAACCATTAATTGACTTTTGCATGCTAAAATTACTTGATTTAGACTTTGCGTTATGACTATGTATTGTGTTATGTTACTTCATTTTTACTGTTTTGTGTGTTGTGTATGACTTTGCTCAATGAGCATGAGCAAATCGGTAGTGTATTCATGGTGTTGCATTGCAGTTAGTTATTATTTCATGTCTTTTCAGGGCTCAACATAAAGGATGCACCAAATTTTCCTCGAAAAATAAATAAATAAATAAATAATTTCTAAGCCACAAATTTTAAACAATTAGAAAATTTAAAAAATTATTGCTTTCACTCTAAAAAGGCGGAATCACAGGGCTGTTGCTGCATACTGCTGTTGCAATGTAGCATTCTATTGAGTGTCGCCTCTTGGTGATTCTAAGCTCTTTGGTCACAATACGGAAAAAAATGACGATTGCAACTTTAAAGGGCCATGAACCCCCCCACCCAAACCCCACCCCATCTCAGCAGGGTGTTTTCACCTTTAGTTTGGAAAAGGTCAGGAAAGTGGGCGTGTCCAGCTCTGTTTAGGTGGGAGTGTCGGGGGAGGGAAAGAGGGAAGGATTTGCAAATCTGATGCAGATAAGAAAGACAGTGACTGTTTACATGGACATCAGTAATCAAATTACTTGCCAAATTATTAATTTGTCGACTTTAACTGCAGTTTGGCACTTTCACTTTTTATTCAGGAACATTTCCTGCATGTCGCCTGTGACAGACGAGATATTGAAAGCAAGGAACTGCTGGAGAATGGAGTTTTAATGGTATGTTTGATACCGCATGGCCAATGGTAGAAAAAAAATCCTGCGCATTTCTCTGTAACTTAGATGCACTCGGTAGGTAGCATCAGAAAACCGTGTGTATAGACTGTCACAAAAAGCGAAAATCCTGCACGACGGGAATAGTTTGATTGCTGTGTTTACATGTTTACATTCGGAGAGCAGCATTTACAGTGGATCTTTCAGTCTATAATATTGTACTATAATATTGTAGTGATATTAACATACTGTACACTTAGTAACTAAATCATTTTGACTGAGGTATGTCTTTAAAAACTGAAAGAGCACTGCTGTTGATATGAACTAACTTTGCCATCTGAATGAACAAACAAAGGGCACTGCTCTCACACACACTTACCAAATCTGTAAAGACAGGACAATCAAACCGGAAATCAAACTGTGTGTTTTTTTAAAAAGGAGACGAGCGGCAAATCCGGATTTCATCATTTCTACATGCGAAAAGCTCTCGGGTAAAAAATGTTCCTTACAAACGCATTTCTGTCGCGTGCACTGTAATCCACACGTGTCCAGCTGTACTCTCATAGCTTGGAAATGAAAACAAAACCTTCGTTGCAGCACATTAACAAACGCAGCCCACTAATAAATGCAACACTGATGACCCATGTCTCCAAATTCTTGTTCCTTCACTTGTTTTGGCAACACAACGTGGCGTCTCTCTGCTGTCTGAACTCTGTAACAGGTAAAACAGTCTTCGAAGCTATCATGCATATTAATGAAGTTGCACCACATACACAATAGAGCACGCTGATTGGTTTGAACAAAGTCTTTCTCATGAATTAATGCCGCACACTGAGAGATGTCACGATGTACTCGCAGGTACAGACAGCCACTCTCCACATTGGATTTACACGCAAGTATCTCATCGCCGTGACGCAGCTTCAAAAATTCGTTTCAAACCAGAAGAACGAATTTGCTCAAAATAACGCAAAAACAACCAATTTTCACTTTTTAGTGCAATATATGTGTCCTAATAGTGTTTATAGCAGCGTGGGACACAGCTATGACTGTCAACAGCTCAAAAAACTGTGTTTTGGTGTTTTGTGACCCTTTAAGGGACTTTAAGGCCAACCGTAGTTAGTAGGTCGTAAGCTCTCTGTAAAGTCATGCGTAGTTGCATTGAATGACGTAATATTCAATAAAAAGCATTTAAAATCACTAAACTGCTTTAAAATATATAAACTAGTGTTACGTTTAAACTAAGTTGAGTGGTGCAACACAAAAATATTTAGTAGTGCGTAAATTGTAACTTAGTGTCCCCTTAAGTCACTACTAGGCAAAATTTTTGGCTTGTTTCCACTGACTGGTACAGTACGGTACGGTATGAGTCGGTACCGGTCACCTTTATCAGCCTTGCATTTCAAATGCTAAAAGGGAACCAATGGTACTCTTTTGGTGGGCGTGATGTACGACAGAAAGTTTTTTTTTTATTATTATTTTTTAGGGGTTTTCACCTTTATTGTATCGGACAGTAGAAAGTATTGACAAGAAAGCATGGGGAGCAGAGAGAGTGGAAGGATCGGCATAGGACCACGAGGCGGGAATTGAACTCGGGTCGCCGTGAGCACCGGAGTGCATGTGTCGACGCACTAATCACTACACCACTGGCGCCGACAACTGCATCTTTAATCTTCAGCAGCACATGTAACCTCTCTCTAAAAAAAAGTAATTCTGTCATTCCGAGTTCATAATAGTCCAAAAGGCGATGATAAACATGGCAGCTTGTTCATGGTTTAGGTTGGTGAAAGAATAATTTGCTCCTTTTTTTTCAGCTTCTCCTTTGTTTTTTCACGCTTCACTCTCGTGTTTGTCCATTTATGAAAGGATCGGATGTCAGAAGCACTTCAATAATCACACAACGTTATTATCATCAGCTCAAGAAGTTCCTTATTTCAAATATAGATGCTCGGCGAGTGCACGTGAGCTCTCTGGAGAAAGTGAAACCGCTCGCACTTTTAGACTGCCTCGTAAAACAAAAACGACACAGCAGATTTTGTTCTTCTTGGCTTTGTGGCTGTACATTAAGAAAACAACAAGGTTTGTTTGAACTCGGGTCAACAATGGCTCGTTATTATATGCATATAGTATTACGATGTAATGTCTCTGCTAATTTAAAAATAGTGGTTTCTTTGTTTTCATTCTTCTGCTTGTGTACGTTCATTCTCCACAAGTGACATTTCTCTGTAAACCAATAGTGTTCAGCTGCACATCTTGCTCCGCCTTTTGGTACACTTTTGCCGTGCTAGGTATCCTTTGCAAAGGGTACCCAAAAAGTGGTACTGTACTGTTCGCTTTTAGCTACCTTTTGACAGTGGAAACAACCATAAAAGCGTACCGAACCAAACCGTACCATACCATACCACTCAGTGGAAACGGGCCATTTATGTCAAGCCCTGCTCTTGGCCTACATACATGAGCATGATACAGCTACATTTAGAAAAAAAGAGAGCCAAAAGTAATAAAAAATAAATTGTAATATTGGAGTATGTTTTAAAAGAAAAACTTTTTACTTCAAATCCACATACACCATCTGTTGTTTCAGCTTATTTTAAATAGGTATTTTGAACAAACAGCAAATGTCATTTTTTGAGTGTACAGTAATGGCAATATAATAAAAATTTTAAACAAGGTAGATTTTTTTGGTCATCTAGAATTGACCGTTCGCTAAGCCCCGTCCTCCTGAAATACTTTTGTTACGCATGTCAAGCTTTCGTGCCTGGCACGTCTATTACAATAGCTGCGTCTGAAACCGCCTACTACTCAGTAGGTAGTGCATTTGAATTTAAACGTTCTACTCGGCCGTTAGAAAAGTACGTTCTATACAGTAGGAATGTGAGCAGTATGAATGGAATTCGGATGTACTCCATCCGCCATTTTGTCATGGTCATGTGACCTACCCGTGCCAGTTGCGTCGCTTTACCCCCATTCATGAATTTTCTCGTGGGGCATCATGGGATAGCGCAGCATGCATGGGATGCACACTTCAGAATCTCACCGGAAGTAGTAGGTCATCCAGGTACTTCTTGCATACTGATTTTTGAATTCTATGAATTCGGACATACTACTTGGCTCACATACTGATTTTAGCATACTATGTAGTATGGAAGTATGCGGTTTTGGACGCAGCCTCTAAAATGAACATCGGATGGACGCTATGCTATCTCATGATGCCCAGTGAGAGAATTCATGAATAGGAGCGAAGCGACGCAACAAAAGCGTGTAAGTCTTGTGATCATGACAAAATGGGGGATGTAGTACGTTCGAGTTCCAATCATGCTCACATTCATACTGTATAGAACGTACTTTTCTAACGTTCGAGTAGTACGTTTAAATTCAAATGCAGTACCTACTGAGTAGTAGGCGGTTTTGGACGCAGCCTAAATTTCCATCAATAACAGAGCACAAAGCTTTTCGACAACACCAAATAATTTCAAAAGTTCATTCATGGTTTTATATAATTTAAAATCAATCAACACTCTTGATTTTATTAATGTTTAAAACAATAATCAACACTGTATGCGCTGCAGGGGTTTTTCACGACATAATAGGCAACCGATTAGAAAAGAATTTAAATCAAAATTGAAGCTAGGTTAGAATAGCCGCCTCATACGCTGATCATTCAACAGCTTAGTTCATGCACAGCAGGAGAGGTGACATTTAAAAATAATCTAATAATAACAAATTAAACCGTGATTTCTCTTTTTTTTAGCCGAAAAGCCTGATAGACTAATTGATGTTCAATGAAATATAACGTTACTAACCGGCAAGGAAACACGCACGGACAGTGCTTCTACATAATTCATTCATAGGAAGAAAAGGCCAGAAAGGGGAAATTGATGGATTTGTGCCGAATATTAGCATCATTGACCCATAACACTGTACAGTACCTTTAACTGTCAGCATGTTTGTGTGCTTTTTATACCGTTTCTGTTCTAATTTGCAGTTAAGTGGGAAAAAATGAATAAATTGAAATGCAAATCTAAGTATAAATAGCAGAAGTTAACAAAAAGATTTTCCCTACCAGCAAATATTAATCCGACACCAAATATAAAAGCAGACATTAACCCGCTGTAACGTCATCACCAATGACTAAATCTCCAAAAGACTGAAAAAACATCGGTGAATTGTAGCTCTTACATGGACAGCTGTGGGTGAAGTATATTGATCGCAAGTGCTCAGTTTGTGATCATATCTCGATTTTGTTCTGTTGATATGTAATTTCAAATATTCATAGCTTGAAACAGATGTAAATGTGACTGGATTGTGCTCGCTCTTACAGATTAAACTGAGCAGTCCTTATAATATTGAGCGAAAAAAAGCAAAAGACAGCTGGGAAACATAACCTGCTTTGTATTTTTGTAGGAAGCACAGTTTAAATCTTTTTAGGGTAAGAGGTTTTTGAGTTATTGCAGTCTATCACTGAATGTGTCAGGAATATCGAAAACAAAACCAACTTAACCCCGCTCTTTTAGCGCTCCTCACAGAGCTTGATCCACGCTGGCATTTCTCCCCTTGGGTTTTAGGTTTTGGAAAGGGGAAAAAAATCCACCACCCCGTCCAAACTTTTAGGAAACCGAGTATCAGATTTGCACAATCCATGTGCACAACGCTTTGGCTTGTTACCCCTCGCTCAAAAGCTTGACAGACCTCCTGCGCGTAGCTACGGTTGCTAAGCCACGATTGGTGTGTAGTGGTTTTCGAGTGTGGCTTAGCGAAGGGTCAATTGCTCAGTATTGCAACACTGAAGATAGTTCATTCATTCATTCATTTTCTTTTCGGCTTAGTCCCTTTATTAATCTGGGGTCACCACAGCGGAATGAACCGCCAACTTATCCAGCACGTTTTTACGCAGCGGATGACCATCCAGCCGCAACCCATCTCTGGGAAACATCCACACACACTCATTCACAGTCATAAACTACGGACAATTTAGCCTACCCAATTCACCTGTACTGCATATCTTTGGACTGTGGGGGAAACCGGAGCACCCGGAGGAAACCCAAGGGAATGCAGGGAGAACATGCAAACTCCACACAGAAATGCCAACTGACCCAAACGAGGCTCGAACCAGCGACCTTCTTGCTGTGAGACTACAGCACTACCTACTGCGCTACTGCGTTGCCTGAAGATCAATTTAAAAAATTTGAATTAAAAGTTTAATCATTTAGAAAAAAACGAAAAAGATATTTGTTACAGAAACTGACAGAGGATTGTTTCACCCATTTACATTTTTTGTTTTTGCATTTTACAAAAAATTATTTGAAACCCTTTTAGTAGACATGTTAACATCTCTTAATTTGATATAAACACCGAAATGCCAGTCTTTTAGGATAAACTGTTCAATGTGTGACACAATCTGTTTTGCAGTTTAAAACACTGCATAGCATACAAAACAATTAGTTAAACCTAAATGTTTATATGTTAGAAGTTCTCACTCTCTATCAGATCTTATGGGAATCTCATGTTTCACAGCGTTTGTGCCAAGCACAACAAACCAAGCTTTCCAAAAGAAGTTTCAAATAAAAAGGACCATGCTCATTTCATCCTGCCAATCACAACACACTTTTCTACACCTCTTTGACAAGTGTTCCGGCACCCCTTCATCACCCAAACTGCACCTTTATTTTTTTTAATTAGGTCCAGTGGGGAAAAAAGGCTCACATGTTGTTGATCCTGGAACAAGATTTTAAACAAGCAATCAGATTTTAGGCACAAGTTTCCAATTTACGTTTATTTTAGGTTTAGAAATAGGGTTATTTGCTTTCACCTAATTATTTATTTATTTGCATTTAGTCATTTGTGATCCTGGACCATCCTGTTTTTGCCATAGCCAAAAATATGCTGTATGAATCAAAGGTATACATTTTCGTATGATGTCAAAAACCATTAGATTATTACAGGGCACATATTTTCCCCTTTTTTCAAGGTTTAATATAAGTCTTTTGTGTCAGAATGTGTCTGCAAAGTTTCAGCTCAAAACACCCATCAGATTATTTATTATACCTTTAAGAAAATTGCATTTTCTTTACTGAACAACCATGTACCTGTTTTTGTGGCCTGTGCCTTTAATGCTAGTTCTTCCCACCCACCGTTCCCATGTGCCTGTCATTGCGCCTCAGCTTAGTCTCCACCTTGGACAGTACGACAGACAGTACGTCCTGTCTTGTTCATATGATTATACGTGTTACTACGGAGACATGTTAATATGCGGCTGCCAATCAATTCGGTGGGCGGGCAAACCACACTCCTACGCCAAGTTGCGGTCGGCCTCAAAATGGGAGGGATTTGGATCCTATTTTAACGTCAGGAAATTAAAAAAAAAAAAGACTTATTGTCTTATTACCCCAATATGACAGTGGACACACTATACCTGCACACAGTTCTGTCATCATAGGTGCCCTTTAAATAAAGTAAAGATCCTCTTCCATGAAGACATTTTGTAAAATTCCTTTATGAATATATTAAAAACTTATACTTTGATTAATGATGTGCATTGTTAAGAATATAATATCGACAACTTTATATTTTTTTAAGCCTCAGATTTTCCAACAAGTTGTATCACAGACGAATATTGTCCTATCCTAACAAACCATACATCAACGCAAAGCTTATTTACTTACCTTTTATAAGATGTGTAAATCTCAATATTTAAAAGTGTACCCTTGTGACCAGTTTAGTGGCGCAAAGTCACATTTAGCAGATGCTTTTACTCAAAGTGACTTACAAACAATGTAGGTATCAAGCAATTCATCACAAATTAATACTCACATCAAGTGTTACTAATACAACATTTCTGGCATTGTTAGAAAAGTATAAGCTGAAAGCAAGGATTAAGGAGTGTTTCTTTTTTCAATATGTAGTCCTCATGGAAGAAATTTCTTTAGCTTCCTTTTGAAATTTGTATGTATTGAATTTGGAAGATTGTTGAACAATTCTTGGAAGAGTAAGGAACAGTAAATTATAAAAGTTCTGGAACTAGAACACTCTGTTATAGTAATATTCACCTATTATTTTCCTATGACTTTAGGAATCCATCCATTTTCCATTGCTTATCCGGTGCTGGGGCATGGGGGCAGCAGTCTCAGCAGGGAACCCCAGACTTCCCTCTCCCCAGACACTTCCTTCTGCTCCTTCAGGGGATTCCAAGTTGCTTCCAGGCAAGCCAAGAGACATAGTCCCTCCAGCATGTCTTAGATTATCCCCAGGGCCCTTCCCGGTGGGACAAGTCTGGAACACCTCCACAGGCATCAAGGAGGCACCCAAAACAGATCCCAGAGCCAAGGAAGCTCATTTTGGTCACTTGTATCATATTCTTAAAGAATGACAAATGAGTTTTTTAGGATCAACAAAATATAACAAAAAAGTGCAGATCTGGACCCGGATATAATGCAATCCTTTTTCAAATTTCAAAAGCTCCGATTGTGTCTGATGGATGAAAAATATAGATTTACTACTTTGAAAAAACGTGTGTTAAACTTGTACTCTTGTCTGTTTTTTTATGGTTCAAAGTAAAACCAAAGTATAGTTTTCCTCTGTGACGCTGTTGTCATGACATCCAGTCCGTGTATGATGTTTTGTTATAATCGTGTGATGCTCTTCACCGCATCGACTGTTTGAATGGGGGAGGATTCTGGAAAAGAAAATTGAACAAGAAAGTTTTCAGAGATGATTTCAGAGAGATGTACTGTATGTGTTCATTTTGCTCCAATTCAACAAAACTGCTTTTTGATTTAATGAGATAGTTGTGTGATCCCCCCATAGTCACACATTTTTAAGAAGGGGGACCGGAGGGTGTGCTCCAACTATAGGGGGGGGATCACAATGCTCAGCCTCCTGGGGAAAGTCTATGCCAGGGTACTGGAGAGAAGGATCCGGCAGAAGGTTGAACCGATCCAGGAGAAACAATGCAGTTTTCTTCCAGGCCGTGGTACACTGGACCAGCTCTGTACCCTCACCACAGGGTGCTTGAGGGTTCATGGGAGTATGCCCAATCAGTCCACATGGGATTTGTGGACTTGGAGCCACACCCTCGTGGCATTCTGTGGAAGATGCTCTGGGAGTATAGGGTTAGAGGCGCTCTGTTAAGGGCCGTCTTGTCCCTGTATGAATAGAGTAGGAGTCTGGTTCGCATTGCCGGCAATAAGTCAGACATGTGTCCAGTGCATGTTGGACTCCGGCAGGGCTGCCCTTTGTCACCAATTCTGTTCATAATTTTAATGGACAGAATTTCAAAGCACAGCCTTGGGCTGGAGGGGGTCCAGTTCAGGGACCACAGGATTTCATCTCTGTTATTTGCAGACGATGTTGTTCTGTTGGCTTCATCGAATATGGACCTTCAGCATGCACTGGGGCGGTTTGCTGCAGAGTGTGATGCGGTTGGGATGAAAATCAGCACCTCCAAGTCCGAGCCCATGGTGCTCCACCGGAAAAAGGTGGTTTGCCATGTCCAGGTTGGAGGAAAGTCCTTACCCCAGGTGGAGGAGTTCAAGTATCTTGGAGTTTTGTTTACGAGTAAGGGAAGAATGGAATGTGAGATTGACATGCAGATTGGTGCAGCGGCAGCAGTAATCCGGTCGATGTACCAGTCCGTTGTGGTCAAGAAGTAGCTGAGCCGAAAGGCAAAGCTCTCGATTTACCGGTCAATCAACATTCCTACTCTTACCTTCGGTCATGAGCTTTGGGTCTTGACCGAAAGGACAAGATCTCGGATACAAGCGGCCAAAATTTGTTTCCTTCGCAGGGTGGCAGGGCGCACCCTTATGTATAGGTATAGGGTGAGGAGCTCTGTCACCCGGGAGGAGCTCGGAGTAGAGCCGCTGTTCCTCCACATCGAGAGCAGTCAGCTGAGGTGGCTCGGGCAACTGTTTCGGATGCCTCCTGGACACCTACCTAGGGAGGTGTTCCAGGCGTGTCCCACCAGGAGGAGGCCTCGGGAAAGACCCAGGAGATGTTGGAGGGACTATGTCTCTTGGCTAGCCTGAAAACGCCTCGGGATCACCCGGAGGAGCTGGAGGAAGTGTCTGGTGCCCCCGCAACCCGGCCCCGGAAAAGTGGTAGAAAATGAATGAATGAGATTGTGAGGTTGTGAAGACGAAATGTCAATTGCACCCTATGAAACAAAAGATTAGTCAGCTGATGAAATACAGACAGTGTAATTTCTCATATTAAACTGCTCTCTATTTTGCACCATGCATGTTACTTTTGAACTACGTTATGTTGCTTTTTTCAATTAAAAATCATTGACACTTATATTAAGTGTCACTTGTAATTTTTCCAGTTTTTCACTTGTTTTAATGTATGTTTTATTGGAAAAGGCTTTTTTTAATGGTTGTGTATGTGCATGTTCCTCAAATTCTTTCTGCACCTTTGACACTGATGAAAATTTAGATTAGGACTTTTGAATTAGGCCTTTAAGAACCCCTGTACTAGAGACTACAAGACCAACAAATATCAAAAATACCAAAAACCTTGTTAAATATTATCATCACACATGCATTTTGATGTTTTTTACAGTGACTGGAGAAATGTTTGAAATAGCCTGCTTGTGAAAGCAGCAGCAGGTGCTGAGCTGCTGCAGAGCTGGAGTGTGTATTCAGTTATAAACCATTAACCTTGTCACACAGTAAGATTATGATATATGCATGTGCCCCAGCTGCTAACCTTCATAATGAAGAGCAGGCATGCATACCCTCTGTCATCACTCCTCGAGCTCACTAACATCCCCCAGTGCCCAACAGGTGGGTTTCCTCACTGGCATTAGCAGTCACTTGGGCGTAATGTGTCATGCCTTCATACTCACACCGAACAACTGTCTAAATGCACTGCAATGGACCGATCCCAGGAGACTTGGGTGAACTTTATCTGACTATTCTCATTCCTGAAAAAAGGAGTACTGCAATGCAATCCAAGGTCGTTATATTTAGGTGGGTCAGTTATGTTTGATATTAAAATGTTTCAACTTTGTTATGTCAAGTTCATTTTTTTCATTTTCTTTGGCTTAGTCCCTTCCCAGCAGGCACAGGATGTCAACATGACGTCAGATTGATGTTGTACCCCAACGTTGTGGGCATGTTGCATTTTGTTTAGAAATGAAAATCTATTTGACGTCCAAACTAACCAACGTCCAACCTAAAATCAACCAAATATCAACATTAACTAGAAAAGTAAAGTTCTAGACAAACTTCATGGTGGCTTGACGAAGCCTAGTCTGAAAGTTTAAAGTAGCTTTCAAGTTTAAATAATTGAAGTGATTTTTAAGAAGTTTGAATCCTAGATCTAGGTTAGCATGTTTCTAGTGTGCATTGGCATGTTTTTTGCTAGGCTGTTGATAGGGGGTTCTGAGTGGTTGCTAAGGTGTTGCTAAGTGGTTGCTAGGGTGTTCTGAATGGTTGCTAGGGTGTTCTGAGTCGTTGCTTAGGTGTTGCTATGCAATTGTTAGGGTGTTTTGAGTGGTTGCTAGGCATTTGCTAAGGTGTTATAAGGGTGTTTTGACTGGTTGTTAAGACGTTGCTAGACGGTTGCTAAGGTGTTCTGAGTGGTGGCTAGGCAGTTGCTAAGGTGTTGCTAGGCGGTCGCTAGGGTGTTTTAGATAGTTTTTAGGGTGTTGCTAGGTGGTTGCTAAGGTGTTGCTAGGCAGTTGCTACGGTGTTCTGAGTGGTTGCTAAGGCATTGCTAGGTGGTTGCTTAGGTGTTGCTAGGGTGTTCTGGGTAGTTGTTAGGCAGTTGCTAGGTGGTTACCAAGATGTTTCTAGGTCCTTGCTAAGGTGTTGCTAGGGTGTTCTGAGTGGTTGCTAGGTGGTTGCTAAGGGGTTGCTAAGTGGTTGCTAGGGTGTTCTTATTTGTTTCTAGGCAGTTGCTAAGGTGTTTCTAGGTGGTTGCTAAGCAGTTGTTAAGGGGTTGCTAGGTGGTTGATAAAATGTTCTAGGTCGTTGCTAAGGTGTTGCTAGGTGGTTGCTAGGGTGTTCTGATTATTGCTAAGCAGTTGCTAAGGTGTTGCTAAGGTGTTGGAGGGCGGTTGCTAAGGTGTTCTAAGTGGTTGCTAGGCGGTTCCTAAGGCGTGCTAGGAGGTTGTTAAGGTGTTGCTAGGTGGTTGCTAAGTTGTTGCTAGGGTGTTCTGAGTATTTGCTAAGGCGTTGCAAGGTGGTTGCTAAGGTGTTGCTAGGCAGTTGTTAAGGTTGTTGCTAAAGTGTTACTAGGGTGATCTGAGTGGTTGCTAGGCGGTTGCTAAGGTGTTGCTAGGTGGTTACTAAGATGTTGCTAGGTGGTTGCTAAGGTGTTCTGAGTATTTGCTAGGCAGTTGCAAACAAATTATCATGGTTCTAGTATGAATTAGCATGTTGCTAGCGGGCTTCTAGTATAAACTAGCATGTTGTTAGCATGAATTTAGTATGAATTAGCATGTAGCTAGTATGTTTATAGTATGAATTAGCATGTTGCTAGTATGTTTATAGTATGATTTAGCATGTTTGCTAGTATGTTTATAATATGAATTAGCATGTTGCTAGTATGATTAGTATGTCATTAGTATGTTTCTAGTATGGAATAGTATATTGTTAGTATGAATTGGTATGTTGTTAGTTTGTCCAATGTAAAGTCAATGGCAGTTTTTTACAATGGAAGTCTATGGGACAGTTGATAGGGTGCCATAAGTGGTTGCTAGGGTGTGGCTAGTAAGTTGGATGGTCATCAGTGATTGGCAGATTTGTAGTTTGAGTTAAATGAGCCCAAATTGAAGTCTGTATGACAGAGTGGCGCAAAGTTATGAGGTCACAAAGTTTGGTTCAATGTTAAGTCAATAGGACTTTTCAGAATTTTCCGGAACAGTTTTTGGAAAACCGTACATCGGATCAGTTGGAAAAGATATAGCAACTTAATTGAGTAGAGTTTGGAGGTTTGGAGTTAGTTTGGTGGTTGTAGTATGAACAGTCTAGGAGGAGATGCGTTCTTAAAATAGTCTAAGAAGACGGAAGAAGAAGAATAAGTTTATGTAGTGTAACAGTATGTTGGCTTTCTCAAGCCACCATAGTGATGTTATAGCTTGACATTGTGTAGACGTTACCACTATGACGTCTATCAGACGTTGGATTTTGGTTGCCATACCTGACGAATAAATGTCAGTATTTGACATCAATATGACTTTGGTTTAAGATGTTGTCTCAACGTTGGATTTTGGTCCCTTTCCATCACAACCTAAAATCAAGTAAATATCAACGTCATTATTACACGTCTTAAGATCATTGACCTTAGATGCTCGCTAGAAATTGAATGTCTTATGACATGACATCGTGTGCCTGCTGGGTTATTTATCAGGAGTCGCCACAGTGGAATGAACCAACAACACCCATACATTCCCAGATTCACACACTTTCATGCACTACAGCCAATTTAGTTCACCCAATTTACTTATAGCGCATGTCTTTGGATTTTGGGGGAAACCGGAGCAAACCCATGCGAACATGGATAGAACATGCAAACTCCACACAGAAATGTCAACTGGTCCAGCCGGGACTTCAACCAGCGACCTTCATGCTGTGAGGTAACTGCTAACCACTGAGCTAGCGTGCCACCCCTGTTGCGTTGAGATATGAAAGACATTTTCTTGCCACATAATACAAAAGACAGATCCCACATTTCAAAACTTAATTCATTACAGTTATTGAACTGAACTGAATTGAATAATTGAATAGAACTGAATTCACCTTGCTGCTTAAAAGCTGCTCCATTATGGTGCATTTCATGGTTTTATTCAAAATTTCATGATTGATTCAGAACACATAGCTTTTGGGAAAGAAGCTAATTTTCAGTCTCTTGGGCCTTGTTTTAAGATGTTTCTCTGGTGTCTCTCTGAGGGAAGTAGTTCAAAATGTGAGTGACCAGGATGGGAGTAGTCTATGATTCGAGATTTTTAGGTCTCTGGAGGAGGTATCTTGTGTTTGCAATCTCTTCCAGAGAACAGCCAATGATTGTTTGTACTGTTTATCACTTTCTGAATTGCCTTTTTGCCTGCTGATGAGCATCCGGCATACTATACAATTACACAGTAGACCAGGATGCTCTCAATAGTTGAATGGTATGGCGAAGAAAACTTGTTTCTCATTTGGTTGTTACCCTGTCTGTCATAAACAATCTGGGAAAATCTCATCACCAATTCTCACACATTTCGTTTCTCTCTGATTTGTTTCAAATCACTGAGTAGTGTGATCCAATGGAGACCAGGCAGGAGTGCTGAATTTTTTTGTTCATGTTTAAATTGAATGACAATAAATGAATGAAGAAATACTGTTGCACATGGTCTCATGTCATCATTTATTAAGTTATTTATTTAAATAGCATTAATGTTAAATGTTAAAAATACAGATTTTGTACTGGTAATGTAAGACTGAAATAAATTACAGTAAAGGCACTGTGATGTAATAATATTGTAAATTTAATTTGTGGTAAAGGTATTTTTACTCTAAACAGAAATTGCAATAAAGGAATTCTACTGTAAAACACATCTGCTGTAAGTTACTGTAAAAAGAGGCTACTGTAAAATTACGGTAGCTTGCCTTGTGCTGCCAGTAAGTTGCCCCAAAAATATGATAAAAAGTCTAACAGATTAGAACTTGTAAAGTAGCTTCTCGCTCAGACATCCCTTTTTTTCTAGGAGCCTCAGAAAGCGCTGCTGGGCCTTGGTGTTTGAGCTGAGGTTGTCGGAAATGTGAGTTCTCAGAAATTTGGAACTGTTTTCATACAGTTTCCTTTGAAAGTGGCAGGGGCTTTGCTTTGCACTTCCTGAAGTCTAAAATCAGATCTTTGGTCTTTGTGATGATCAGGGTGAGATTATTGACATCTGGTGACATCTGCAAATTTTATTTTGGTGATAGTAGGATGGGAGGGAGTACAGCTGTAGGTATAAAGTAAGGGGGCTCAGCACAAAGCCCTGAGGGGTGCAGGTGTTGAGGCTGAGGACGGAGGAAAATGGGGGTCAAGTCTGACAGTTTGGGGCCTGTTGGTGAGGTAGTCTCTTTTCCAATAGCAGATGTAAGAGGAGAGGCCGAGGTCTAGCAACTTCATGATTAATTTGTCCGGGGAAATGGTTTTAAAAGCTGAGCTATACTCAATGAAAAGCATCATCACATTGCTTCTACTGTGTTCTATGTGGTTGTTTGCCAGTGGTTTTTATATTTACCAATGACTTGAAAAATGCTGGGTTGATGTAACCCAAATGTGGTCAAATATGGTCAGAAATGGACAGATCCAACTTTGGGTTCATTTTTTGAAGTGAAGTTTATTTCTAAACTAATTTCGTGAGGATCTCGTGCTTATGATTGAACGCTGCTGGCTCCACATTAGCTAACGCATGATTCACCAATCGGATGATTCCTAACTCATTATTAATAACCAGAGTTCTATACCTCAGTCATCTTCGGCTTGAAGAATCCCCCCTTGCCACCCCTACTCCTCCTTTCTTTTCCTCGATAGGGCGGCACAGCGGCCCAGTGGTTAGCACTGTTGCCTCACAGTAAGAACATCACTGGTCCAAGTCTCTAACAGGCTAGTTGATGTTTCTGTGCGGGGTTTACACGTTCTCTCAGTGCTTGCGTGGGTTTCCCACGGGTTCTCCGGTTTCCTCCCACAGTCCAAAAACTTGCGACATAGGTGAATTGACCAAACCAAATTAGCACCATAGACGAGCTCTTAATCAGCAGTATATCTCTCTGTAGCAATCCTTAATTTGTCATTAGCCATAGCAGGGGAGTTCTCGAGACCTACCTAAGCTTAAACCCCCCTCTCGCCCTACAAACAGGAGGGAGCCCTGAGCTTGAGGATCTTATGAGCTCAGAACTCTTTCCTAGGACAGCATGCCAAACCCACTTTATTATCAATCATCAGCTAAGTGTAAACTCTTGAAATGACATGAGTAACCCAAAGTTGGATTTGTCCACATTCGTCCCAACATTGGGTACAACAACCCAGCATTTTTTAACAAAGTATATATAGTGTGTGAGTGGCAGTCCAGATAGAGTCATGATGTAAGAGTTAGTATGTAGACTCAGTCAAACAAATCTAACCCAACCCTCTCCTTCTGAGCGGCATTAAAGAGCTGGACAAGACAAAGACCTCTTCAATATATCCGTTAAGCATGTCAGAGACAGTCTCCTGGCACCGAACATGCTTCTCTGTTCTGGGAATGTGCTGTGAAGGGTGTGATGGTCATTGCTCATTATTAATAGTAGCCTGTTCATGGTCCTCAAAGGGTATGCTTTGCCGCTTGATTGCTGAAGCCCCTTTTGCCTTAAGAAATGCCTTAATTCTTCATGGCCTATGGATTCAACAAGGAGCTGGAAACATTCCTTAGATATTTTTGGTCTATACTGATCCATACTGACAGCATCACACAGTTGCTGCACATTTGTCTGCTTGACATTTCTGATGCAAATCTCTCATGGCACCACATCCCAAAAGTGCTCTATTGGCTTTTATTGTGAGCATATGTTCAAGAAACCAAGAAAATGTGTTATCCTGCTGGAAGTTTTTATCACTAGATGTCATAAAGAGGTGGACATTATCACAACAATGCTCAGGTTGTCTGTGGAGGTGTTTAAATGAGGCAAAGTTAGTATAAAGGGATCCAAAATGTACTTTCAAAAAACCTTCCTGCACTATTACACTAGCACCAGTAGCCTGATCTGTCAATACAAGGAAGAGTGGATCCATACTATTCTATACTAATATTTCCACCTGGCGATACTCATTCTGAGGTTCCTAGAGACTATGCAGTGCCATTGATGCGATCCAAGACCTGTGAGGAGATGATCGCAAGGTATTCCATAATCCTGGACCAGGCCGTATCCCGAGCTGATGCTGTGGTCGTCATGAAGGAATGGAGTGCACGAGACTGATCCTGCATTGATCCTGTGGGCCAGCCTGACCTCCTACTGGTGCCCTACTCACACCTGCAGCTTCTCCACGATGGACGTCCAGCTTCTCCAGCCTCTGGCCCCTAAACTGCAGCTCCACACAGGAAGTTTGACCAGAAGAATAATGGTCATGCCCAACAGAGCCTAGTCTCTCTCGAGGTTTCCTTTTCCCTTCACTTCGTTAATTGGTGAAGTTTTTTTTTCCTCGCCACTGTCACCACTGGCTTGTTTGTTTGTTTGTTTGCTTTATTTATAGAGCACATTTAAAAACAACTGATGTTGACCAAAGTGCTTTACAAAAAGACCAGCATACAAAAATATACAATTTGTATAAACATGTTTGCTTGCATGGATCAGGACTTGTGGAGCTGTGCTTTGGTGGATTTGCTCTACAGAGTTTGAACTTTCAGCAGTGTAATTTTAACCACACTGGACTAAACTAAACTGAACTTCAAATCTGAAATCTGGACTTCACTAGAACTATGTTAAGCTACTTTGACACAATCTACATTGTGAAAAGCGCTATATAAATAAACATGAATTTAATTGAATATTCTGTAGTTTATACCAAATTCTGACCCTACCGTGTGAAGGTTGCAGAAGGAATTGAGACTCATCAGACCAGCCAAAATTTGGTTCAGCCTATGTGAATTGTATCTTCTTTTTACTGTATTATTCTGGCCAAAATCTCACCAGTGTGCTTTTCTTTTGCTGCTGTAGCTCATCTGCTTAGGTTAAATGTGTGGTGTGTTCAGAGATGTTCTTCTAAAGAGATTGGTTTTAATTTGGTTATTTGAGTTACTATCAGCTGAACCGGTCTGGCCATTCACCTCCGATATCTAAAATCAACAGTGAATTTTCATTCATTCATTCATTTTCTTTTCAGCTTAGTCCCTTTATTAATCCGGGGTCGCCACAGCGGAATGAACCGCCAACTTATCCAGCATGTTTTACGCAGTGGATGCCCTTCCAGCCGCAACCCATCTCTGGGAAACATCTACACACACTTATTCACACTCATACACTACGGACAATTTAGCCTACCCAATTCACCTGTACAGCATGTCTTTGGACTCTGGGGGAAACCGGAGCACCCGGAGGAAACCCACGCGAACGCAGAGAGAACAGTGAATTTTATCTCAAGAAAATGCAGCACAGACAGCTCAATGAGACTGAAAAGCCTTCACCTAAAAACTGCTTTGACTGAGCATGATTCCAATGAAATTACAGTCAGATTGCAAGGGGTGGTGCAGACCTTTTCTAATCTGATCAAGAGGACACGTAAACACTTGGTCCGACTGAAAGCCGTAAATGTAAAACTGCTTTGCATGTGAAATGATGTAGAAATGATGTCAGGACATGTGACGCTTTATATAAGATAATACATACCTTTTTTAAAGCAGACATGGGTATGGTTCACAAGTGCATGACTAAATTAAAAAAATAATACTGACGTTATACAAACAAACCAAACTCTGACTTGGATGTGGGTCTGCACAAAAGTGCTGGATGAAATCCAATTTATTTATTAGTTGTAACTTATTTCATATGTGACTTTATGTCTCACAGTAGCTATGTTTCCATCCAAAAATGCGAAATAACATTATGTGCAAAACTGGATTGTCGCATAAAAGATGTGCGAATAATGCAGCGTTTCCATCCAACGAATCAAAGCGAACAAAATCGTCACTTCTTGATTATCTGGCGCCAAATATCAACAGTAAAAACAGAATTTGCTGCGGTAGGAGAAGCTGCGTGAATCTTTTCTTCATTTAATAAATAACTTGCGCCTCAGAAGACAATCCTGACACACAGGGAATGCACTGTGGTGTTTGAAAGCATGAGACACGGAGCACAGACACTCTTGATTCTGGAGGTCATTATTAATATATTATAACACTAATACTGAGATGGTTCAGGCATTTTAGAATGACCAAAACAACATTTCAGATGTTTTACAGTGTGCTCAGCCTGCTGGTTTGTCCATTCACACACATTTTCATCATCACATGATCTCTTATAACAAAATCACATGACCTTTTTTAATGCACATACTGGAATTTGTTCGGTAAAAGTGTTTTCATTGTAGTTTATGCGCATCTTTTCTTATCGAATAAAAAGTTTATCCTACTCAGTTATGCGCATACGTTTTTATGAGCATTTTCAAAATGTATGCACATCTTGGCGTTTCCATCAACAGTCTTTTATGCGCATATGCAAAATGTGCGTAAAAATAGATGGATGGAAACGTAGCATTACATTTTGTAATGTCACTTTTTAGCAATATTTTATTTATTTAGTTTGTTACTTAAATAATTTAGCTACTTAGTTACACTGTAAAAAAACTATTAGCTTCTTTACTAGTTAGCTTCTTTACTAGTACTAGCCTTAAAAGTGACATGTTGACTTAACTTTAAAAAGTTCTGTTCTGTTCTTCGAACTTTGGATATGTTCAGCTGACTTAACTTCATTTTTATAATTATGCACAGTTCATTAACTTACTAACTTAAAAAATATATATGTTAACTAACTTTTTATGTCATTCCCTGATCACTTTTTACAGTGTAGTTAGTTAGCTTTATTATGCACAATTCTGACAATCATGATTTTTCTCAATGTTATTTAATTTCTCACAATGTCTCCTTATGATACTAGCCTGTAACACTGCATCATCAAATGAATCTTCCCATTTAATTTATTATTTAAAATGTTGATTGTTGATTTAAACATTATTAAAATCAAGAGTCTTGATTGATTTTAAATTATATAAAACCCTGAATGAACTTTTGAAATTATTTAATGTTGTCGAGAAGCGTCGTGCTCTGTTTTTGATGGAAATTTAGTCTGCATTCGAAACTGTTACTACTCAGTAGGTACTGCATTTGAATTTAAACGTACTACTCGACCGTTAGAAAAGTGCGTTCTATACTGTACAGTATGAATGTGAGCAGTATGAATGGAACTTGGACGTACTACATCCACCATTTTGTCATGATCATGAGACTTACCCGCGTGTGTTGCATCGCTTTACTCCCATTCATGAATTCTCTTGTTGGGCATCATGGGATAGCATAGCGTCCATCCGATGCGCACTTCAGAGGCTGCATCCAAAACCGTATACTTTGATACTATATAGTATGCTAAAACCAGTATGCAAGCCGAGTAGTATGTCCAAATTCATAGGATTCAAAAATTAATATGCAAGAAGTACCCAGATGACCTACTACTTCCGATGAGATTCAAACGTGCGCATCCCATGCACGCTACGCTATCCCATGATGCCCCGCTAGAGAATCAATCGAGTCTGGCCGCAGATTTGCACTTCCACTTTCAGGCTTGCACTCTCGGACTTGCACTTTCAGACAACTGCGCTTCCTCTGCAAGTAACGTTATTTACAATCGCCACCTGTGCCCACTTGCATGAAAAAATTTACATTTTTCAGTAATTTAACTTAAGGGTGTCCCTGAGGGGGGAAAATCCCTGAGGTAAGGGATTTCATTGAGATCTTTGCAACAAACTTCTTATCTGTCACCCTTACCTAAGTGCCTTTTTTCTAAGCGTTTCACTGTAGTTTCTGGCAACATACAGCGACGAGTGCCGCAGTTGCTATAGTTACGTGAACAGTTCGTAACGAACCACGAATGCTTGCCTTAAAACAGCTCTGCAGAACACATCATCTGTGCTGTTTTCTTTCCATTAAGCGAGTCGAGACGTTTTCCTTCTCAAGTCAATCTCAACATGATGTTTGGAGTACCTATAAAACTGGGTTGGGATCATGTCGAGACTTTTGAAGCTGCACTGAAACTATGGATGCACTCCTACGCAGACATGCTAACTTATCAACACAAATATATTAGTTTATTTATTAAATGGTTTTATTCAATTATTTATTTACGGTCCTGTGAGTCTTTTATCTAAAACATTTTATTTGGGTGAGAACGTGACAGGAGAGTGCAGGTTTCGATTGTAAATGATGTCACTTGCAGAGGAAGCGTGGCTGCCTGAGAGTGCAAGCCCGAGAGTGCAAGCCTAAAAGTGCAAGTGCAACTCTGCAGCCACACCCCTCTCTAGAGAATTGATGAATGGGAATGAAGCAATGCAACTCACGAGGGTAGGTCACGTGATCATGACAAAATGGCGGATGTAGTACATCTGAGTTCCATTCATATTGCTCACATTCATACTGTAAAGGGTACTTTTCTAATGGCCGAGTAGTACATTTAAATTTAAATGCATTACCTACTGAGTAGTACTGTCATCCCTGCCAACATTTGGTTCGTAAATTCCGGGAGACCCCGGGGGGAATTACGTCATACGCTAATTTGCATATTACTGACGTCATCACGTTCTACCATTTCTGTTTGTTTAACAGCCTATGGTAAATAAATGGGGTATTTTATATTTGCACTACGCTTTATGTAAGCTTGTCAATTTAACTAAATTTATTGCTGTTTGAATAGAGTATATCATTATAGATGAGTAGGGAATTTGCAGTAATCTCTCAGACGTAATATACTAAGACAAGTTCTGAAACTCTCACTTAAAACATCTCTGATTGTGCAACAAGAATAAACGGTCAAATTAAATTGTTAAAATAAAGGAGAAGCAGATCGGGTTGACTGTACAAGGGAAATACCTTCAAACTGCCACCTGTTCTAAATCATTTGCCGTCGGTACCCAGAGAGGTGCTCTGCTCTCAGGCTGCAGGGGAGGCTCGTTGAGAAGAGTAGGGACGGTACAGTAATGGACAAATGAAAGTCTATAAAAATCTCCAGTAGCACACAAAAAAGTCGCTAGATTTGTCGCTAGTCGCTTTTTTGAAAATTTGTAGCTAAGTTGGCAACACTGGCGCAAACTGAAGAGCGGGGAGGGGTGAGAGGTTTGGGGAGATGGGGGCGCGCGAACTGTAGCGCGTGACCGGAAGAGCACAAGCACCAAGTTTCAGCCCGGACTGTACCAAAATGCTGAGGAGCGGGGGGCGGGGGAATTCCGGGAGTTTACCGGGAGACAGAACAATACGGGAGACGGGTCTGAAATACGGGAGAGCCCCGGGAAAAACGGGAGTGTTGGCAGGTATGAGTACTGTAGGTGATTTCGGATGCAGCCAGAATCTCGCCGGAAGTAGTAGGCCATCCGGGTATTTCTTGCCTACGGATTTTCGAATACTATAAATTCGGACATACGACTCAGCGAACTATGTGAAGTTTTTTTATAAACTGATTTCGAGAGGATCCAAATCAGCACCACAGACATGCTAGTAAGTAGTTATCTCTTAAAGAGCCCCTATTACACGTTAAAAAGGGTCATTTTTCGGTTTTATGGGTCTCCAACAACATACTGATATGCATGCAAGGTCAAAAAACACTTTCATGGTCTTATAATATGAATTTATTTTTACCTAATTATCCAGTGACTCCCATATGAATCGTTCAGCGATTCATTTGTTCCCAAACCCCTATTACCCCTATAAGCTATTCTGGGCTGATTGGACAGATGACAGCCTGTTGCGA
Organism: Danio kyathit; assembly: GCA_903798195.1. NCBI lineage: Eukaryota > Metazoa > Chordata > Actinopteri > Cypriniformes > Danionidae > Danio > Danio kyathit. The sequence goes on from LR812526.1 coordinate 47,665,834, forward strand.
TTGGTCGACAGTGTTCAGCGCGATACAGTAAAATGCCCAGCGTGGTTTATCAAGCCCCCGGGTCGCCAACATTGGTATAGGATCCGATCGCAGCGGATGCCCAAAACACGCTTCATAGTAAACTTACTAACACCACAGTAAACAGTACCCGGTTCTCAACAGTGTTATTCAGACACCTCAGCGCCGAAAGCAGTGCAGTTAAACACCAGCATATTGCTCTATGACACACATTCAGTATCAATCCACACAGCAGCAAAAGCTAAACTATTCTGAACCTTGACCGCTGTAGGTGTGTAGGATCAGCGAATGGTGGCCATAGCAACGACAAACGGCAGTGGAACGAGTACACAAACGCATTTAAATCCGTAAACAAAGCAGCACGTGTCGCGTTTTCAACGGGGCATTAGACACGATATGAGAATATAAAGAGTTAACCTGATACAGTACAAGCGTTTACAAGTAACAAAACATGTAGATCATTTCTATTTGCAATCATTGCTGTGGCACCTCTTGCGTGAAGTGTTATATGTTCTCAGGGCTTACCTGTACTCTGCTTTGCCCAAAAATCACATCCCCAGCCGGGGGGTTGTAGCGCTCACCAGTGCTCCTCCTCTGTCCTCTGACAAGCTATCTCTACGGGCTCCCATCGCGCTCACCCTGAGCCTTCGTAAGCCTTTCCAGTGCTGCGCATTAGCCCGAAGCCCAGCATGCAGCAGCCTGCCCTTGTTTGACTGTGTGCCTAATAAACTGTCCTTATTTTGCCCACACCCATGGTGTATTGTCTGTCCATTACAAGATGGAGGAAGAAACTAATCCATGAACTGTGCACTGATAGATCGCCCATTGAAAGCGTGCAGACTGCTGAAGCACTCCTTTCCCTCACACTTCCAATAATATCCAGGTAAGCACAGCGTCTTCATGACTCATGACTTCAGGATCTGTTTGTCTTTGCTGCTGTGTTAGTGGGCGGGGCCGCAGGTTTTGTTGTGTCCGGTAGTGGAAATACGTTGGATCTTTACTGAAACACGGCACTAGAACGTTTTGAACAAAGCAAAAAGGTTTTTATTATTCTTTGGCGGTTTTACAGCAGCATGGTACTGGTAACTCTCACAATCTCTTTTCCAGAAGTTTCTCGCTCTGCTTTTTCTTATCTTTTCTTTATCTAACCCAGCAGCGCCCCCTGTATACAATCAATCGCAGGCATTTGGTACAGAACACAGACAATTTCAGCTAAACTTGAAACATAACTACAACAACAGTAGCATTCAGCATAATGAACAAAAATAATGCACTTTCTCTTTTCTTATATTAATTCTTATTTTGGTGAACAAACACCACAGCTCCTCCCCTGTAACTTCAAATCTTCACAATGTTCTTTTACCAGAAAACCTACAAAAAAAATAAGCTAAGCTAAGCTCTATCACGTCTTCTTTATTTCTTAATTTTTTTTACATTTTTTTATAAATCCAACCTCTTGGGTGCACACCTGATTCTAACAGGTCGACTATTTACATTTTCAGTTTTAGGCAACTCGGTCATACTTCCAGTTGCCAACTCTTCCCTTGATTTCGTCTCAGGTACTTCCGTACCCTGTTCAACATTCACATTCATCGTTTCATCAAGGTCCCACATTCCTTGTTTTAACAGTCCATCTTGATTTATTTGGCTGTCACACCTTCCGCTACTACCCAGCATCTGATTCACATGTCGCTTTACACATTTCCCATTTACATCAACCAGATACGTTACTGGACCCAGCACTTTTGAAATGGAACCAGTCCACCATTTCTTCCCTCCCCTGTAATTCTTTACCAGAACCTTCTGACCTACAGTAAAAATTCTGACTTTACGGGGTTTGGTCATTATTGAAGAATGCTCAGTCTTCAGATTTGGTGAAAACTGTGGTTTGAGAAGAGACCACCGAGTACGAACTGATCTTTTAAGGAAAAGTTCTGCAGGTGTTTTGCCAGTAGTAGTATGAGGAGTGTTGCGATAACTGAGTAGAAAATTTGCAACACAATGACGAATTGTTCTGTTCTCCGCAACTCTGTTCTTTGCAAGTGCCTTTTTCAAATTTTGCACTAAACGCTCCGCTAACCCATTTGATGCTGGATGATATGCAGGCGATTTAATGTGCTTAACCCCATTCAACTGTAAAAACTGTTCAAATTCTTGGGAGGTAAATTGTGGTCCATTATCCGTTACAACTTCCTGTGGAAGACCATAGGACGCAAACAAATCCCTTAACACCTCAATAGTCTTAGCTGATGTAGTCGTTTTCATGGGAATGATTTCAGGCCATCTAGCATAGGCATCCATCACTAAAAGAAACATCTGTTGATGATCCTCTGCAAAATCTAGATGAATTCTCTCCCACGGACCTGATGCCCATTTCCATGTATGCACAGGTACAGTACAAGGCATACTACGCTGCTGTTGACATGCATCACACTGACTAACCAAATGTTCAATATTGACATCAAGATTAGGCCACCAAAAAAAACTTCTGGCCAAAGACTTCATTTTTACCATGCCCCAGTGACTATCATGAAGCTCCGTCAGCAATCTTTCCTGTAATTTCTCAGGAATTACCACACGATAGCCCCAAAGCAAACAATTATCTTCAATGGACAGTTCCATCCTTTTAGAAAAATATGGCTTTAGGGCCTCATCCTTCATGTATTGTGGCCATCCATTCATTACATGTTCTTTCACTCTTCTTAAAACAGAATTACTTTCTGTTTCATGTGCAATTTCTTTTGCAGTAACAGGCAGTTTCTCCAAATAAGAAATTCTGAAAATTGCACTGGAATGCACAGAATCATCCCCTTTCACGGGCAATCTAGATAAAGCATCCGCATTTCCATGCTGTTCAGACCTTTTGTACTGGATTTCGTACTGGTATGCAGATAAAATCAAAGACCATCTCTGCATTCTGGCAGCCGCCAGAGTAGGCACTCCCGTCTTAGGACCTAATATTTTCAACAAAGGCTTATGGTCTGTGATCAGCACAAAAGGTCTCCCAAACAAGTAATCATGGAACTTCATCACGCCAAATACTAAGCCTAAAGCCTCTTTTTCAATTTGAGAATAATTTTTCTCAGCTTTAGTCAACATCCTGGAGGCAAACGCAATTGGCCTTTCACTACCGTCAGTCATTCGGTGTGCAATTACGGCTCCCACTCCTACTGGAGATGCATCACAAGCCAACAGCAACGGTAAAGTTGAATTGTAATGAGTCAAAACTTGATTTGACATTAAATGTCTCTTTGCATTTTCAAATGCATTTTGACATTCCTTTGACCATTTCCACTCTACACCCTTATGCAGTTGTTCTGTCATGGGTTGTATGAGGGTAGAAAGGTTGGGAATGAATTTGCCATAATAATTTAGCAAAGCTAGAAAAGACCTCAATTCGGTTACATTAGTGGGTACCGGGGCATTTTCAATAGCATCTGTTTTTTCTTTCATTGGATGGATACCTTCAGCATCAATGATATGTCCTAAATATGAGACACTACTCTGGAAAAAAGCACATTTGTCTTTTCTGACTTTAAGATTGTAAGCTTGCAGTCTCTTTAGAACTCCTTCTAAAGCATCCATATGCTGTTGTGTGTCACTTCCTGTAATCAAAATATCATCAAGGTAACAGATTACACCCTCCATACCTTGCAATACCTGATCCATGATTTTCTGAAAAATCGCAGGTGCGCTTGACACCCCATACGGTAATCTGTTAAAGGTATATAACCCCTTTTGTGTGTTAATGGTCAGGTATCTTTTGGAATTTTCCTCCAGCGGTACTTGTTGGTACGCCTGAGATAAATCCAACTTAGTAAACCTCTGACCCCCTGACAATTTGGTAAACAAATCCTGAGTTCTTGGTAACGGATACTGTTCAACTTCCAACCAAGGGTTAATAGTAACCTTGTAGTCTCCACAGATCCTTACAGTATTGTCCTTTTTCGGAATACACACTATAGGAGCAGCCCACTCACAATAACTGACAGGAGAAATCACTCCATCAGCTTCTAGTTTTGACAACTCCGCATCAACCATCTCTCTCAAAGCATAAGGTACTGGGCGTGGCTTACAAAACTTAGGCACAGCACCTTTTACAACATGAAGCTTTGCACTTATGCCTTGCAGCATCCCTAATTCAGGCTGAAAAACAGATGAATATCTGTCACACAGTTGCTGCACCGTCTCAAAAGTGAGTTTGTTTACACGTGACCAATCTAGATTGAAGCGACTAATCCAGTCTCTTCCCATTAGAGAAGGCCCATCCCCTTTTACCACCAATAAATCTAAGCAGTGCTTTTCATCTCTACACTTGACTTGTACTGTTATCTTCCCTTTTAGCTCCAAAGCTTCCTTACTGTACGTTTTCAACACACATGTGGCAGGAGATAACTTTACCTTGTGAAATCTGCGCTGGTACAGTTTTTCTGAAATCACAGAAACCGCCGCTCCTGTATCTATTTCCATTTTCACCCGCAGACCATTTATCCTAACATAAACATTGTATGGTTTGTCTACCTGATTTACACTTGAATCAATAGCAAACAATTCTGTCCCTTTTATGTCACTGTCACTGAAAACTCCGCCAGCTGAACGCTCCGAGTGTGTACCAGGGTCAGACTGTGGCAAGCGGATTTTGCATTCACTTTCATCTTGGCACTGGAAAGTCTCGGCATAACTTCCACGATTGCTCGCGACCCCCGGATCAGGCGCAGCAGCGTTCGGCAACAGAGAGGCATCCAGGTGCTTGGTCCACTTGGCAGGCTTACTTTCAATCTTTTCTTTAAGACGTGCGCGACAAGCGCGCGCGATGTGACCCCGCTTGCCACAGTCGCGGCACTCTACATCCTTGAAACGGCAATATTCGGGTTTATGTCCACTTCCATTACATCTGTAGCACGGTTTAGCAATTTTCATGTTCAATTTGCCACCGTCTTTCTTTTCTACTACGTGCGTTTTAAAAGTCCTCTGGGAAAACTGTTGTGAGCTCTTAACAGTCACTTCATATGCCAAACCCATCTCAACAGCCAGTGCAAGGGTTAATTCTCTAGAATGGGCAGCAGTTAACAGGCGATCTCTTAACTCGGTGCTTTTTACTCCACACACGAATCTATCGCGTAGAGCTTCCTCCAGAAACTGTCCAAACTTGCAAGTAGCTGACAATTTTCGTAAATTTGCCAAGTACTCACTTATCGATTCACCTTCCAGCTGATTCCTCGCGTGGAACTTGCATCTCTCTGCAATGAAATTTGTTCGAGGCACATAGTGCGTTTTCAACAACTCAATCAGTTCTTTATATGTCTTTTGCGATGGTTTTTCCGGTGTGCATAAGTCCATCAACAAACTATGAGTCCTCTTCCCCACAATCGTTAGAAACACCGCTTTTGTCTTCTCCTCGGTATCCTTTAATCCATTTGCTTCAAAATACTGTTCGAGCCTTTCCAAATAGGCGTCGAATTGTTCCTCACTTTCTTCATAGTGAAAATCCTCAGGCTTTCCATAAGCCATTTTCAAAGGCTACTATTATTTACCCTGTTAAATGCTTGCTCAGTTCACCGGCCTCAATGGAGTTATTCCTAACTCAGTTTCTGTACGGTAAAAAATCCCATCCTCGTCGCCAAAACTGTTGTGTCCGGTAGTGGAAATACGTTGGATCTTTACTGAAACACGGCACTAGAACGTTTTGAACAAAGCAAAAAGGTTTTTATTATTCTTTGGCGGTTTTACAGCAGCATGGTACTGGTAACTCTCACAATCTCTTTTCCAGAAGTTTCTCGCTCTGCTTTTTCTTATCTTTTCTTTATCTAACCCAGCAGCGCCCCCTGTATACAATCAATCGCAGGCATTTGGTACAGAACACAGACAATTTCAGCTAAACTTGAAACATAACTACAACAACAGTAGCATTCAGCATAATGAACAAAAATAATGCACTTTCTCTTTTCTTATATTAATTCTTATTTTGGTGAACAAACACCACAGGTTTAAATTTGTGCGCGCAACAATTATGTTTCATATCCACGTCACGCCGAAACGGCTAAAGACTCGTTATCAAGACGATTCATTTAAACCGAGTCCACTCTTTTTTAGATGAATCAATAGTTTTAAAAACTGTCCACTTTCAGATTTAAGCTTTAGCTGGATATTTCACTTCACTTAGAGCTGTGTTACACACTACATAGAAGGTCATTTTCAAAAACCCATAATAGGGGCTCTTTAAGAGCAATCACTATCTGTTCATTAGTTACTACAGCAGGGGAGTTCTCGAGATCTACCTGAGCTCAATCTCCCCTCTCGCCTTGCAAACAGGAGGAAGCCCCAGACTCAAGGATCTTATGAGCTCAGGGCTCTCTCCCGGGACAGCATGCCAAACAAGCTTTATAATCAATCATCAGCTAAGTGTGAACTCTTGAAATAGCATGGAAGTATGCGATTTTGGACACAGCCTTAGTGTTTTATTCATAATGCTTTTTAATAGGTTCATGTATAGTTCTAAAATTAATTGTTAATACTGTTTTTTTTTTTCAAAATTCAATTCTCTTTCTCGCTCTCTCTTAGTTTTCTAACATACTTTCTTCCTCTTGATCAAACAAACTACTAATGTATGTTTTTATTCCATGTTTACATCCATGCGTTTTGATAATGCTGCTGTAAAATATTATTGTCAAGCCTAATCCTGCTGCCAAACCAAGTCTTCTTCTGTGTTTCTGAATAAACAGACGCCAGCAGCTTTCATCATGTACCTGCACACACTCAGTAACGTAACGACAAACACTGTGTAAGTTGCTAATACAATGTGTCAGGACTTAACAATGGAGCCTCTCATCTATCTAAACACACAACACAGAGGCCATCTTTGAGCAGAGGTTTGCTGAATGACACAAACTCATGAGAGAGAAAAACACACACGATGACAGAACAGTTTTGGGGTCAGATGGAGCACTCTTTGAGAACGTGTATCACATTAGCTTCTGGATTCTCCTCGCGTGTGAATGTTATGCAATTGCCAATAGGACATATAAGGGTGATGTCTACACTGGGAATTCCTGGTTTTTCTATCGTGGTTTTCCCAGATAAATCACATTATGATGTTTGGCGTCAGATCAAGTCTAAACTAAGCCAGATGGGTCTTTTTTTCCTCATCTTTTTGATATCGTAGATTCATTATTTGTGTTCAGTCAAAAGACATCATCTGTTTGGCCTCCCCGTTGTGACACATTCTTGTCTGAGGGAGAAGTTTGACCTTCTTTCCGCTCTGAAACATGCTTGTTTGCTGTCATAGTTTTTTTTTCCGTTCATAAAGTCATAATCTTGAAACTGCTGTGAAACTTTTTACCTACTTTTCTCTCATCTCCTCTCGTTCCCTCTTTGTTCACCCCTGTGGTTTGGGCTCTTTTGATGTTTAATGTGGTTTCTCCTCCTCCTCGGTTTAAGCGGTAATGAATGCTGGGAGGAAAAAAAGCAAAGCATTAGTCTATGGATATACACAGAGGAAATATTCACTAGAAGTGTGAGCCAAAAACAAAAAGTGTGAGATACATCTCTAAATTGTATTTATTTGTTCATCCTTTTATCCCTAACCAAAAAATGACATAATATATAATAATATACGTGTTACTTTCAGCTTGATTTCTCGGTGACACGTTCTTAAATTCAATTCTGTGCAACAGTAGATTATATATTTATAATAAACTGCCAGGTAAGCCTATATTATGAACAAGAATCATTTAATTACATAAGACTAACATACTTTTTACATACTTAAAGAATCCAAGAGATATGGATAAACAAAATGTTACTTCAAAAAAGTATATACTGTATATAGTTAAAGTCAAAATGATTAGTCCTCATATCCCAAGTGCTGTTAAACGGAGAGATTTTTTTCAACACATTTTTAAACATATTTTCAACGGTATTTCTAGTTTCTTTTGTCTTTAGCAAGCTGACAATACATGATACTTCACTAGATTTAAAAAAGATACTAGTAAGTTTTGCAAGATAATTTGTAACTTTGATTTAGTGGCTAATTTGTATTAATTTGATCTCATTTGTTCATTTTAATATCAAATTATTCAATTCATTCTTAGAATGTAAATGAATATGACCATGAAGGACATGTACAGCACTTTCGAAGCACAGTGCTTAATGGAAGAATATGAAAATGATTATATTTGAAACTTAAATGGTTGTGCTTTTGTTACAATCTACACTCTCAGAAAAAAAGGTACGGGAGCGGTCACTGGGGCAGTACCTTTTCAAAAGGTACATATTTGTACCTGAAGGGTCCATAATGGTACTGTACCTCAAAGGTACTTTTTAGGTACATCTGGGTACTAATTTGCACCTTTTTCGGTTCCACTGTGGACTATTTGGGTACAAATATGTATCCTTTAAAAAGCCACTGCCCCAGTGACAGCTCCCGTACCTTTTTTCTGAGAGTGTATAAAAAAACATTTGGTTCTGTTTGGAGCCATTTGTCTCAAAAAAAATGTATTGTTATTATTAGAACAGATTATTTTAAATCAGCTTGACAAGAAACCAAATTAGTGACACATACAGCAAACTGATTCCACTTCTGAGTCATTGTGCTGGCACGTTCAACTTGTTCATTCAGCCAGATTATAATTGCACTGTTTGTATTTAAATTGTTAGAAGTAATCTGCAAAAGTCTTGAGAAGACTGAAATATGATCATTCTCCACCTATTTCAGATTGTTTATGTTTAAATGCCATTTAAAATTAGATGTTAGACTTTCTTCCATTTATTTCTACTTGCACAGAACTTGTTTGTTATGCTGCATGTGTTCAATTTTGAATCTATATGACTTGAACAGCTGAAAAAAAATCATGTGCCATTCATTTAAACCATGAATAGGATTGTGCAAGAGATTCAGTACACAGAATGTCATTTAAAAAATGACAATTGCCGTTTTTTTTTCTTCTTTAGATTACTTATTTAAATTGAGCTGAAACAACACAAAGTTAGAGCTTTTTGGAGGCACAACTCAATTGTTTTATGTTTAATACACTTATTCATTCATTCATTTACCTTCGGCTTAGTCCCTTTATTCATCAGGGGTCGACACAGTGGAATAAACCGCCAACTTATCCAGCATATGTTTTACACAGCGGATGCCCTTCCAGCTGCAACCCAGCACTGGGAAACATCCATACATACTCATTCACACTATGGCCAATTTAGTTTATTCAATTCACCTATACCACATGTCTTTGGACTGTTGGGGAAAGCGGAGCACCCGGAGGAAACCCACGTGAACGCGGGGAGAACATGCAAACTCCACATATAAATGCCAACTGACTCAGCCAGGACTCAAATCTGCGACCTTCTTGCTGTGAGATGATAGTACTAACCACTGAGCCACCATGTCACCCCTCAATACACTTAACTTGTAAAACAGCATAAGTTAACTTAATTCCTTTATGTTGTCCTAGTACAATTCAATTGTGTAGAACCCAGAATTTTGTACAGTGTAGCCAGAACAGGTATGGTTCAAAGAACATCAAACAACATCAAAACTATTTGAGCTAAATCTAATATGTCTTTAGAATTACAACAATGCATTGACATTATTACTGCTGAATGCTTAATTCTGCTTGGCTGGTGAACATTGTAAAGTGTGGAGTTATTTAAGAGACGCACAACTGAAATAGTTCCAAGCTGATTTAGACCACATTACAGTTCCATGTCACTACACCAAGTGAGTTCAGGCTGCGTCTACACTAGTGTGTTTTCATAAATGCATTAGTGCAAATAGCGTCTTAGTTACTTCACAGCCTAATCCACTTTTCTTGTTTTTCTATATGCCCCATTATGATTAATTAGTAACCTTTGTTGTTGTTTTTTTTAAAAGGGGGGAGGGGGTATTTTTCTCCTAAGTTCATCCATTGAATATTAAAAGTAAATATAAATAATATTAATAATAAATAACCCACAAAAAATTAAACAATATCTTATGCAATATATTATGGACATATATTTATTAGTACAGCATGGATGTACAGTACAGTAATGTGTAGTAGGGAATAATCTGGCTCAAAATAGCTTTGACCACAAAATAATAATAATAATAATCTATTGGTTTAAAGTGACAAGTTAATTGTACTTAAAAATCTAAGTAATTCTATTGTAACTTAGAACTGTTTTAGAATTCCGCACATAGTTATTTTTATTTAATAATTTTAGGGCAATGGGTTTACTCACTTTTTAAAGTAAAGTCAACTAACCACTTGACAGTGTATGCTTGTAATACTGATCAGTGTTGGGGGTAACGCATTACAGGTAACGCGAGTTACGTAATAATATTACTTTTCTAAGTAACGAGTAAAGTACAAAAAGATTAAGTAATAATATTTGAGTTACAAAAAATGAAATGCCAGTTGCTTTTCCGTTTAGTTAATTCGCTTTTAAAAAATTTATTGCTGAATTATAATGAACATAGCCATGTTGAATCCCGCACGCAATGAGAGAATGCAGAAACAGACAGAAATGAAGATGGCAGAACCTTACATTTCTGCAATGGAAATATTCTCACACATGGAAGAAAAGGAAAAGAGGATTATCTAAATGGACAGTGGTCTTACTTTTTAATAATACAAAAAGTAGCAAACACGTTGCTTCAAACTTTCATTGATCTGTATAAACGGCATGTGGAGCTCTAGGTCAGGAAGTTCTCAGAAGATGACATTATCCCACATTCATTTTTTATGTGTGATTTTTTTAAGGTAAATGAAATTTATACAGTGCATTGTTAATTGCAGAGCTCCCCAATAAAAATAAATAAATAAATAAATAATAAAAAAAAAGAAGAAGAAAAAAACTTGCAAGTTCTGAAAGAGATCAAGCCTCACCAGGTCAGAAAAAGTAACTCAAAAGTAACGTAACACATTACTTACCATAAAAAGTAACTAAGTAACGCAACTAGTTACTTTTTGGGGGAGTAACTCAATATTGTAATGCACTACTTTCAAAAGTAACTTCCCCCAACACTGATACTGATTAAGACAAAAATGTAGCATCCTTTTTAAAATGGATACAAATAAAAGCACAAAGTCAAACAGTACCTGTCACTCAGTTTTGGATGGATTATGGATTATTTGTAGCACAGCCTTATTATCTAAACCAATTAGTTTATGTTCTTTTGAACGGAAATTGCTAAAACAAATGGAAGTGTGACCCATAATTTGAAACGCAGTCATAAAATCATATCAAAACAAAAGCAAACAGCTTTGGATGAGGTGTCTTACACCAAAGAAAACCTGACAAATGTCTTGAAATGAAACATCTGAACAATGTCTTTATGTAGCATCCATAGGGTATTGATATAAGAAATACCAGTTTGCAATTATTAATCAGCATATCAAGCTGATTTATGCTGTTGAAAATGAATGGGAGGGAATGAAGTTTCAATGGTCACGTCTGCTCTTACTGGAAAAAATAAATAAGACACTGTAATAAACGCTGGGTTCCACACAAATCCTTCATGTCGTCCCAACACAAATCGATTAAGTTAACTTATTTGTTTTTGCAAAACATATTGAACATAAAACAATTAAGTGGTCTCCAAAAACCTCAAGGATTGTACTGATTTAGCTCATTTTAATTAAGTATGTTGAGCAAAAAGAGGCAAAAATCATTTTTTAAGTGCACATAAAAAGTCAATGTACACACAAACATTCTGTCTTTACACAGGTGGCTGTGATCTTTCATTCATGAATTTATATTTGGCTTCAGAAGCTGTATCTAAGCCTGTATGGCAAGTCTAAGGAGTCGAACCTGCCTCCTGATATTTCTCTGGGTGAAACAGATTTTTAGACAGCGTTAATTTGAGTGCTATTCAGACAAATCCTGCAACCAAAGACTGATTTGGACGATATCCATAATAATGGAGGAGAGCAGCAATACACACAGCCAATGTTGATGATCCTGCTGCACAAAGTAAAGTGTGTTGTTGAATGAGTGGTCACACCCAGAGACGACCAAACCTGTCCTGTCAATTCAGATCTCACAAAGACTGAAGTGGCCCCTCCATTCAAAACCCACAAAAGACAACTAAACTTGTTTTCATTGACGTTCATTCAAGTTCAGTGGAGTTTTCCCAAGCAGGGTCTCATTGTGTGTGTTTGTATGTCTGTATGTATGGGTAATAAAAGGTAATGTATAGAACCATAAAGGAGAATAATAATACTTCAGCCAGTTCCTTTTGTGTTTCGCAGAAAGAAAGAAAAAAAACGTATATGGGATTGGAGTGACGTAAACTCAGACAGGATGATTGTAATATTACAATCTGTATATTTTTATTCAGCAGCTTTATTGAACATTAACAAAGAGAAATGGCATGGAATTTCTCAGACAAGACACAAGAATTATAAAAGGAGACAAAGAAAATCAGGGAACAGGAGTTGAGAAAAACTAAACTTAATAAAAGTGGCAACTTTAGGGTTTCTGCAGGTTTTAGTGAAGGTTTCAGTACAGCAATTCAAAAAATGAATTCAACACTGAGAAAAAAATGAGCATTTGAAATTTGTAGAAATGAGTTGACATTTTCAGGAATCTGTTTTTATGTATTTTCAGAAAAAATCCAATGTTATTGATTTAGAGCAGGGCTATTCAATTAGTTTGTCACGGGGGCCAGTTCATGAAAAGCATCCCAAACGAAGGGCCGGAGAGATATGACTTGCAATATAAATGATGTCACAACTGCATATAAGAGCCAATGATGTATTTTTGCTCCTTTAGACACCCACGTTGTATTTGTCTACATTAAAATGTTAATTTATTGTATTTTGAAACTATATAATATCACTGCATTGTACAATAAGTTTTTTTAACAAACATTCAAATGTTGTATTTCACAGCACAACAAAATCAGTGTATTGCTTAAGTAGGCTTCTTCTACATTCAGATACGTTCATAGGTTATGTTTTGAACTGCATAACAATTATGGATGCAATAATTATGGATTTTGGTTGTACGATTATATAGTGTGAAGAATAATCAGTGTTTCACGGTTATCACGTCTAATGTAAATTTTAGCTTTATATTAGCTAGATTTAGATCTGGACATCCCTAACTAATATTAAAAACCTTTAAAAGGCATTTTCATTAGTAATAATTTTTATGCTGAAGGTTTTTCTGTGCTTATAGGGCTACACAATTTAATTATGTGTGTGTTTATAGAGAGGAACGGGAGAAAATAATATAATAATAATTGTTATGAAGGTCGTCGCCAATATTTAGATTAACAGTTGTTATCATCTGCGTTCATACATACATAATCATTTTAATAATAATTCGTCTAACATATCTTTTGTTTACATTGCACTGAAAGCTAAGCACAACTCTCACCGCTACAGCATGAGATGTTTTCTACTGCGTGCGCCCAGACAGCCGCGAGCGCGTTGCTCCGCTTGCGCCCGCATATTGGCATAGATTCTTACGACATAACAAACTTGCGCGCGGGAAAGACGTGATATGAGAACGGCCCGCGGCTATAGTTATTACAGTTTGCGTGCGTATTAGCTTCGGTGGACAAGCTCGGAACTTTAAACTAGCGCACAGTTGCCAACTTTGCGTAACTTTGTTCAACAGTTTCGTTTCGTGCGGCAGAACAGAAATGCAGAAATGCGGCTTAGAGAAGCCTTTACGATTAATTAACCGTGACGAATTAAAGCGCAGTTAATAGTGAAATCGGTTAATCGTTGCATCCCTAATAACAATATCAGTGCATTGTACAAAAGACCTTTTCTACAAACATATTCAAATGTATTCGGCTGCTCTTGCCACTGTCAGGTGACTCACGCTCTGCGCAGCTCATGCTGTATTGAACAGACGCACGTCACTTCATAACTATAGCGGCCGTTTTTGACTGAACTAAATTTATTCTTGATGTCTTGGTCACACTATTTGGAGGGCCAGAACAAATTGCCTCGGTGGCCGGGTTTGGCCCGCGGGCCACCAATTGAATAGCCCTGATTTAGAGTTTAATTTTTTTATGAATATACAACGCAATCTCATGGCAATTCGTAACTTTTTGATTTAGTGGCTAATTTGTATGAATTCGTACAATCTAATTCGTACAATTTAGTACGATTTGCTCATCACTCAATGACGGTTGGGGTTACGGGTGGGGTTGGGTGCCACGCCTCCTTTTTAAAATCGTATATTTTTGTACGACTGAACTCTTACGAATTAGCCACTAAATTGACAAAACGTAAAATACTTACATTTCCTCGTGAGATCAGGCTGGAATATAGCAAGGTTTAGTCTGTTTGTTTAACTGCTTGACTAGCATTAAATGAGTTAAATAGTTAAGTTTTTTACAGTAGGTATATCATTAAAACACAGAATCTGTTATTTTTTTTACTGTAGATATACTATTAAAACTGAATATTTTCACTTTTTTACTGTTGGTATTCCCTTAAAAACACAGAAAATAACCGTTTTTAATATAAAAAGCCCTTAAATTAATACAAAATATTTTGTTTTTTTACAGTAGTTTAACCATCAAAAAACGGATATTTTTTTGTTTTTTTAATGTGGACACACTGTCAATTAACGGAAGTTTTCTGTTTTTAATTTACGATAAAAAGTCTGTGTAATGAGCTGCCAGTACATTTTCCCATTTTTAAAGGAATTTTTTTTAGAGTGCAGAGAAGTTGTCAGATCTGGGAAACTGTGCAGTAATCAAATATAAAAGCCATGAGCAAATTTAATTTAACTTTCATAAATGTTTTTGACAACATATTACATAAGTAATAATGTAAAACCTGTTGACAAAATAATGATTAGAAATAAAGAGGTTAACATTTTATTTTGATGGTCCATTTGAGTGTTTAATATCTGTTGATATTGCTCCTTCAACAGACATTTAACTAACTATATAAGAAACTTTGCAAGTACATGTCAACTTACAATAACCCCAACCCCAACCTAACAGTCTAGATTTAATCTAATGAGAATTAGTTGGCATGCAGATGCAATGTAACTTAATTTAACAAACAGACTATTAAAATAAAGTGTGACCCAAAGGAGTCTTTAAAGCCTCATATTGGCTTTAAAAACCAACCCCTAACCACCCTAGCTTATCCAGAGCGAGCAGAAGGGCAGCCCAAATCACTCTGGACCCCTCACACCCAGCACACTGCCTATTTAAAATTTTACCTTGTGGTCGACGCTACAGAGCACTGTGCACCAGAACAGCCCGACACAGAAACAGTTTCTTCCCTCAGGCAATCCATCTCATGAACACTTTATGATAGTAATTGTGAAACAAACTTCACTACTTTTTATACACATATACACTTTGTTCATATAACGTTGTATATAGTTATATACCTGTACATACTCTTGTCAGTTTGTTAATTTGCATTCACTATTTACTTCTATTTTTTAAATATATTTATTATCTGTTTTTGTCCTGTCTCTGTAATTCTGTTGCACTGTAGAAGCTCTGTCACGAAAACTAATTCCTTGTATGTGTGAACATTCCTGGCAATAAAGCTCTTTATGATTCTGATATTGCTATATTTAAGTAAATTGCTGATAAATATATAATGAACAAGTAGGTAAAAAACTTAAATTCTAAATATATTAAACAAATGTTTTTGAACTTCATATAATTGTATAAGATATTTGTAAAACCCAAAGCTGACCCAAGGCAAAAATGTTACTAAAAAGTTTTTTTTTTTGGTCGCTAAAAAAATTATCCTAAAATCCAAAAAACTATGTTTTTTAAGGAATTGTTATTTATCTATAGATAAAAAATAGGTAAAACACCTGAACTTGAAATAATAATCAATGAAAACAAGTAGTTTAAATAAATTAATAATTAATTAAATAAATAATAATTACTTTGTTAAATTTGAAATAATAAAAAGTATACAGTTGAAGTCAGAATTATTAGCCCCCCTGAATTATTAGATAACTGACTTCAACTGTATATACACCTACAGGGAAAACAAAATAAGGGAAAACAAAATTTAAAACTGGTGACGCGCTGGCGCAGTGGGTAGTGCTGTCACCTCACAGCAAGAAGGTCGCTGGTTCGAGCTTTGGCTGGGTCAGTTGGCATTTCTGTGTGGAGTTTGCATGTTCTCCCCCTGTTCGCGTGGGTTTCCTCTGGGTGCTTTGGTTTCCCCCACAAGTCCAAAGATGTGCTATAGGTGAACTGGGTAAGCTAAAATTGTCATATGCTGGATAAGTTTTCGGTTCATTCCGCTGTGGCAACCCCAGATTAATAAACGGATTAAGCCGAAAAGAAAGTGAATGAATGAATGAAAATTAAAATCTACACAGCACTGTATAAAAATTGTTTGCCCCCTAAACCTAATAACTGATTGGGCCACCCTTTGCAGCAACAACTGCAATCAAGCATTTTCCATGACTTGCAATGAGTCTGTTACAGTGCTCTGTAGGAATTGTGGTCCACTCATCTTTGCAGAATTGTTGTAATTCAGTCACAACTGAGGGTTTTCATTTTTTAAGGACTCAGGATTTAATAGGATTCAGTTCAGGACTTTGACTAGGCCACTCCAAAATCTTAATTTGGTTTTTCTTCAACCATTCAGAAGTTGACTTGCTGGTGTGCTTTGGATCATTGTCCTGCGGCAGAACCCAAGTTCACTTTAGCTTGAGGTCACTAACAGATGGCCGGACATTCTCCTTCAGGATATTTTGGTAGACAGCAGAATTCATGGTTCCATTTATCACAGCAAGTCTTCCAGGTCTTGAAGCAGCAGAACAGCCACAGACTATCACACTACCACCACCACATTTTACTGTGTGTGTGATGTTCTTTTTCTAAAATGTGGTGTCACTTTTAGCCACACATAATAGGACACATACCTTCTAAAAAATAAACTTTTGTCTTATCAGTCCACAGAGTATTTTCCCAAAAGTCTTGGGGATCATCAAGATATTTTTTGGCAGATGAGCCTTTATGTTCTTTTTGCTCAGCAGTGGTTTTTGCCTTGGAACTCTGCCATGCAAACAATTATTGGTTTGATGATAATACTGATGGTAATCAGAAAATTGATTAAGAATGTGTTTTCTAATGATTCTGGGTCTGGAGGCAGTCCTCTCCCCTCTTTCTTCATTTGTTTGTTCCTATGTATTTTGTTTTACCCCTAGATTTTTTGTAGGAGCGTAACACCTGTCACTTTCTAGACATGAACATTCACTTTAACTGTGGCAAGTGAGGCCTGCAGTTTACTGGATGTTGTTGTGGGGTCTTTTGTCGTCTCTTTGTTTTTGGTATGCTATTGGGGTAATTTTGGTCAGCCAATCAATCCTGGGAAGGTTCTCTGCTGTTCAATGTTTTTATAATTTGTAGATAATGGCTCACACTGTAGTTCGCTGCAGTCTCAACGCTTTAGAAATGACTTTATAACCTATTTCCAGACTGGTAGATCTCAATTATTTACTTTTTCATGTTTGGTTTTATTTTTCTTTGGAGCTCTGCATGATTTTTTGAGGATCTTTTGGTCTACTTCACTTTGCCAGGCAGGTCTTAGGGTGCTTTCACATATGTGGTTCGGTTCATTTGGTCCGGACCAAAGGCAACAAATGATACATTGTAGCATTTTTCTGCCGTTTTGGGTCCCTTTCACACCACACTGATTGCTTTGGTCCGAACCAGTTGAAACGAACCAAAATGCAGTCATGTGACAAAATCTACATCACTCACTGGCCAGATGTTATTGAACGTATTTCCTAAACTGCTTTTCAATTGGTCAGAATTCACGTGGAACTACCGCAAATAAACAAACCGGCAGACACACAATGTCGCTGCGCTGGCTAACGCAGTATCCCTGGTCATAGTATACTATGTAGTTTCTATGCATCACTTTGGACAAACTATACATTTCGAGAATGAAGGGCGGCTGGGGCTGGAAAACAATGTTTTAATGCATTGCAATCGGCGAAAGCATTAGGAGAAGGCGTGAAATAATTTAGCTAAACTGCGACATGGTCATCTTTCGGAAATATCACCAATGATCCATCAGGTAATGTTTCTCCCTCTCTCCCTCTCTCTGTCTCTTTCCCTCTCTCTCTCTCTCTCTCTCTCTCTGTTTGAAACTGTTGGTAAAGCGCTGTCAACAAATATTTTTCGTCCAAACCCCATAAGATAGGCAGCGCATCGCACTACGGCAGCAGGATTAGTCCGAAAAGGCGCAGTACTTTTTGCGGTTGGGTCTGTTTTAGTTTGGATCACGTTCTCACCACAAGCGAACCGCTCCAGGGTTCGTTTGAAAGCGTACCGAGACCACCTCTTCAAGCAGGTCTCGGTACGCTTTTTTGGTGCGCTTTTGGTGCGAACCCGAGTGCAATTGCTACGTTCTCACCTGCCCAAACGAACCGCACCAAGAGGGAAAACGAACTCTAGTGCGATTCAACCGAACTAAATAAGGCAGGTGTGAAAGCACCCTTATTTGAGTGATTTCTTGATTGCGAACAGGTGTGGCAGTAATCAGGCCTGGGTGTGGCTAGAGAAATTGAACTCAGGTGTGATCAACTAGAGTTAAGTTATGTGTTGACACTTTTTCACACAGGGCTGTGTAGTTTTGGATGTAGTTTTTGAAAAACTGGATGTAGTTTTGGAAATCAGTAAGGGGCAAACACTTTTTTACACTACTGCATATATATAACATTATTATTATTATTATTATTATTTAATAATACATTAAGTAGAAGTAATGATGTTAAATGATTAATTTGTGGATGTTAGTGGTGCATATTTTCTCTATAAAAACAGCTTCCATGAATGACGTTTTCTAGTCTGAGTGTGTGATAAGACCAGAAGTGACCAAGTCTCTGATTTCCATGAGAACCAACAGGCCTTCCTCTCACATTGTGTGATTTAATGGATTAAACATGCAATTTCCCCAGGATGCGACAACTGTCTGCAGGATTTGACCATTTAAGGTTTCTGTGCAATAATTGCACACACAGCACAACTGCAACACTTTTTCATAATGCTATCATGCACACACAAGTATAAAAAATGCAGGCTTACCAAATAAACGGCTGAACAGAAAGGTGCATGAACCACAGTTTGTCTTTGGCTTCATCCGATGGTGATTTTGGCGGGAGGATGTGCCGTGTTTATATGAGTGTGTCTGTATGATGGCCCAGCTGGACTGGCAGTGAGCGCAGAATCGTTTAGTTCTCTAACGGGCAGCCAGGGATGGACAAGCCGCACAATGCCATCCTCTCACGAGCACCTAAACAGCCTCTTTGTAGCTCCAGGAGGAAGGATGAGTCGCTTCTGCATCCAGATCCGGCTCTGCAGACTCTCATACAGGTGCTGAAACAGACGAAATCTGTGCTGTTGCATTGCTCTTCGTTTTCTACTCTTGCTAGCAAAACAGCAAATTGGGTCAATGCTTTTATTAAACCTACAAAAGGAGGTTTTCACACTGGTGCACACAACTGGCTTGTGTTGTTTTTACATTAAGACTGGGCAATGGAAATATTCGGTGTTTTAAAGAGATCGCTCACCCCAAAATTTAAATTTGCTGTTAAAGGTCATCCAAGATGTAGATTTTTTTTTTTAATCTCTCTCTCTCTCTCTCTCTCTCTCTCTCTCTCTCTCTCTCTCTCTCTCTCTCTCTCTCTCTCTCTCTCTCTCTCTCTCTCTAACAGAATATTGAAGATTTTAGCTGACAGAGAGATTGTTTGTGATATATAAATAGCAAATTTGACTGCTACCGACAATTTGAGAGTACAAAAATCATAAACAAGCAAATCAAAATACCTGTAGCTCCTGAAGATACACTGAGGTCTGATCAAGCAGAGATATTGTTAAGTTCAAGAAGTGATTTATGCAAATAAATGCTTTTTTATATATATTTTTTATAATTACTTTGTACTTTTTATTCTTTTCATAATTATACTTATACTTTTCATAATTTTTTAAAACTTTTTTTGGGGATTTGGCAGGATGACAGTACATTATATTTTACTTGTTAATTTGCAAGGTACTAGTATTCAGTTTGAAGTGCAATTTAAAGACCTAACTAGGTGAATTAGGATAACTAGGCAAGTTAGGTTAATTAGCAATGACATCTTTTTTATATTTGTTTTGTTTACAAACTTATTACTAACCCAACGCGGAATCTGCACATGCATATTTCTGAGCCCATCATTCCTTCTATTTATATACAACCCCAAATCAGTATGGAAAACACAAATTATAAAAGAAAGTAGTGATTTCTAAATTTACATTGCCTTGTATTTTATTGCAGACAATACAACAAACATCATTTAATGTGTTCCTCATGATTGTTTTCAAAATAAACACGTATTCCAATTTTGGTTCTTGGAACACATGTCAAAAAAAGTTGTAAAAGTAAAGCGTTTACCACTTTGTAATGTTGTCATTCCTTTTTACAACACTTAAAATATGTTTAGGGATTGAAGACATCAAGTGACGAAGTGTAATTTTGTCCCATTCTTCCTGCAAACAAGTCTTCCTGCAAACAAGGTGGGCTATAGTACGGGGTCTTCGTTGTCACATTTTGTGCTTGAAAATGCAGCATACATTCTCTATTGGAGTCGGGTCGGGACTGCAGGCAGGCCAGTCAAGTACCTGTATCCTCTTCCTCTGCAGCCAGGACTTGTAATGTGTGCAGAATGTGGTTTTGCATTGTCTTGTTGAAATATGGATGGGCATCCCTGGAAAAGAAGGCAGCACATTGTGCTCCAAAATCTCTATGTACTTTTCAGCATTAATGCTGCCATCACAGAAGTGCAAGTTCCCTTTACCAAGGTCAATGACACAACCCCATACCATGACAAACCCTGGCTTTTGGACTTGTTTCTGGTAACAATCTGGATGATCCTTTTTTCTTTGGTCTGGAGCACACGTCGTCCATTTCTCCCAAAAAAATACCTGAAATACTGATTCATCTGACCACAGTAGCACCATCTCAGATGCCTTCGAGCCCAGAGAAGTCGATGTTTTGCTTCTGGACACTGTTAGCATAGGGCTTCCTTTTGGCACAGTACAGTTTTCATTGGCATTTGTGGATGTGACTACATATTGTGGTACTTGACAAGGTTTTCCAAAGTAGTCCGGAGCCCCTGCGGTGACCTCGCTTATAGATTGATGGCGATTCTTGATGCAGTGCCGCCTGAGAGATCAGAGATCACGATTGTTCAGCTTAGACTTGCGCCCTTGTTCGTTACACACTGAAGTTCCTCTAGATTCCTTGAATCTTTTAGTTATGTTATGCACTGTTGAGTTCCCAGAAATGGGTTGCGGCTGGAAGGGCATCCGCTGCGTAAAATCGTGCTGGATAAGTTGGCGGTTCATTCCGCTGTGGCGACCCCGCAAGGGACAAAGCCGACAAGAAAATGAATGAATGAATGCACTGTTGAAGGTGAAATATCCAAATGTCTTTCCTATCTTTGTTTAAGTAACATTGTTTCAAAAAATTTCAATAATTTTCTCACGGATCTGTTGGCAAACTGGCGATCCTTGGCCCATCTTTGCTCCTAAAGGAGTAGACCGTTCTTGGATGCTTCTTTTGTACCAAATCCTAATTACAATCACCTGTTGACATCACCTGTTTCAAAATCACATCATTGTTTAACCAATTTACCTGTAACTAGCCCTAAATTGCTCCTTTCCTTTTTTTTAAACATTGCAAGAACCAATATACTTGTTTATGTGAAAAACAAACAAACAATAAAATCATGAGGAAGACTTTAAATAACGTTTGTCAAAGTCAAAGTAAATTTCGAAATCACTACTTTGTTTTTTATTTGCGTTTTCCATACTGTCCCAACTTTTGCTGAATTGGGTTTGTATTTAAAATAACATAACTGAGCGAATAACACATAATATCATTCTTATTCAAGACATGTGTCTTGTCATGATTATAAAGATGTCATGACAGCCTCATGAACACCCTCTTCGAGTAAAGTGTTACCGAATGCTCTTTACTTCTCGCCTCTTATTCTTTGGCTGTCACCTAGTAGACATCTCTTTCTCTTCTCACACACACTTACACACACACTTCTGCCTCATCTGGCCATTGCTGTGAATTCCCTGCCTGTAACAACAAACCGCCATTGCCCACTTCCTCCTGACAGGTGCTGCCAATGAAAAGACCTCCAGTGTGAGAGATACATGGCACCCCATCAAAGCGATAGAGTGACGGGAAGTGAAGAGAGAGAGAGAGAGAGAGAGAGAGAGAGAGAGAGAGATGGCCCTCTCTGAATAACTTGAGAAGTAAAGCAGTATTTAACATCACTGATCAAACTGTGCATCATTTCAGGACAAGGGGTTTATGGTAGTGCTGTCAAATGATTAATCATGATTAAACTAACAAAGTAAAAATTCTAATTTACAAAATACTGTATAAAACCTATTATTATTTTTGTGTATATAAATATACATTTGAAGTCAGAATTATTAGCCCCCCTTTGATTTTTTTCTTTTTTAAATATTTCCCAAATAATGTTTAACAGAGCAAGGAGATTTTCACAGTAAATATTTCACTGATAATATTTTTTCTTCTGGAGAAAGTCTTTTTTTTTTTTTTTTTTTTTCGGCTCGAATAAAAGCAGTTTTTAATTTTTAAACACCATTTTAGGGACAAAATTATTAGCCACTTTAAGCTATATTTTTTCTCGACTGTCTAGAGAACAAACCACTGTTATACAATGACTTGCCTAATTACCCTAACCTGCCTAGTTAACCTAATTAACCTAGTTAAGCCTTTAAATGTCACTTTAAGCTGTATAGAAGTGTCTTGAAAAATATCTAGTCAAATATTATTTACTGTCATCATGGCAAAGATAAAATAAATCAGTTATTAGAGATGAGTTATTAAAACTATTATGTTTAAAAATGTGTTGAAAAAATCTGCTCTCCGTTAAACAGAAATTGGGGAAAAAATAAACAGGGGGGCTAATAATTCTGACTTCAACTGTATGTAATGACTAAATTGTATAAAATGCTTAATTATATTTATATTTATATATAAATATTTATAGGGGCAACGCAGTGGCGCAGTAGGTAGTGCTGTTGCCTCACAGCAAGAACGTCGCTGGGTCGCAGATTCGAAACTCGGCTAGGCTGGGTCAGTTGGTGTTTCTGTGTGGAGTTTGCATGTTCTCCCTGCGTTTGCGTGGGTTTCCCCCACAGTCCAAAGACATGCAGTACAGGTGAATTGGGTAAGCTAAATTGTCCGTAGTGTATGAGTGTGAATGAGTGTGTGGATGTTCCCAGAGATGGGTTGCGGCTGGAAGGGCATCCGCTGCGTAAAATCGGGCTGGATAAGTTGGCGGTTCATTCCGCTGTGGCGACCCCGCAAGGGACAAAGCCGACAAGAAAATGAATGAATGAATGAATAAATATTTATAATACCATTTATATATAAAATAAATTAGTAAATATATTTGTTTTGTATATTTTTTCTTATTTTATGTACAGTATGTGTGGGTATTAATACATTCATTCATTCATTCATTTTCTTGTCGGCTTTGTCCCTTGCGGGGTCGCCACAGCGGAATGAACCGCCAACTTATCCAGCACGGTTTTACGCAGCGGATGCCCTTCCAGCCGCAACCCATCTCTGGGAACTTCCACACACACATTCACACTCATACACTATGGACAATTTAGCTTACCCAATTCACCTGTACTGCATGTCTTTGGACTGTGGGGGAAACCGGAGCACCCGAAGGAAACCCACACGAACGCAGGGAGAACATGCAAACTCCACACAGAAACGCCAACTGACCCAGCCCAGCCGAGGTTCGAACCTGCGACCCAGCGACGTTCTTGCTGTGAGGCAACAGCACTACCTACTGCGCCACTGCGTGGCGGTATTAATACAATGGTTTGAAAAAGTGTTTTCCCCCTTACTGATTTTTTTATTTTTTGCATGTTTCAAATCATCAAACTAATTTAAATTATGCAAAGATAGCGAATATACACATCATGCAGTTTTTAAAAGAAGGTTTTTCATTTCCACCAAAATAAATCCCCAAATTACTAAATATGTTCTTCTGGAGCTGTTTAGTTGTAAATAAACAGTTAAACTGTCATTACTATTATTTTTATTATTATTTACAAAAGGAAAAAAAAATTGTATACATTAGCAGCAAATAAATTAGCAAACAGTTCACCTTATTAAAATTATTAGCTATTATAAAGAAATAGAATCAATTTATCAAATCTCATTAACCTTTTCTTTACGGTATAACTTACACATTCTGATTGAATAGCAATGAATGAATCTCTTTTATTTGGATTTTTCATTTGATTACATTACATAACAGAGGTGTCACTTTAAAAATGCACACATCTAACGCTATAATGAAAGCATTCGATTGCTTTCATAACTTTTTATGCTCATTTAGGACAAAATTAGTAAAAAAAAAATCCCCACCAAGATCGACATCTTTAGATGTTATTATTATTAATTATGTGTATACGTCTGTTTCACTCACCCAAAACCCAGACTTTCGCTCCGTTTCAAATCGCGTGTGCAGAATCTCCTCCTCCGTTTGGGAAACAGCATCTATTTATCACTGTGGAGCGCATCAGCTGACAGTCACGCACCGCTATATGACTGTTTTGAGGATTGTATAAAAGGGGTGACAGCACCTGTAATGAAAAGGAAGGGAATCCCGCGGTTTTTATATTTATTTCAAAGTGTTTTCATGCCTAAATAAAATGAAAGCACAGAACAGACTCACGTTTAGGAGCCTGGTGGTTCGGCGGTATGGGTTGCGTATATGGAGGATCGGCTCTTTAATGTTTATTGCCACCCCTCAGAGAAAGACTGAAAACACAGAAGTAATATGGGAAAATACCTTTACGGGATGATAGCGGGATAGAACTGTAAAATATGGGAGAATCCCAGGTAAAACAGGAGGGTTGACAGGTATGGATCTACACTGTAAAAAATAAATCCGTAAAATTTACGGTAAAAAACCGGCAGCTGTGGTTGCCAGTATTTAACCGTAAAAAATACGGAACAAACCGTAAAAGTAAATTCTCATTTTTACAGAAAACTACCGTATTTTATTAATTTATAGAGGTAATATGTCTGTATTTTAAATTAGCAACATCTACACATCTTTTGTTACAAAGATAGACTTGATAACACAGCCATATGTAGGTGGTGATGAGAAAGTTCATACATAACGAACCAATGCTCATCACAAACAACTTTTCCCACAATCAGAAAAGTGTATCAGTGTAAAGAAGGCGCTCAGTGTCATTCACACAGCTACTGAACACCAGTATGGTAACACGCATAAAATTAAAGTCATGAAATAAACATTGTTTATCAACATTAGATGTAACATAACTCACTAATATACATTACTGATGGGGAAACAACTAAAAAGATCCATAGTAATGTCAGCAAAAAGCATAAAAAGTGATTTGCCATGCAGGGAATTCTGGGAAAGTCAATTTACGGTTATTCGCCGTATATATTAAGGAAACATACTGTAAACCGGGTTACGGATTTGTACTGTAGCATTTTTACAGTTTTTTACCTTTGAAATCACGGCCATTTTTTACAGTGTACCAGTTTGAAAACGGTTATAAAGCCATTTCTAAAGCGTTAGGACTCCAAAGAATCACTGTGAGAGCCTTTATCTACAAATGGCAAAAACATGGAACAGTGGAGAACCTTCCCAGGAGTGACCGGCTGACCAAAATTACCCCAATAGTGCAGTAGCAACTCATCCAAAACCACAACAAGATCCAAAGAACTGCAGACCTCATTTACCTCAGTTAAGGTGAGTGTTCATGACTCCACCATAAGATAAGAGACTGGGCAAAAATGGTTTGCATGGCAGAGTTGTTCGCAGACGAAAACCACTGCTGAGCAAGAAGAACATAAAGGATCATCTCAGTTTTGACAGAAAACATCTTGATGATCCCCAAGACTTTTGGGAAAATACTATGTGGACTATGTGGGTGTGTGTAACATTTATGTGTGTATATTTCATAAATCGAACATCATACCAACAGTAAAACGTGGTGGTGGTAGTGTGATGGTCTGTGGCTGTTCTGCTGCTTCAAGACCCGGAAGACTTGCTGTGATAAATGGAAGCATGAATTCTGCTGTGTACCTAAATATCCTAAAGGAGAATGTCCGGCCATCTGTTAGTGACCTCAAGCTGAAGTGAACTTGGGTTCTGCAGCAGGACAATGATCCAAAGCACACCAGCGAGTCCACTTCTGAATGGCTGAAGAAAAACTAAATGAAGATTATGGAGTGGCCTAGTCAAAGTCCTGAACTGAATCTTATTGAGATGTTGTGGCATGACCCTTAAAACGGTGGGTTTTTTTAAAAAACCCTCCAATGTGGCTTAATTACAAAAATTCTGCAAAGATGAGAGGGCCACAATTGTTAATAATCATTTGACAGCACTTGTTTGAATACATTAATTAAGTTAAAGGGATAGTTCACTCAAAATAAAATTCTGTCATCTTTTATTCACCATAATAACCCTACCCAACTCCACTGACTTTCATAGTAATTTTTCCTACACAAAACCCAAATAGTGACTTTACAAGTAATTTGAGTGATATCCCGTTGCATAAAACAACTAAAACAAAATTTACACCAGGTCAAACTAAATGGTCCTAGTGGAATTACTACTAAGCAAAGTTGTTTAGTTACAGTAACAGTTTAGTTTGACCTTAAGTAAAAACATAACTGGTTTAAGGCAATGGGTTTCAATTAGTTTAAGAGTGTGTGACTGAAGTTAGTCAGAGTTTTGGACAAATGTTAAACCTTGTTTCCTTGCAATTGTTTTTTGTAAAGTCAACTATTTGGGTTTGCAGTGCACTATGGATGTCACTGGTGATCAGTTTCCAACATTCTTCAAAATCTCTTAATTTGTGTTACAGTTTTTTTCCCTACTTCATGTTTATTTAATAGCAGCACAACACTTGGAAAAGGCTGTTCATTTTTTCTGCAAATTTTATATTAATAAACGCAGAGATAATAACTAGCTGTTGAGTTTCATGAGCTAGGCCTATATATTTCAAGCTTATCTATTTTGTTATAATTGAAATACTGTATACACTGCACTGAGGGCTTCGACAGGTCGTTCTCTTAGTGGGCCTGGTCAACACTGCCACCTGTTGCTATAAACATGTATTACAAGCAGACTATATGTTTTTATAATCAGCAATTAGTGTTGACAAAACTGCATTATAATTTCAGCATCATCATACTCCAGTATTTAGTGTCTTCAGAAATTCTTTTCAAATGAGAGCCTGGATGACAAAACCAGTCTTAGTCTTACAAAAGCCCCCAACAGAAGAGCCTGGTGGACTGTAAAGTAATTAGTAAGTTGTATGTATATATATTTTTTCTTCTGATGAAAGTTTTATTTGTTTTATTTCGACTAGAATAAAAGCAGTTTTTAATTTTTTAAACACCATTTTAGGGACAAAATTATTAGCCCCTTTAAGCTATATTTTTTCTCGACTGTCTACAGAACAAACCATCGTTATACAATAACTTGCCTAATTACCCTAACCTGCCAAGTTAACCTAATTAACCTAGTTAAGCCTTTAAATGTCACTTTAAGCTGTATAGAAGTGTCTTGAAAAATATCTAGTCAAATATTATTTACTGTCATCATGGCAAAGATAAAATAAATCAGTTATTAGAAATGAGTTATTAAAACTATTATGTTTAGAAATGTGTTTAAAAAATGTTTTCTCTGTTAAACAGAAATTGGGGAAAAAATAAACAAGCGGTCTAATAATTCAGGGGGGCTAATAATTCTGACTTCAACTGTGTATGTATATATATATATATATATATATATATATATATATATATATATATATATATATATATATATATATATATATATATATATATATATATATATATACGAAGAGTTTAGATGCAAAAACCTCTAAGTGCCGTCTGAAATTTTCATCTAAAATGAGCATTTTTCTCAGACTGTTGTGTGCAGTTTCAGTAATTTTACTCTTAGTGCAAAGAATGTTATTCTCATTGCATTTAATGTGAAATAACTAAACAAACAGGAGGCTGAGAAAAAAGCAGATTTTAGAGGAAAATTTCAGAAAATTATATATATATATATATATATATATATATATATATATATATATATATATATATATATATATATATATATATATATATATATATATATATGAATGAAAGAATTGCCTATATATATATATATATATATATATATATATATATATATATATATATATATATATATATATATAGGCAATTATATTATATATATATATATATATATATATATATATATATATATATATATATATATATACACATTTTAAAAGGATTGTATTCATTTATGGACTAAAGGTTGATTTATACTTCCCTATGCAGACAAAGATGCATGTATTCACTGTAGATGTCAGTTGTCATCCTCAAGGGGGCGCCAAGCGCTTAGAAAATCAATCAACCCCAAAAAAGCTGCTTATAAAAAACTTATACGCTGACTTGAGAAAACCTTGGCTACACGCTGATCAACAAATTAAGCGTTGTTGTTTTCAAGCTTCAGACTGTTACTCTGTGCCTATCTATCTATCTATCTATCTATCTATCTATCTATCTATCTATCTATCTATCTATCTATCTATCTATCTATCTATCTATCTATCTATCCACGGGCGTAGCAAACATTTTAAAAGTGGGGGGTCAGCTGTATGTCAGAAAGATATTTGTCAACATATGTGTCAGAAACATATATGTCCCATACGTCAGAAACATATATGTCAACATATATATCAGAAACATATATGTCAGAAATATTTATGTCAACATATGTCAGAAACATGAATGTCAGAAACATATTTGTCCCATACATGTCAGAAACATGTGTCAACAAATATGTCTAAAACACATATGTCCCATATATGTCAGAAAAATATATATCCCATATGTCAGAAACATACAGGGAGTGCAGAATTATTAGGCAAGTTGTATTTTTGAGGATTAATTTTATTATTGAACAACAACCATGTTATCAATGAACCCAAAAAAAAACTCATTAATATCAAAGCTGAATATTTTTGGAAGTAGTTTTTAGTTTGTTTTTAGTTTTAGCTATTTTAGGAGGATATCTGTGTGTGCAGGTGACTATTACTGTGCATAATTATTAGCAACTTAACAAAAAACAAATATACAAATAAACAATATACCCATTTCAATTATTTATTTTCACCAGTGAATCCAATATAACATCTCAACATTCACAAATATACATTTCTGACATTCAAAAACAAATCAGTGACCAATATAGCCACCTTTTTTTGCAAGGACACTCAAAAGCCTGCCATCCATGGATTCTGTCAGTGTTTTGATCTGTTCACCATCAACATTGCGTGCAGCAGCAACCACAGCCTCCCAGACACCGTTCAGAGAGGTGTACTGTTTTCCCTCCTTGTAAATCTCACATTTGATGATGGACCACAGGTTCTCTATGGGGTTCAGTCAGGTGAACAAGGAGGCCATGTCATTAGTTTTTCTTCTTTAGACCCTTTCTTGCCAGCCACGCTGTGGAGTACTTGGACGCGTGTGATGGAGCATTGTCCTGCATGAAAATCATGTTTTTCTTGAAGGATGCAGATTTCTTCCTGTACCACTGCTTGAAGAAGGTGTCTTCCAGAAACTGGCAGTAGGACTGGGAGTTCATCCTCAACCCGAAAAGGCCCCACAAGCTCATCTTTGATGATACCAGCCCAAACCAGTACTCCACTTCCACCTTGCTGGTGTCTAAGTCGGACTGGAGCTCTCTGCCCTTTCAAGATTCAGCCACGGGCCCATCAAGACTCACTCTCATTTCATCAGTCCATAAAACCTTAGAAAAATCAGTCTTGGGATATTTCTTGGCCCAGTCTTGCCGTTTCAGCTTGTGTGTCTTCTTCAGTGGTGGTTGTTTTTCAGCCTTTCTTACCTTGGCCATGTCTCTTGAGTATTGCACACCTTGTGCTTTTGGGCCCTCCAGTGATGTTGCAGCTCTGAAATATGGCAAAACTGGTGGCAAGTGGCATCTTGGCAGCTGCACGCTTGACTCTTCTCAGTTCATGGGCAGTTATTTTGCGCCTTGGTTTTTGGTTTGGTTTTTTCACATGCTTGCAACCCTGTTGACTATTTTGAATGAAACGCTTGATTGTTCGCTGATCACGCTTCAGAAGCTTGGCAATTATAAGAGTGCTGCATCCCTCTGCAAGATATCTCACTATTTTTGACTTTTCGGAGCCTGTCAAGTCCTTCTTTTGACCCATTTTGCCAAAGGAAAGGAAGTTGCCTAATAATTATGCACACCTGATATAGGGTGTTGATGTCATTAGACCACACCCCTTCTCATTACAGAGATGCACATCACCTAATATGCTTAATTGGTAGTAGGCTTTCGAGCCTATACAGCTTGGAGTAAGACAACATGAATAAAGAGGATGATGTGGTCAAAATACTCATTTGCCTAATAATTCTGCACTCTCTGTATATGTCAGAAACATATATGTCAACATATATGTCAGAAACATGTCAACATATAT
The DNA here is from genome assembly GCA_903798195.1 of Danio kyathit. NCBI lineage: Eukaryota > Metazoa > Chordata > Actinopteri > Cypriniformes > Danionidae > Danio > Danio kyathit. Next base: position 47,696,435 of record LR812526.1, read on the forward strand.
GTCAGAAACATGTCAACATATATGTCAGAAACATATGTCATTGTCAACTGTATGTCAGAAACATGTATGTCCCATATAAGTCAGAAACATATATGTCCCATGTATGTAAAATTATTAGGCCTTTGCCTAATAATTCTGCACTGCCTGTATATGTCAGAAACATATATGTCCCATATATGTCAGAAACATATGTCCCATATATGTCAGAAACATATTTGTCCCATATATGTCAGAAATATATGTCAACTGTACGTCAGAAACACATATGTCCCGTATATGTCAGAAACATATATGTCAGCAAGCATCTATGTCAGAAACATAAAAAATTAAAAACTGCTTTTATTCTAGCTGAAATAAAACAAATAAGACTTTCTCCGGAAGAAAAAATATTATCAGACATACTGTGAAAATTTCCTTGTTCTGTTATACATCATTTGGGAAATATTTAAAAAAGAAAAAAAAGTTCAAAGGGGGTTCAATATTTCTGATTGCAACTGTATGTCAGCATATATGTCAGAAACATGTCAACATATATGTCAGAAACATACAGTATATGTCAACATATATGTCAGAAACATATATGTCCAGGGGCGTAGCAAACATTTTAAAAGTGGGGGGTCAGCTGTATGAAATCCAAAAGGTTACGTTCATATAATTTTTAATTACCTGTTTCTAAATGATCTGTCTCTAAAAGTGAGGGGGACGTATCTATCTATCTATCTATCTATCTATCTATCTATCTATCTATCTATCTATCTATCTATCTATCTGTGATGCTGATGATGAGCACACGCTAAAGTTTATTTACAAAAGTGCTTATTTTAGAAACCTTCTAAACAAGCAATATTAATTCATTCGGCAAAATGCTAAACATGTTAGAAATTTAATAACAAAATACCTAATATTAGCATTAGCAATGTTAGAAACGTTAGAAAACCAAGTAGGTCTGCAAACATCCCAGTGTTAAAACAAAGCAGTTCATCATGTTAACCATGTGGCTAATTATGTTTTTAAAACATTTCATCATGCTAACAACATCATAAAAGTGTTACAAATGTGCTAGCAACATGTCAGCTAACGTTACTGGAAGCATGGTATAAAACACGTTAGAAACATGAGTTTTGTAGAAAATAAGTTGTATTGAATTGCGTATCATTGGGAAAGTTTACCTGTTAAAAATGTTGAATATGGACCTTTTTAAACTCTAGACCTTGATGATGCCATATCGTGACATTATTCTTGAAATGTATCCACCTTTTTCGGACAGTGAGATCACAGAAACTTTGGTTTAAATATTCAGGAACGAAATATCGTCATGATCCACTGGTGTATAGTAAAATAGAGAAGGATCTTGGCAATTTTCAGGAAAATATGTGAAATAATTCTTGTTGAGGACCAAAACATTTTAGTTGAAGAGTTGAGTCAAGAGTTGAGGATCTTCCTTTTTTTCAGACCATTTGACTTACAGGCATCAAATGGGTTTGAAGAACCATATTTGAATGGTTCCAGTGCATTGTTTTGAGCATGAAGATATTTAATTATCTTGCACTGATTTCTGATTGTGCAGCACATAAGCTGAATGTATTCACAGATTTTATATTGAAATCAGAATTGTGAGTTTTTAGCTTTTTCCTTTTTTTCTTTTTGTGTGTGGCAGAAACAGGCTTAGTTGCTTCTATGGGCTTCTACCTGGTTTCAGGTAACCTCAGGTTTTCTATGAGTTACAAAACAATGAGTTTTATGAGGTTTATGAGTTACAAAACAATGAGTTTTGAAACAATGGTTATTTTATATTGTGCAGGTGTTAGTGGGTATTTTCTTGCATTTTTGTGGAAACAGATTTTCTAAGGTTTGTTTAAAAAAAAACTGGAAACATGTCTTGTTGCATTTTTAAAATTAATGAACATTTAATAAATTAAAACGATTTTCAACATTTTTGATCACTGTTATCTGTCACACACACCAATTGATAATATAGGAAAAAAGGTAATATATGAACACTTTAAAGGGGTAACACACACTCCAGTTTGATGTAAGAATGAACTCTTACAGTGTTAAAATGAACTCTAATGTACAAATTCCACACTTTATATTGTTATTTTAACTCCACAAATGGAGGGAGTCATTTGTACGAGTGTTAAGTTAAACTCAAATTGAGTTAAATGTACACAGATTTTTATATAAATTGCCCATGTATATTTTGGCCCGATAAAAACAGTTAAAACAAAACTAATAACTAATTAGTTATTATTTAAACATTCTCCTTTTAACGTTTGGAGAGTTAAAATGAAAGAAAACGATTTAAGTTTATGTTCTTACACAATAACAAACAGTTACTACTTTGCACGAATGCTCATTTTCCATAACACAGAAAAGTGAAACTTCATTTTCGAGTGCCGTTTAATAAAACATATCAATACAATTGATCTCTAAATAAATTCCTAGAAATATGAAAATAAGGCTTAATTAAACTCCACTGAGAATAATTAAAAAAACAGCAAGCCACTTGCAGGGAAAAAAAATAATTGTATATAAAATATCATAAAACATGTTGCACTTATTTTGTTTATCTTTACAAATGCAATCCATAATTGTCACAACATCTGAAGTTCTTTCTCATGAAAGAGCACAAAAACGTATAATAAAAATAATTCAGACAATAATTTCAGACATCCAGATATCTTACATAATATGGATGGACAAGGTTATTGTTTACAGTTGTGCGAAAACATTTAAAAGGCTATACAAGATCGTAAATAAGATAAAAAAAAAAATAATAATCACTGCACATTGCATATTCACACAAACAAAACATGCAGAACAGAGAAAAAGAAAATATTCAATATTTATAATATTTATTTTGAGCTGTTTATAGCCTCAGCCAAGAGAAAGACTGGACTCAGAGAAAAGCAACATTTCACTGCATATACTTCCATAGGGCTTACCTAAATGGTAGACCTATACAATTAGGATAAATTACTAAATGTTTCCTGCAAAAATACAGTCAGGTGCTTAAAAGTGAGTTTAAAAACCCCAGATGTACAATTTGTAAAAATGTTTAATTAAAAAAAAAATAATAATTATCTACTATGTGCACTTAAAATCAGGCATTTTAAATTAAGCCAAGATTGTCCAAGCACTCCCTGATCTGTTTGTTTTCTCTGTATTTCTGCATGTTGCTTTGTTAAGAAACACAGCTGTCACTCCCAGTTGTAGTACTGGTTCATGCTTATAGACTGTAACACACGAGCACATGATGTCACCTGTTTCACATTTGTGTAGTCTACATGGAGATGATAATAGTACAACATTACAAAACACCTGCATTTAATTAAACCATTTTTCAAATTTGCATTTTCAGGCATCTGAAATATTGTCATGTACATGAAGGACCAACAAAAATAACTATAAATAAATTTTTATTTTAAAAATGTCTCTTAAATATAATCATAATACTGAACACAAGTTAACTAAGCATTTGGATGTAAATATTTAGCCTAACAGCAAAAGGAAACGAAACAAAACAAAACAGCTCTGGGAAACTTGTTGTTGCCACCACTGATGTCAACTATCATCACCATTATTTTGGTAACACTTCAAGTTCTAATGTTGTATGATAAACATACAGTATATAAAGTTAAACATTTGATCACATGACTGAGATGTTTATGGTGCATTTTAAAATGATTCAAATTTTTATCCAATTTTAACTGGATACGTGGGGCGTCAGCTTCAACGCTTGACAGAGAGCGTGTCTGAAGTTGAGCTGACGCGATCGTCATAGCAGCGTCAGCCAATGAAATTTGTCAGCAATCGGCTACTGTCAGAGCTGGTGTATTTGCATAAAGTGATCTGATTGGCTGACGCTTCCGTTGGTGCTTGAAAAGTTGAGAAAGTCCAAACTTCTGCAGCGAGCAACGCCACTGAAGTTTTGTTGCTAGATCGGATACGAAGTTAAAAAGATTTATTTCTATTATTTATTAAATTTCCAATTTATTGTATTTTATTAACGTCTACCCCCACCCCAACCCTAAACCCAACCATCAGAGTATTGTAAAAACAGTAGTTGTACCGAGTATTATTTATGTTATCTATTAAATTACCCAATAAAATGTATTTTTTATTGCCTACTCCCACTCCAACGCTAAACTGTCACAGTACTGTAAAAATATTAATTATTGTTATACAGTGTCATAAAAAAAAATGCTGCTATATTAATGTGCATATTACACTTCCAAATCTAGACTTTACTCCACTGAAGCGGCGCTGACGAATCCACAATGCAGTTCGGCAACGCCTGACGTCACCCATTGAAAGTGAATGGTAAGTGTTGAAGCTGCGCCCCCTGTGAATGAGGCGTTACGGTTGTCGCGATACCATTAATTAATCTTACGATACTATACCAGTTAAAGTATCACGATACCAAGTAGTATTGCAATAACATAATTCATAACTCTAATTATAAAGAAAATTGTCAGAGATACTATGGTTTATGCTATAATAGGCCTACTTGAATGTAATTCATGATTTCCTTAAGGCCAACTGACCAACAAAAACGCAATAAAATAAAGATACAAATTATACAGTATGAAATTTGTTGCAAAAGAGTAAAAAAAAATTCCAATAAAATTAGGCTATATGAAGGGGTCAAAAAATTGTTTCAATGTTTCCTGTTGCTATTTTGGGTATTATTGGGTAACAATCCAAAGTAATTCAAAATTTCACTTTGTGAGTCGTTCTTTTAAAGAGATTGTCGCGGTTGTTGTAGCTACTAAATCACATTAACAGGAACAGAAATGAACCGATTAAGATTTGCGTTCGAACTGAAGTGTAAGAAAACGTGCATAAAAGGCTCCAATTCTACACCGTTTTGCAACCTTAAAGGACTCCACAGACTATTAAAATAAAATGGCAGAAAGTAGCGTTCTACATCTTTCTCGCTCCAAAAAAAAGTCGTATGGGCCATTCACATAATGTATCTTTTGCAGACTCAAGTTCTTTATATTAAATGTAGACACATTGTAAGCATGTCATACTGTTGTGCTAGGTACCTTACGAAGGGTATAAAACTACTGAGTGGTCGTCTAACTAATGACATAGTGGGATTGACTGTGCGATAAAAGGGTGAAAATAGAGGATTGTGTCACGAACTGAAATGTAAAACAAAGCTATACAAAGTAATTATTTAATGAGTGTGAATAATGACCTTTAAAATAATATTATTAACTAGATTAATGCACCAAAAAATTTAAAAACCATGAGGGAACAGTGCAAACATCATTACTGAACCTTACAAAGGGTCGCACAAAATTGGTATGGTATGGTTTGCGATTTTTGGTACTATTGACAGTGGCCTGACAATCGGAAATAAATGTGTACCATACTAAGCTGTACCACTCAGTGGAAACAAGCCTCAACATTAACATATGGAACCTTAAGTGTTACCATTAGGGACTTTTGCACCTTTTTACAATTACTACAACTATTAGCGCATTTTGCTGTGTTCAAACTGCAGATACGATTTTAGTTCTAGGAATGCCAGTTGGGGGAACTTAATTTCTTCAATGTGCGGTTTAATCCAGCAGTGATATGAGTGTCCACTGATTGGCCAAATACGTTTGAAACACCACCAGCAGAGTTTTTTACAGGGTTACACGTTCAAAAAGGTCATTCAGACAACATTTAATTGTTGCTTTTGTCTGTGCCTTTTGTCTTTTTGCGTTTTCGATTGCAAAACCATGTTGGCTGGCTTACATAATCTTTTAGTTACAGTGTGAATCAACCAAGAACCAAGTTCCTGCAACTACTAACATAAAAGCTCTTATTATTTTACTTCCAAATTATTTGTATTTGTATTAAAACCATTTCTACAAACCATCCTTCTCATTTGTGAGCGAACAGATGTTGGAGTTTCAATTGCATGGTCACACAAACGATATTAAGGTCTGTCTATTAACACACACACACGCACACGCGCACACACACACACACACACACACACACACACACACACACACACACACACACACACATATAATAAAAAAAACAAAAAGAGGAAAGCAAATGGTATCACGGTATTGTGATACCATCATATTGCAGAATCCCTGATCCCACCATCTAGTGTCTATTCATCTATGACAACAGTCCCTCCATCTCTTGAGAAAGTGAGAACAAGTGCATGCGTACTAAGCAAAATGGGTTGAAGAGGCATCTCCCCTGTGATCCAGTTGGTTTTGCATCTGTGTGATTTTGGCCAGAACCTCCAACTCCTCGTGCTGGCGCTCTGTTTTGTGGCTGACCAGCGAGCGGTAAAAATGCACAGCGAAAACGATAAACACCAAGGCAAAGGGTACCATGATGGTGGTAGAGGCGATGGCTGCAGCTTCCCCTGAGCTTATTCCTGGAGCTTGAGTCACATTCTCTTGCTGTGACAGAGGTATTTTCCTGAGAGGGAGGAACTTCACCCAGCAGAGAAGAACTACCTCTGCAAGGAAGAGCAGCGTGCCTATGACGGTGGAGAAGGCCCAGGCTAGCTCGATGTGGCGGTGCATGCGCTCGTGTGGTGACTCTTTGATGGAGTTTAGGTTGTGGACGTTGCTCACAGCCTCCAGGTTTGGCAGGATGCATGTGCTGATCATCAAGGCAAAGAGGTGGACGGCCACTAGCACTGTTGTGCAGGCGCTGAAAGCTATCAGTAAGCCAGGAGGGTAATAATGGTCTGCCTCCAGCTGGACCTCCACCATCGCCACCTGAAAACACATCAGTGTGCTTCATTATTGGATGCCATGCTGTATGTTTGATAGTCTACAGCCGGGGTGCCCAAACCACTGTCCTGCAGAGTTTAGCTCCAACTCATCTTAACACACCTACCTGGAAGCTTCTAGTATAGGAGAGGGCCAGTGTCCTACAAAGTTTAGCTCTAACCCTAATCAAACACACCTGCCTGTAGCTTTCTAGTGATCTTGAAGACAGTTGTTGCTTCTGAAATCACATACTTCCATACATTATAGTACGCTCAAAACAGTATGTGAGCCAAGTAGTGTGTCCAAATTCATAGAATTTAAAAAAACAGGACGCGAGAAGTACCCGGGTGGCCTACTAATTTTTGCGAGATTCTGAAGTGCGCATCCGACAGACGCTACGCTATCCTATAATGCTTCACAAGAGAATTCCTGAATAGGAGTGAAGCGATGCAACTGACACTGATAGGTCACGTGATCATGACAAAATGGCGGATGCAGTACGTCCGAGTTCCATTCATACTGCTCTAGGGTTGCACGATACTGGAATTCGATACCAATCAATACTGAAATTTTCAAAATGTCCGTTTCTCGCTAACATTTGAGCGCTACTGAGCACGTTCTTAAACAGTGCTGATTTGCCGTTGTGTTCACGTGCTCATCAGAAATGACTGTAATTGGCTGTGAAGGTCATCAGTTCATGGAACTCACCGCCGTTTACTGAGTGTAACCACAGATACTGGGACACTGGAGCGTTTTAAAGCCGCGATTCATCAGCAGATCACTCGTATGTCAGCTTATAGACAAACCAGCTGATCAACATGACTTTGAAACGCTCCAGTGTCCTGTTTGTGTGGTTACACTCAGTAAACAGCAGTGAGTTCGGTGAACTAATGACCTTCACGGCCAATCACAGTCAGTTCTGTTGAGCACGTGAACAACAGCAAATCAGCGCTGTTTAAGAACGTGCTCAGTAGCAAGTTAAGGCTGATTTATACTTCTGTGTCAAGCGCACACGTATGCTACGGCGTAGCCTACGCGTGGACGCATAGCCCTCGCCGTGGCCATCAGCGATGCGCACCTCTCAAAAAATGTAACTACACGTTGCAACGACGTGTAGCGCAAGCTCTGTGATTGGTCGGCTTGGTAGCGCTGACGAGTGTGGGCAGAGGTGAGAGCCCGATGCAGCGAGTACTTACAAGTGTGGAGTCCAGTGAAGGAGCTCCAGATGGAGACTGTTGTTTTGTGTTTACCTTATAATTAAAGTTGTTGCACGTCCGCCGATTCCAGCCTCAAAATGAGCGAGTTTGAGCTACTTGTACATTAAGGTAGCGTTCAGGAAAAACAAAACACCAGCAAAGAAACTCGACACAGAGGAACATAAACACCTACTGCCAGCTAGGGTTTCGGAAGTGTTATAGTGCGCGCAGAAGTATAAATGCATGGCTACGCGCATTGCATGCGCCGTGGGTCACGCTGATCACTCGACGCAGAAGTATAAACCAGGCTTTTAGAGGTTTTTAAAACTTCAGTATTGATTGGTATCGAATTCCAGTATTGTGACAACCCTATACTTGCTCACATTCATACCATAGAACATACTTTTCTAACGGTCGAGTAGTAAATTTAAATTCAAATGCAGTACCTACTGAGTAGTAGGTTATTTCGAATGCAGCCAGTGATTAGCACATTCAGGTGTGTATGATTACTGTTGGAGCAAAACTCTGCAGGACACGGCCCTCCAGGACAGAGTTTGCCTATCCCTGTTCTAGTATGACTAGAAAAGCTACGGTCACACTAGAGTTTGTGTGTGCGAAAATCTGTTGTACAGCGCTGTGAAAAGGGGGGGGGAATTAAACAAGATGATTAGACATTTAAAAAGTTAGCAATTGCTCCATATTTTACATTTCTGTACAGAGAGGTCACATTTTGATCTTCTACTGGTCTACTTCCAAGCGATTTTACAGGTCAGATCTTTGAACTTTCAAATGCAGCGAGATGCAAAACTTGTCGCACGAGCTTGCGTTTCCAGTCTGCCGCATTCGCATACATATGAATGGAAGTCTAAGAGGCGACAAGTGCAGTGTGACCACGGCTTAAGAGCTTGATTAGCTTGTTCAGGTGTGTCTAATTGTGGTTAAAGCTAAACTTTCCAGGACACTGGCTCTTCAGGCAGGAATCCTGGTCTACAGGAACCAAAGAAGCATGTGCCAAACTCATATGACTGAGCTTCTGTTTAGGATGCTGATCAATGCTTATATGCAAATAAAAGACAAAAAAAAAATCTATTCACATTATAAAGCAATCATGTCTATTCAGGACACTCAGCCTTTTTTTCTTCTTGATTCATATGGATTTACATTTTGACTTCTTGATGAATGTTTTGAAGCATCACCGTTTTTAATTTTTTTGTGAACTCATTTTCAATGGAGGCAAAGCAATCTCTAAGTCTAAGATATGATTTAAAATATCTTAATTTCTGTTACCACGTAGCAAAAAACACATTAAAGAGCATTAAAAAAAATTATACATTGAATTTAATGTAATTAAATTGGGAAACCACTGACAGTGTTTCTGGAATCCAAAAAGAAAAAATAATTTCATATTATTACAATTTCCATTTTATTACAGTTTAATTTAGAGTCCTAAATTAAATAACTTGGCAGTGTTCTTTTATTATCACTGAGAAACAGTTACTTTTAATTATTTGATTCGCAATTTTCATTTTAGTTAAAATGTGGAGTATAGGCACGAATCCATAAGATTCTGATGGTATGATAACCTTGGATAAACAGATCACGGTTTCACTGTATCACAGTATAGTGATTACTGCTCTGAAATAATGCCTGGGAAAAAAACATCTATTTTTTCCCCCTTTAAAAACAATATATTTAAATTTTCGAAAGATTTAAAATATTTTGGAGCAGTAAACATGTCAGGCTAAATGATGAAAGTGAATCATAGAATTCTGCTGTCTTCATTGATTTAAAAAACACAGATTTCTTTACCATTTAAAATGGCATCTTTGGATATTTTTTTCTGCTAGAGATACTGTTGTCCTAAAAAACTAAACAAAAAAAAAAATGTAAATACAAAATCTTACACATACATTAGGAACGGTATTACAGAACATTTTGGCGGTTTTAAAAGCTTGACTTTTCCAAACACCACAGTATACCTTGAAAACGGTTATCATCCCATGCCTAGTGGAGTTTGTTGTGTGTTTTTAGGTTTGTTGTTATATGTGTGTATTTCCCACACATATTAAAAAGTTAACATATTAACAAAAATTGTATATAGTTTTAGTAGCCCTGCTACATGGACAGACATGTTGTTTCCAGTAGTTGCCAATGTGTTTGTCTGGATTTAAATGTGATGAATAAAAATTATCTAATCTAAGTAAAATGGATTAAATAAAACTCAATTTTATGAATTTAATCAGACTATATGAAATGAAACAGAGGCACAAGTTTCAGGAATTATTTTGCATTAGATCATTTGAATTGAATTGAAAAAGAAGAAGAAATATTCTGAAAGTCTCAATATACACATGACAGTACCGGCCTTGTTATAATGGATAATATGTTCACTTGTCAGTTCTGGCTATAATATAAAACTGTTAATCTAATGCTTTTAATAACACCGCATTGATCACAGGTCATCCTGAATGAGGCCTGCAACAGCCCATGCAGCAAGTTACACGTAGCCACAGATATGAAAATGAGTTTGAAAGTCAGCGATAGGTTGTAGAAGAACTAAATAATAGAACACTGGCATGTGTAATTATGTTGCATGTTCACACTGATCCTAAGAGAGATATTTATGAAATGCAGTGTCCTCATGCCACTCATACTGAGCTCATTTCCTGAGAAAGCTAAACCTCAAGCTCAATATAAAACCATGAAATTTATATATAGAATTTCTGGTTCTCATATGGGTTGTAAGTCTGTTCAGAAGTTAAATAGTCACATCAATACAATGAATAAACTTATTTGAAACCAAATTGTTTGATGTTGAAATTAAAAGCTGTGCATGGAGTCAAATTCAAAGTAAATTCATCTGTCTCAACAGGAACATGTTGCGTAGCATCTTCATTTCAATATTTTACCAAGGAAGTTTGCCTTTCAATAATTTACACACTTTTTGTTGTGTTGCACTAAAGCAAAATCAGTTTTTGTGCATTGAGAAAGAAAACACACACACACACACACACAATCTGACAAAAAATAAGAAAGTTGTGAGATAATGTAATCATATTTCAAGTTTTTAATAACATTTGATTTGTATTTTACTTGTTTACAATACCCAGTCATAATGCTAAAGTTTATCAGTTAATTTTACATCCATCGCTGAAGATAAATTATTGTACAAGATAACAGACGTAGTTAACTCACTATTCTGTTTCCCATTTAAATTGAACATGGACTTTTATCAGTTTACTTAACACAGCAAAGTCAAAGGAAGCACACTTCCTGTTGCCATGATGTCATGCAAGAGATCTTCCAGTTAACGGAAACTTGAGACAGAAATGATTGGGGCCCTTGCAAACATTTACCATGACTACAGCAGTTGTCATAATGTTATAATTAACACAGCAATGGCAAATATTTTCAGTCATAATAAATAATGCAAAACCTCCATCCTAAATTTTAAGATGCTTTTAAAAAAAACGTAATTATTGGTGATCAACGGCAATTTCACTATGTTGTACTATAATAACAATTACACTGGTAATTTTATTATTTTGGCATAAATGTAATATAACAGAGTTTTAAGGCAAGTATTTTAGGTGAACAAACTTCTCTTTAACTTACTGTATTTTTTCACTAAAGGCCTTTAAAACACACTAGACGTTCTAGAGTCTAGACCAAGATTTAATCTATGCTGTGATGAACTTATTCATTGGCTATGCCTGCTAAATGAAAACATCTTTAACTAAACGAGTAATCATTTTGCACAAAATCTGTAGCTGCACTATAAAAGGCCCTGGTATACTTTAAATGAAATTAAAGAACGAACTGAAAGGACGTCATTTTGAACAAAATTTTGGGGTTTTTGCACATTTCTTTGAAATAGTTTTAAATTGTTTTTAAATTCTTGAAATTGTTTTGAAATTGTTGCAAATTTATGAAAAATACAGCCATTTCCAGATCTCTCCAGAGATGTTTAATAGGATTTAGGTCTGGGCTCTGGCTGGACCAATCAAGGACATTCACAGAGTTGTTGTGAAGCCACTCCATTGATATTGTGGCGGTTCGCTTTGGGTCATTGTCCTGCTGGAAGATGAACCATAGCCCCAGTCTGAGGTCAAGAGCACTCTAAAGCAGGTTTTCATTCAGGATGTCTCTGTACATTGCTGCATTCATCATTCCCTCTATCCTGACTAGTCTTCTAGTTCCTGCTATTGAAAAACATCCCCACAGCATGATCCTGCCACCACCATGCTTCACTGTAGGGATGGTATTAGCCTGGTGATGAGCGGTGCCTGGTTTTCTCCAAAGTAACGCCTGGCATTCACTCCAAAGAGTTCAATTTTAGTCTCATCAGACCAGAGAATTTTGTTTCTTATGATCTGATTGTCCTTCAGATGCCTTTTGTCAAATTCCAGGCGGGGAGTGGCTTCCGTCTGGCCTCTTTACCATACAGGCCTGATTGGTGGATTGCTGCACAGATGGTTGTCCTTCTGTAAGGTTCTCCTCTCTCCACAGAAGAACGCTGAAGCTCAGACAGAGTGACTATCGGGTTATGGATCACCTCCCTGACTAAGGCCCTTCTCCCCCGATCACTCAGCTTAGATGGCCGGCCAGCTCTAGGAAGAGTCCTGGTGGTTACAAACATCTTCTACTTACGGATGATGGAAGCCACTGTGCTCATTGGAACTTTTCGAGCAGCAGAAATTTTTCTGTACATCTCAAGAATGATCAGTGGAAACAGAATGTACCTGAGCTCAATTTAGAGCTTCACGGCAAAGGCTGTGAATACTGATGTACATGTGATTTTTCTGGTATTTTATTTTTAATAAATTTGCAACAATTTCAAAAAAATCTTTTTCACATTGTCATTATGAGGTATTGTGTGTAGAATTAAAAGGAAATAAATAAATTAATCCATTTTGGAATAAGGCTGTTACATAAAAAATGTGGAAAAAGTGAAGCGCTATGAATACTTTCCAGATGCACTGCATCAACAGAGGTCAGACAGATTTCAAATACACAGTGGGGATCACATAGGGGATTAGAAGAGTCAACATATTTCACCTTTGATGCGTCTAAAAATTACATACTTCCATACTTTATAGTATGCTAAAAACAGAGAGCCGAGTAATGTGTCTGAATTCATAGAATTCAAAAAACAGCATGCGAGAAGTACCCCGGATGACCTACTACTTCTGGTTAGATTCTGAAGTGCGCATGGGATGGACGCTACGCTATCCCACAATGCTTCGCCAGAATATTCATGATTGGGAGGGAAGCAAAGCAAATGACACGAGTAGGTCACATGATCATGACAAAATGGCGGATGTAGTACATCCGAGTTCCATTCTCACATTCATACTATATAGAACAAACTTTTCTATCGGTCGAGTAGTACATTCAAATTCAAATTTAGTACCTGCTGAGTAGTGGGCAATTTCGGACGCAGCCCATGTTTAAAAAGTTGTAAACACTGTTCCTTTAAGTGTCTGTCCATGGCAAATAGAAAACGATGTTAAGATGTTTTCTTTACATTTGATTGGTCTCAACATTTCAGATTATATATTTTTTTAGCACATCAAAGAGGTATAGCGTCTGTTTAAATGTGTATTTTGTTAGTTTAACCTGCATATTGTGACAATTTCTATGCATGTTCCTAATTAGGCAACATGCATATGTAGACTGCTAAGTATAAGTGATTATGCATTGTGTCATATCAATCATATACTGTGATTTTTCTAGTGAAAAAGTAAAACAACAAAGTTGATATTAATTGTTTTCATACACGCTAAACCCACAAAGTACTACACTAAATACACTCTGTCAGTCCAATTTGTCTGGTAAAATTATAATTTAGCCTATATTTCATCCACAACCCATGACTCAAGAGCAGTTATGGACAGCTCAATCCCTCCTAACCTGAACCTCTTCTCCACTACTCAATTTGTAGAAAGGTTTTATTTAGATTTGGTATACATACAATGAAGTATACAATATAGTAGTATATAGTATACAATGAAGCACATGTGGTCAGAACATGAACGAGTTGCATTTGATAAAGTGTTAAGCATTTCACCTAAGTAAAAACCCATCTAAGGAAAATGCAACCAGCCATCTCTAGCTCTGCCCACGCTCTGCCTCTTTGCCCATTTTCGGTTACCCAGGAGTGATGCACTGAGAAGATGGTGACAGTTGGCTCCACGCACTTGTATCTTTATTTTCGCTCTTTGGAAACCTACGAATTACATCACAGACACTACGGCCTTACTTTTTTTTTTACAATCTATAGTAAAAACAGAGCTTTGCTGTATGGGCGTAAAATGTAGGATTCTCTGGGCTTGTAAAACTCTTTCTGTAGATTTTTTGCACTTAACCAAGCACATACCTTCCAAGATATCAATTTAAACAAATGTAGCTACTTGGTACAACTATTTAATAATGGCACTTTACAGCAGTGGTCACACACCACTTTTCGCCCCATAAACTTTTATTTATATGCATGCGAATGCTGCAGACCGGAAATTTCACATGTCACTGCATTCCAAAGCTTTGTGACCTGCGATTTCACATCACATTTATGAATGAGAAACCAATAGAAGATAAAAACATAACCTCTCTGTACAAAAATTTTAAATATGGAGCAACCCTTCCTTTTATCAGAGTGGCGTCATCTTGTTTTGTCCTGCTCCTTTTCCAGCACCTTTCGGCAGAATTTTGCATGCTCAAACTCTAGTGTAACCACGGCAAAACCCAAAAATAAGGGGGTCTCTTAATTGATCAGCAGGGAATGCAATGGGTTGATTTTAATGAATAGGCTGAGCAAGTGGTTCAATGGCCACATACATTCTGCAAAGATTTAAAGAGACACAATGTAAGGAAGAATGTTGGAAACCTATAACCGTTGACATCCATGGTAGGAAAAACAATTATGGATATCAATTAGGGCTGCAGAATATATTGTTTCAGCATCGATATCGCAATGTGCACATTCGCAAAAAAGTCACATCGCAAGACATGCAATGTCAGAAATAGGGCTGTGCGATTTGGGGAAAATGTCTAATTGTGATTTTTTTAACAGATTTTGCGATTTCGATTTGATTTGCGATTTTGTAGTCAAGCTTCAGCTCAATATTCTGTATCGTAGTTTTTTACGGCTAAAATGCAGTGAGTGTTAGTTAAAAAAATAGAACTGAAAAGATATTAAATTACTCCAACTTTTATTCAATTTGTTTTTATAAATATTCAGAAATTAACAGTAGTGAGAAATGCCGTTAGTTATCTCCCGGTGCCTTCGTGATGTTTTTTCATATGGTGTAACAGCTGCAAACAACTCTGAAATTGTACTTTGATGTTGCTAGCTACTAGCATGGGTGTCCAAACTCGGTCCTGGAGGGCCGGTGTCCTGCATAAATTAGTTCCAACCCCAATTAAACACACCTGAACCAGCTAATCAAGCTTTTCTAGGTATACTAGTAACTTCCAGGGAGTTGTGTTGAAGGAAGTTGGAGCTAAACTATGCAGGACACCGGCCCTCTGGGACCGAGTTTGGACACCCCTATACTAGATTGAGTGTCACTGGCAATACTTTTAGTCAACTTTTTAGCAGGACACTCCTCATATAGCTGCCTGTGGTGCATTTTTAGGTGCTGGTTGTATTTCCTCGTGCTGTGGCAACAATTCAGCGACAGCTCTCACAAATTACCTGTTTTTGTTCGGTGTGTGTGTGACTTTGAAATCAAAATATTCCCATATTACTGATGTACTGTTTTTCTTTTATATGAATTGGTCTATTAATGCTTCTGAAGCGGCAGACACCATCGATTTCGATTAATCGCACAGCCCTAGTTAAAAATAAAGTTGACCAGGAGCTAAGAAATTTATACGATTTATGCAAAAAATGTTTTCCTTCCTTAGAATTTTTGTCTTGTTTCTAGTCCAAATATCTACATTTCAAAGTAAAAACTTTTTTTTTTTTACTTTCTCCACTGGCAGATAATTTTATTTAAAGAAAAACTCTTAATTTTGACTTATTTCTTCTGAAGTTGAAAACAAAACAATATTTTTACTTGATCCAAGAAGTTTTTGATGCTTGGACTAGAAATGAGAAAGAAAGTAAGTGAAGAAAAGTAAATAAATAAGCATTTTTTGCATTGTGATTATTCCATTTCTGTACCTGAAAACTGTTAGATTACCAAGAAAAGCATCAAATAGTGCTATTCAAACTGTATTCATATATACATTATTCACAATATTTATTGCAGAAAAATAAAATATTGCCATATCAGATTTTTCCAATATCATACAGCCCTAAGTTCAATGTCAACAGTCTTCAATATATCTTCTTTTGTATTCGGCGGAACAAAAAACAAGTTTATTTAAGTTTATTATGTACATTCTTATTTGTTGTGATTTACTGTATATAGAGAGACAATTCATATAAACATTTGAATATGTCGTTAACAACTAATTGTTCAGTTCGAGTCAAGCTAGTTAACTCAGTCTTTAAATAGTGATTAATCCCCTAATAGGGTATATGCAGAAGTATGCAGAAGGACTTTATTTCAGTAACCTGGATCAAACGCTTGCGGTGAACTATATGCAGTTACAAAATCGGCGTGTTTAAGGTCTGTTTTCTTTAAAAATCAACAATCATCCCTGCCTGATGGATATACGATATAAAGTTGGTCTCAGTCTCGACAAGAAGCACTGCATTAAATTACATTTCTTCCACGTCGCGTCTTTAAAACATGAACATTTATTTTACCCTAGTGTTTTTAATGGAGTTTCAGCGCTAGCCTGCTGATCCTGATGGCACGTGCGTGTAAATGTTTTGTTCTCTCGTTTTATGCTTGAAAACCTTAATGAATGCCAAAGTCTTTAACTGATTATATTTTAATTACACTACAACATCGATGCTGCAAAAGGAATAGTATAAAATTTTTAAAAAGTCACATTTACCGGTTCACCGGAAGTTTATCGGTATTAAAAAGAAACACTAGCTGTGCATATACCCTACAGTAAAGTGAAAGTGTGTAGCTTTATTGCTAATATACACACAACATACTTGTCGCCCCCTACTGGCATAACCATGTAAAATAATGAATAGCCACGGAAGGAACAACGGGTCTTGCTGAATTTTAGCTAAATAAACTATTCGACTCTAAAACTAAATCCTGACCACAGAGAGCACCAACTAAAGTTTCTGATGCCTTTGTGAAAGAAAGGCTTTAACACAAGGTAACTCTTAAGCCCTGTGATTACGCTATATCCATGACAGGTGTCGTTTGCACATCAAAGTGACAGACAAGTCATGCGTCGGTTTACAAGGCTATAGCACCGAAAACTCGCCAGCCTTCCTAAAAAAAGTAAGTTTTTCCTTTCCACAGAACATGTCAAAAGTACTTTCTCAACTCACCATAGCGAAGCCGGAGAGCAGAGCAGAGGTTCTGCTGGTCGCCTTAAGTTTAGCTCGACTCAAGTAAAGTTTTCTCCATGACAGAGCTTGAAGCGAGTGCTCGTTCAAACTCATTGTCCTCCGGCCGGTATTAGTTTAAAAGTTATGAAACTTTGTTTAAATCTGGCGTAGATTCTTAATTATCGTTCGTTTGTTTGCCGGAGCCCTTCAAACCGATGTGACATACTCAGATTGCAAAATGACTAACCCCATATACCTTTCGCTACAGTTTGAACCACTAGAAACTACAAGACAAGCTACCCAGAATTCATCGCTGTCGGTCACTGCGCTGCTGACGGTTTGTAGGATTTGTAGTCCAAAACATTTTTTTTTTTCACGCGGGATTTGAACTGTCATGTCCTGGAATTGTTTTTGCTCTTCTGCAGTTGATACTTATATTGTACGCACTGCTCTCATTCTTGTTTACAAGTTTAATTCTCAATAGTTTATCTGCCCAACCAGATTCTTAATTAATCCCAATTCCTTGTTATATTTTGTTACTTTTATATTTATTGTCATTTTGTTTTTCTAACAGATGCGTCAAAACTCGAGCTTGGAACCTGTGTGATAAATCACTTAATAAGGTAGGTCTAACATCTCTACCTCAACTTCGATTGTTTGTTTAATTTAATATTTTGGTTTATAGTATAGGCTACCTGGTTATAGCCTAAAGTACAAATAATTAAGGTTTTTGTTCCTTATATTTGTTTTTAAACTTTACAACAGGCTTTGTATCATAACCATTATTGTGGTATTTGTAGTAAGACCATCATAACCACATGTCAAACCATTGATGGACCCAATTGTTACATCAGGGTCACTGTAGTTATACAAGTGGGCCATTTAAAAATAGTATTTAATACAAATTCAGTGAAAGTTACTGTACCTTAGGGTTGTCACGGTACCAATAATTAATTTTAAGATACTATACCCGCTTAAGTATCGTAATACCAAGTACTATTGCGATATTGTTATTCATAACTCAAATCCATAAAATAAAGAAAATTGTCTGAAATACTATATTTTATATGTTATAATAGGTCTTCTTGAATTGAATTGATTCCTTTATTAATGAAAAAAGTATTTGCACTTCACTGCACATTCTTTTTGTTTATTTTGTAGATAACTGACCAACAAAAAATATGTTAAATCAAAGATACAAATTTTACCAATGAAATTTGTTACAAATTAGGCTTTATGAAGTGGTCAAAAATTGTTTTAATGTTTCCTGTATCTATTTTTTTTTCAGTCTTATCAGGTAAGTAATTCAAAATTTAACTTTGCGAGTCGCCCTTTTTAAGAGATTGTTGCGGTTGTTGTAGCTACTAAATCTTATTGACTGGAGCAAAAATGAATTGATTCAGATTCAAACTGAAGCATCAGAAAATGTGCAATACCAAAAAAAAGGTGTGAATTCTACACAGTTTACAACCTTAAAGGGCTCTGCAGACTATTCAAATAAAATGGTCTATTGTTGCACAAACGTGTGAGCATTTTAGTGACTTTTCCACATGCAACATTATGTATTGTAGATAGACTGTAAATGACGATACTAACATTTACAAACTACTGTGGCACCACCAGTATTTTGGAGCCATAGTATCACAATACTACCATAGTACCTGTAAACCGTGCAACCTTACTGTACGTCATTATAATAATTTTAAAATCTTCTTCTTAGCATGAGTTGTTAGCATGAATCAGTTGTATCATCAGAATACTTAAGTCACAGATTACTTGTAACTTTTGTGACATTGTAGTTAAAGTCTGTTTTCAAAACAATACATGATGACACACCTGGCTTGAAAGCCAAAGGTGACTCTGCAAGATAAATAACCTGGGCTAGCTGGTACACTTTAGGTTAAATGTAAGGTTATTATTTTAAGCTGTAGCTTTGATCCATTCATAAATTAATAATGATTTAAACGTTTAAAGTGTGATCTTTTGCCTTAAAAATAGAAAACAAATATTTAATAAACGGATAAAATAAAGCACAGAATAGTAAAGCATAGATTTGGCCATGTAAAGATTGTAATTTCAGGGTTCCCACGCTTCTTGAAAGTACTTGAATTTCAGTCATATGAATTCAAGGTCTTGAAAGTGCTTGAATTTAAAGTTTATGGTTTTATCTCAACATTTGTACTGTTCTGCTTTCAAAAACTGAACAAAAAATAAGGAATTCTTTATTTACAAATCTTAAATTTAAATCAAGAACTATGACAAACAATTCATTTTATCAATATTTCAGTAACAGCATTTGAATCAGTTTTGAATTCAACTAATTGTATTAAAGTTATTTGAACATGAATGTTTAAAACAGTCTACACTTGTGAAAATGACACATTCAAAACATCATTATTATTATTATTATGACATTTTATTGTAAATATTAAGTGTAGGCTAAATGAATGCCTTTCATGGTGCTGGTAGTCTGAATAAAGGTGCTCGATTTAAAATTATTAGTGATTTTAACAGTCCTTGAATTTGGTGTCTATGAAGGAGTGGGAAACTAAACGGACACTAAAATGTGGTTATTATTTGCTTAAATAAAATAAAATGAATATGAACTGAAACAAAAGAAGGTATCTTAGTCCCTAAAGTGTGCATCACTAAAAAGTATGAAAATGTAACCACACTATTAAATTTTTGTACCTTTATTTCAGAATTCAGAATTTACCTTACAGTTTTAAATGTAATTTTTATTATGCTTTTTATATTATTGTATTTTTATTTCATATTTGACAATATTGTTCCTCAATTTAATACAGTAGCCTTGTAAGAACATATACACTGTAAAACCCAACTGTCAACTTTATCAAATGAAATGAGTGTAGTTAACTCAAAATTGACTGAAAGTTAATTCTACTCAGAGTTTTGAACTCAGTGTTGAAGGTAATGAGTTAATTAAATACCTTGTTACTTCAACTTAAATGGAGCAAGTTCACAGTACTCATATAGATTAGTTTTTTTTAACTCAAATGGTTTATTGCAATCAGTTTCCTCAAACGGTTTGAGTTGCCTTAACTTATTGGCTTTTACAGTACTCAGTTGGTTTGAGTTCTCTTCATTTATTGGGTTTTACTGTGCTCAAATTGCTTCTTTTACTCAAATGGATTAAATTCATAGTACTCATTATGATTAGTTTTTGAACTTAAATGGTTTGTTGCAATCAGCTTCCTCAAATGTTTTGAGTTACCTTAACTTATTGGGTTTTACAGTGTAGCAGTTAGCACATATGTTCATTATCACCTTTGCTTAAAATGACACAATCTAATCCTGTTTATATGAAATAAGCAGACCAAAACTAAACTAAACAAAACTATACAGGATCATGTCAAAAAACATTTTTCAAACAATCAAGTCTGCTTAGATATCTCTTCATTTTAGCAAACCTTTGGAATCTAAAGCATTATAATAGATTGCTATAAAGAAATGCAACCTTTCATATTTCAGATTAACATTTTATATCTATCTGGGAGTTGTTCTGAATAAAAGTATATATTTTAATATTTCATTTAAAGGAGTTCACTCAGAAATTAAATTTTGCCATCATTTACTAACCCTTTATTTGTTCCAAACCATTTTGATATTTTTTCTTCATCTGTTGAACACAACGCAAGATATATTAAAGAATGTTGGAAACCTGTAACCATTGACATTCATGGTATTAGTTTTTCTTAATAAGGATTAGGGCTGCACCATATTGGAAAAATCTGACATTGCAATATTTTATTTTGCTGCAATTTATATTGCGATATGAATACAATTTCGGCAGAATAGATCTATTTGGAATAATATCATTAACTTTAATTGGGATAATCTTGTAGAGGGGTAAATCAAAGAAATTGCTAGAATAAATAAATAAGATAGAGCAAAGATAAAAGTGAAATAAGCAGTCAGATATTCAGGTACAGTAATACGACACGATACTATTATGATTATTTGTCCCGTGATAATGATAAATCTTGATATCAGCGATATATCACAAGAAAACCATTCACAATATATCATGAGATTTGTTAACAAAGAGGGGAAATGCATCAAAAAGTTATAAGATGTGTTTCTTTTATTAACAACACATATATTTCTTACAACTGCAACATTGATATATGTTCGATCCGCCATTATGAGAAGCGCCACCTCATGCATATCGCTATTATTGAATAATCAAATGTAATGTAAAATGTAAACACTCTACATTCTTCATTGCTAATCAACAATATTAATCAAACTCCGCATTGCAGATGCTGCGATGTGACTATTGCGAATGCACACATTGCGATATCGATGCTGAAACGATATATTGTGCAGCTCTACTAAGGATTTCAATGGTTACAGGTTTCCAACATTCTTCAGTCTTCAACAAAAGAAGAAAGAAAAGCTCAGATTGGATTGAAATAAGTCAAGGGTGAGTAAATGATGGAAAAAAAATATCGTTTTTGAACAAACTAATCTCTTTGAGTACAATATAGTTCAAATGAGGATGCCCAAATCTGCTAATCAGCACAATGGGGGTTATAAAAATTTGATTTGAACAAAGCCTACTTCTTCAAATCTGGCACAAACTCAGATTCCCATAAAGCAGAAAGTCCTTTCAAAATGTTCTACATTTGACATACATTCTGTTCATTCCCATTGACTGTAAGGCCATCTCAGCTTGTTTGACTTGCATGCAGAAAGCAACATAGCAACACATAAGTCCAAACCAATCAAGCTCCGGCTGAACCGATAACTTCCTGTACTTGTAAGAGGAAGACAACATCAGACCCTCTGAATCGCCCACAGAGCGAGACCTTGCTCTAGCACAGTAAAGTCAGTAGTCCTTTTGTGTGCAGCAGTGCCTCCCTTCCCCCCTCTCCATCTCCCACCCAGACAAATGTGTGCTCTTTGTAGGAAAGCCTGTAACTGGACGCCAGGTGGTCTGTGATTGGCTGAGCCCAGGCCCCCCTCTCCCCCGCCGTCTTCTGTTTCTGGTGCATATGCATGAGATTTAGCAGGCTGCTGTGTGCCTGTGCAGCTGCCCGTTCCAGACAGGAAAAGAGAGAGAGGGAGAACCAGGAGCGAGAAGAAGACGAATAAAGAAAGGAAGAGCGCTATTGTGGGCTTGTAGCCATGTCTGTGTTGTGTTTGTCTGCTTGGCTATGAGATCAGACGGCCATGGCCATGTCACTGAGCGCCGACGATGAGGATTACGATTCGGACACAGCCGAACAGGTCAGCAGGATCTCTCTTTCACTTTACATACAAGCTCACACAAACAATTAGCCGCCTTCTCAGGTTCCCTTCCTAGTAGCACCATGCTTTTCAAGTAAGCCATGTGTTTCTTGGCCTCAATCTGCTTTTTTACCTTCTGCTTCTTTGATGCTGTATTTGGCTTTTGTTTTGTTGGACTTGTAATATGACTGTAAAGGGAAGGAAATGTAGATAGGGAAGAGTTGGATCACCAGTGAGCTTCTGTTTTATTGTTTGTGTCCATTGAGCCTCTTCTATCAGTCGTTCATGTGTTTTTTAGAAAGGCAGATTTCACCTTGGTTTAGATTTGGATTTGGATGTGGATTATGGTTGTTTTTTGTTGGGAGAACATAAATCTTGTAGCTTGTAGACCTTTGGGGCTGTGATGTACTCTGACTTTAACACACGTGCTGGGTTGTTTGAAAGGAAAAACAGTTTTAAAGAAGGACTGGAGTTCCTTGGAGCAGCAGCATGACTGGACATGTGTTGCCCTTAAGTTTACTTCCCATAATGCACTGGTGTTCGTCTGTTTTTTAGGAAACAGAAGTGTGTGTTTGTTGTTTTTAAGTGTGGAGTAGATGTTGACTGGAAAACTGTTTTAAAAGGCCATCTGTGGATGGTTTCAACAAGCTTTTGTAGCATATTAAAATGTTGTTTTTGACCAGTGTATTGTGGTTATATGTTACATATATTTTCAACTTGGCTTAAAATAAACATTAATTAAAAAATAATTTATATATATATATATATATATATATATATATATATATATATATATATATATATATATATATATATATATATAATATTAATAATAAAAAATATTAATTTTTAGAATAAGTTTTAGTGAATTTTGAAGAGATAGAAGAAAATTATTCTAACTAAAGTTTTGTTTAATGGTCTTTTTGACCATACAAAATTTATATGAAATATAATTAATTAAATGCAAGTACACTTAATAAAATAGATAAAATGATCCAGTGATATGTGTCATTTGAAAAAAAAAAAAAAAAAACACTGGTAGATTTTGAGTGTATATTTTTATTTTTAGTGTAGAATTTTATTTTATTCTTGGGAAACACCCATACACTCTAAATCACACACATACACTACGGCCAATTTAGCTTACCCAATTCACACCCAATACAGCACGTCTTTGGACTGTGGGGGAAACCGGAGCACCCGGAGGAAACCCACGCCAACATGGGGAGAACATGCAAACTCCACACAGAAATGCCAACTGACCCAGTCGAGGCTCGAAACAGCGACCATCTTGCTGTGAGGCAAGCGTGCTACCCACTGCGCCACCGTGTTGCCCGAATTTTATTTTAATTCGGAATAACATGCAGACTTTTGCAACAGCCACCTGTGTGTTTTCCAACAAAGTCTTGACTTTTCTTAGAAGTGTATTAGTAGAATGTGCAAAGTATGTAAGTTAGCATACGCGCACATAAGTGCATATGACTGAGCAAGATGTGGTCACTAACAACACCATACATGCATTTAAAATCTCTTCATCTCTGCTGTGATGTTTAATAGGTTGCCTTATATTTAAAACAGTTTCTATATGACTGCTGAAGACTGGGGGAGGGGAGAAGCAAAGTGTGTGTGGTGGGAGGACAATAGGAAAGCCCATCTACTCTAGGCCCCTGTCTTAGGTAATCTTAAAGTC
Organism: Danio kyathit; assembly: GCA_903798195.1. Lineage (NCBI taxonomy): Eukaryota > Metazoa > Chordata > Actinopteri > Cypriniformes > Danionidae > Danio > Danio kyathit. The sequence goes on from LR812526.1 coordinate 47,720,726, forward strand.
AAAAAGGTACATTTGCTAAGAGTGTTTACTTTTGTTTTTGGTCTAAAAGGTCGGCACAATTTGGCCAAAATTTCAATGGCAAAAATGTTGTCCGTTTTCAATACATGTATTCTTTCACAAAGAAGGAAATATCAAACCAAGTAAGGCTGAAATGGTTCATTAATATAATCAACAATAAAATTTGACCACAAGAAATATTTTTTATTGTTAATAGCCTGAATGTAGCTCTGGTTTCCACCACAGTCCAAAATCATGCAGTATAGGTGAGTTAGAGAAACTAAAACTAAAACTGGCTGTCTCCCAGAGCTGTGTTGTAGCTGAAAGGGCATCAGTCACTTAAAACATATGCCAGAGAAATTGGTGGTTCATTCCGCTGTGGCGACCCATGATAAATCAAGGACTAAGACAAAAGATAGTGAGTGAGAGAGCCTAAATGTAAGTATAACTGCAGTAGTATAGTTTGACCGGTGGGGTATTTATAAAAAAATAACAACTTTAATTCATAAGCATTCACGAACATTTAAGGGTGGAAACGGAAGTTTTGGTGAACTCTGTCCTGCAAATTCACATCACATGAATACCTGAGACCAATTGAAATATCTGTGACTTCTTGGTTCATTTCAGCAGTGTCACATTGTCCTGTTTTATCCCGCCTCTTTTCGCACCACCATCTAAACAAACTTAAAAACTTAAAACACAGTAACAATTCAGCCCCTTAGTATTCAATCAAAGAGAATGATTATGAGAATATGTAACCAAAACTGAACCATAATAAGTGAGAGCGAATATTTTCTGAAGACGCGAATTTTCTTTTTTTTTTAAGGGTCAAAATAAGTTTAAGATATACACAAGCAGTGGTTTACTTTTAGAGAACATCTTATCACCATCCGCATTGCTGAGAGCAGATTTCAGATAAGTAAATTAATATGTGCATCATTTCCACAAAATAAAGACTCAACAAAAATGACAGTGGAGTCAGCGGCAATAGACTCACAGTGTGCCGGCATATCCCTGTTGCACTTCGGGCATCCTGAGTTTGAGTCCTGACTCTAGGACCTTTCCTCATCCCGTCCCCACTTTATCTCTCTAACTTTGTCTTCTGTTTTCTTTTAATCTCAATAAAAGGCAAAAATGACACACAGATATTAAAAAATGACAGCATAGTTAATAAAGCATATGATCATAGTGTTGTAATATTAACTGAATTTTAACAGGTAAAAACAAAACTAATTGAGATTAAAATCTGTTTTCTAAGAGTGACCTAGCCAAGATATGCCAAGATGTTGGCATTAGCTCTGCCATTCAGCACTTCATTCTTGTTATAAAATATTTGACTATGAATTATGCAAGGGAATACATCAGATTAGGAGGTGGTTAAAGGGAGAGGTTAAACAGAATGATGTATCAAGTCTTTTTTTTATGTTTAATTAAACGGTGAATGTTTCTCTGCCTACTGTCTCATTTAGTGCCAAAATATATTTATATTGTTAAAAAACTGTATAGAAATGGTAATAGTTTAATCATACAGTTGTAATTGTAATAGAATTATTTAACAATTTCAAAAGCTGCAGAGATGACCTATTTTTTATTTATGTTAGATATGTATAATTTAGTATTTTAGCTTAATGCAAAAGCTAATTGATCAATCTATGAATTGGTGGAATAATCTGCAATTAAATATTTGATTAATTAATTATTATAATAATTGTTTGCTTTCTGTTGGATAAAGAAAATTCATGTAATCTGCTTGGAAGTCTTTTGTCCTTGCATGCGAAATTCTTCTAGATTACTGTTGAAATTCCCGAACTTTGCCTACAAAAATGTATCAAACAATGTACACTCACCGGGCACTTTATTAGGTACAGCTTACTAGTATCGGGTTGGACCCCCTTTTGCCCTCATAACTGCTTTAATCTATCTTGGCATAGATTCAACAAGGTACTAGAAATATTGCTCTGAGATTTTGGTCCATATTGACATGATAGCATCACGCAGTTGCTGCAGATTTGTCGGCTGCACATCCATGATGTGAATCTCCCATTCCACCACATCCCAAAGGCGCTCTATTGGATTGAGCTCTGGTGACTGTGGAGACCATTTAAGTACAGTGAACTTATTGTCATGTTCAAGAGACATGGTGGGTTATCCTGCTGGATGTAGCCATCAGAAAATGGGTTCACTGTGGTCATAAAGGGACGGACATGGTCAGCAACAATACTCAGGTAGGCTGTGGCATTGACACAATGCTTAATTGGTACTAATGGGCCCAAAGTGTGCCAAGAACATATCCCCCACACCATTACACCACCACCACCAGCCTGAACTGTTGATACAAGGCAGGATGGATCCATGCTTTCATGTTGTTGACGGCAAATTTTGACCCTACCATCTGAATGTGCAGCAGAAATCGAGACTCATCGGACCAGGCAATGTTTTTCCAATCTTTAATTGTCCAATTTTGTTGAGCCTCTGCGAATTGTAGCCTCAGTTTCCTGTTCTTAGCTGACAGGAGTGGCACTCGGTGTGGTCTTCTGCTGCTGTAGCCCATCTGCCTCAAGGTTAGACGTGTTGTGCGGTCAGAGATGCTTTTCTGCATACCTCGGTTGTAACAAGTGGTTATTTGAGTTACTGTTGCCTTTCTGTCAGCTCGAACCAGCCAGTGATTGGCTGAATAGAAATTAGCGAGCAGTTGGACGGGGGTACCTTTGAGTCTATGTGTATCAAATGTGTCAAACAAAAAATGTATTTAAGCATGAATTACTATAAAAGACTGACTTGCAGCAATGGCACAGTGCTTTAATCTCCAAATAATTGTTTCCTATACACAGAACACGTAAAGTTTGACATTTTGTCATCCTCTTAGTCATCGCTATTGTGCAGAAGCTGTAGCTTCATTCTCCTGCTAGATTACTAGTTGTTATGAGGCCTTATGACTCACTGAATCATTTTACTCGTGTCACGGCTTGGCCACAATAAAGTGCCATGAATTATACACAAACTGTCTCCAGTTCTGATGAGTAAACAAATGCAGACAGATTATAATGACACTTCCACATATATGGGATGATGATAGCTTCAATTGTTTGTTTGTGACACATTGAAGTCATTTCAGAATTATCGCATTCATTATTTTTCTTTAAGTTTGGATGACAATAATGATAGCAAAACCACATAAGTTATTATTATAAGGCAGTGCAAGCTTTGTTTTTACTAATAATGAGGAATAACAATAAAGCTAGGAAACGCATTAAGCTGGTTCATGTCCCAGCACATAAATTAAATAAAATACTCATCAGTTACACACCTAAAGTGCATCCTTTGCTATTTATTTGGCTGCTTTAGTGCTAAAAGGCTTCTTGTCTTTCTCAGGAATTGAACAGTGAAGCAAAGAATTTGATATTGCCCAGTTTGTTCATTTATTCTGACTAAAAACACTTCAACGAACATCACAGCATGATTGTAATTTTAAAACTCCTGAGTGGGAACTTCCCTTGAGGGCTTGAACAGATGATGCATGTGGCACTTTCAGAAAGGAGAATAGTTATTAGTGGATTAACTTAGAAGAAAATGTCTCTATGTTTAATTGCTTGCTTATAGGAATGATTAGGTTATAGTTAGCATCCTAGATGTAGAACATTGTGATGGTACGATTTCTTCAGGAGCCATCGTTTGATCATATATTAAGAACTATGGGTAGAACATTACAAGAAGACTGCAGAACACATTGAAAGTAATGAGACTACTGAGAGAGTACAGTTTGTGTTGTTGTTGTTGTTATTGTTGTTGTTTTGACTCCGGTACACAAAGGCCATTTTATTGGGTACCTCCTGTATTTTGGAAACATTCAATTGGCCAATCACATGACATAGTTTTAGTGCATTGTAGCTGCTGAGGTACAGTTCGGCAGAGCTCAGTTTGATTTTCACTGTAGTTTAGTGGTGCTTAAAGTGGGTGGGGTTATCGCTATAGTTGCACTGCCTCTACTGCCGTGACTTCCTGAAAAACATTGTCATTCTGGGTTGTCCCATCCGCTCCTCGGCTACCAATGAGGAGACATGTGGACAAATGTCTAGTGTCCACAATACTGCCCTTTCTTGTGTCCTTTTCTTGTGATGGTAAAAACTGTAGTCGTGCAAACCACAATACTGGCTGCTGCTGATTTTTGAAATATAGTGGGTTTGGGGTCTTGTGTCCCAAATCCAATGATGCTAGTAGTCAGGTTTTGGTAATGGAATGACTTACATGAAACCTCACCTGACCCGAGGTGGTACTAAACATACCAGGTACTAGGTGTGGAACGCAGTGGTAGCTGTACCAAATCAAACTGTGCCATACCTTTAGTTATGTAGATATGGTCAATATGTTCTGCTAAAGTTTAAAATGAGCATAAGAATGGACAGGAAAGTTTATTCCGAACATGGTTGTTGGTGCCAGATAGGCTGGTATTTCATAATTTTCCTAATATATTAGGATTCTCACACACAAGTCTCTCTAGGATTTAGAGATAATGGTCTGAAAAGAGAAAATGTCTAATGGATAGTGGTTTGTGGGTTAATAGCTTGTGAATGTCAGTCAGAGGGGAATGAACAGACTGGTTCAGCTGATAGAAAAACAAGAGTAACTCAAATAACCACTTTTTACAACTAAGGTTTGCAGAAGAGCATCTCCGAGCACACAAAATGTCTAACCTTGAAGCAAGTGAGCTACAGCAACAGAAGAAGAGCACAATGGTGACACTCCTGCCACCCAAGACACCTAGGCTATAATTAAAGCTCACTAAAACTGGACAATAGAAGACTGGAAGATGGTTGCCTGACCTGATGTGTCTTGATTTCTGCTTAGATATTCAAATGATAGGGTCAGAATTGCATTACAAATTTGGCGGGATAAAAAATATTGTGTCTTGTTATCAGTGAATCATGAGGCAATTGTTCACACTTACTACCAATTAAGTATCAGCCTTCCTGAGTATTGTTGCTGACCATGTTCATCTGCAGCATGCCATCTTGTAATAGGTACTTCTATCAGGACAACACACTGTCACAGCTGAATTAATCAACATAATGTTCATTATACTCCAAGGACTTGCAGTCACAACATCTCAGTCCAATAGAGCACAATGCTGGAATGGGAGATTTGCATCATGGATCATTGCAGCAGACAAATTTGCAACTGTATGATGCAATCATATCAGAATGGACCACACTGTTTTTTCTTACCTAGAGTTTTTGTCTTGTTACTAGTCCAAATATCTACAAATTATTTAATCAAGAAGCATTGTCTTGTTTCGGCAAGAAGGTCGCTGGTTCGAGCCTCAGCTGGGTCAGTTGGCAATTCTGTGAGGAGTTTGCATGTTCTCCCTGTGTTTGTGTGGGTTTCCTCCGGGTGCTCCGGTTTCCCCCACATGTCCAAAGACATGCGCTATAGGTGAATTGGGTAAGCTAAATTGTCCATAGTGTGTGTGTGAATGAGAGTGTGTATAGGTGTTTCAAAGTGATGGGTTGCAGCTAGAAGGGATGTGCTGGATAAGTTGGCGGTTCATTCCGCTGTGGCGACCCCTGATGAATAAAGGGACTAAGCCGAAAAGAAAATAAATGAATATCAAAATTAAGTATGATTTTTGTTGAAACAAGCAACATAATCTGCCAATGGGTTAAGCAAAATGATCTTATTTTAAAGCAAAAAAATGGTTTTCAAATGGTTTCACCTTACTAGATTTATGCCACAAATAATTAAGTCATTACTGAAGGCACAATAGGGTCCATCCCAATGCTAGAAAGGTATAGTTGGTGTACCTAATAAAGTGTCTATGTATGTGTTGATTGATCTCACAGACTAAATAATCCATTGAGTGGCAACAAATATTGAGAGTAACTGAATGAGCTGGCTTTGTACTGTGTTTAGGAAGTCTGATCTCAGATCAGCTTCATCAGTCCAAACAGTCCTTTGTTTGTGGTGCAGTTTACATCTTAGCTCCTCACACGTGTATAATCTTTGGGCAGCTGATGAAAACTGGCTGTGATAAAGGATTCTTTTTGAAAAGTCTAGCTCTCGTATTGGGTTCCACACTCGGACAGCGGGAATAGAGGTCACAGCTGTGATGCATCACTCCAAAGCACAAAAACACTGTTGTGCTCTATAGTAAGCATTCTTATAGTCAGCAGTCTGTGCTGCTCTGCAGCCCCCTAAATCTGTTGTGATGAAATATAAATGGTTGCAGCATAATTGTTTTGTTGTGAAGGAAATTGAAATCGAATGAAAGCAAGGAATACCTGAATACATCTAACGCAATATTTGCTCTCTTTGTCAGCCCATCATTGCAGCACCATTGGCTATATTTCAGTTTTACAGTGCTACAATTTAGTCCCTCAGAAAAAAACAAACTGGAAACAAAAAAACATCTGACGTTAAGCCCAATCGTCAACCACTTCCCCCTTCCGAGCCAATTAAATGTTGAATAGAAGTATTCCTTCACTCCACCAGTCAGCAAGGAACTGCTGTGTTGCCATGGTTACTTTGCAGAAGGACAGACTTCCAGCACTGCACTGCAGTTTTGTGCATGTGTTGTAATGTATTCATTATCTCAGCTGTGAGGCAAGATAGCAACACTTATGTGTAACGAAGAAAATCGATATTCTTTCAGAGAGAGAGGGTGAGGATTAGAATGATTGCACTGATGCAAGATATATTACGATTACATTTAGTGATGTTAATAAATAATGCTTGTACATCACTGCTGTTCAAGAAAAAAACTAATTGTCTTTACATATATGAAGCACCTGGAAACATTTCTCTTTTTGTCTTTCATGACCGTTGAAGACAGTCACCTTTTTTTTTTTCTTTTTTTTTTTCTTTATTGTTTTTAGACATTAAAACACAACGACTTACAAATTTGGTCCAACAAATATTCACACAACAATTGACAATAAAACATGCAATATACAGTACAAACTATTTATACAGAAGTATAGGGATAATAGATCAATACAATAATAAAAATAAATACAAAAATAAATTACAAAAAGGAAACAAATAATAAAATTAATTTCAAATAATAATAATAAAAAACTAAACACTAATCTTCTGTTTTTATCTAAATTCGTCTAATCCTCTTCAACTGAGCTATTTCTTGCAGAATTTATTTTTAAAAATAATCCATGAAAGGTTGCCAGATTTTAATAAAATTTGCCTTTTTTTTTTTCTTTTTTTTTTTTTAGGGAGAATCAGATTTTCTCCAGTTCCAAGTAGGGTTGCACGGTTTACCGGTACTATGGTAGTATCGTGATACTATGGCTCAAATACTAGCGGTGCTACAGTATTTTGTAAACGGTAGTATCGTCATTAATGGTCTATCTACAATAGGTAATGTTGCATGTGGAAAAGTCACTAAAATGCTCACACGTTTGTGCAACAATAGACCATTTTATGTGAATAGTCTGTGGAGCCCTTTAAGGTTGCACGTTTTCTAAAGTTTTAAACGCACATCTGAATCGGTTCATTTCTGTTCCTGTCAATATGATTTAATAGCTACAACAACCATGACAATCTCTTAAAAAGAACGACTCACAAAATAAAATTTTGAAGTACTTTGGATTGTTACCTTATAAGACTGGAAAAACAATAGATGAAAAACCCAAAACAGCAACAGGAAACAATAAAACAATTTTTGACCACTTCATATAGCCTAATTGTGTTTATAAAGTGCTCTTTTTGTAACACATTTCATTTGGTATAATTTGTATTTTTATTTTAATGTATTTTTTGTTGGTCAGTTATCTACAAAATAAACAAAACAATGACTAAATTATATTTTTTCTATTATAACATATACAACATAGTATTTCTGACAATTTTCTTTATAATTAGAGTTATGAATTTCAGTAGCGCAATACTACTTGGTATCGGGATACTTCAGCTGGCATAGTATCGTAGCATGAATTAATGGTATCGCGACACCCCTAGTTCCAAATGTTTTATTACATCCCTCATTAGATGTATATACAGTTGAAGTCAGAATTTTTAGCCCCCCCTTTGAATTTTGTTTTCTTTTTTAAATATTTCCCAAATTATGTTTAACAGAGCAAGAAAATATTCACAGTATGTCTGATAATATTTTTTCTTCTAGAGAAAGTCTTATTTGTTTTATTTCGGCTAGAATAAAAAGAAGTTTTGAATTTTTTAAACACCATTTTAAGGACAAAATTATTAGCCCCTTTAAGCAAATTTTTTCCTGATAGTCTACAGAACAAACCATTGTTATACAATAAATTGCTTAATTACCCTAACCTGCCTAGTTAACTTAATTAACCTAGTTAAGCCTTTAAATGTCACTTTAAGCTGTATAGAAGTGTCTTGAAAAATATTTAGTAAAATATTATTTACTGTCATCATGACAAAGATAAAATAAATCAGTTATTAGAAATGAGTTATTAAAACTATTATGTTTAGAAATGTGTTGAAAAAAAATCTGCTCTCTGTTAAACAGAAATTGGGGAAAAAAATATACAGGGGGGCTAATAATTCAGGGGGGCTAATAATTCTGACTTCAACTGTATGTAGGAGCAGCTTTCTGTTGCCAGTTTAATAATATTAACCTTCCCTTCATGCTAGTAGACAGACAAATGGAACTATGTTTTGTTCAGTACTGTTTTTCGCTATCTCAACCCTTAGTCACTTTGGATAAAAAATATTTGCTAAATATAAATGTAAGTCCTGTTACTATGCAACTGACATATAATTCACATGTGTAAGAAAACGTGAAAGCTCATGATGTGGTAAGTGTTATACAATCAAAGATATGCTCCGTTTAATGCTGGAGCCAGTATTTTTGGATGTTATTACACCTCCACAGTGCTGCTGCACACGATCTCGTGCAATCGGAGCAAATTTGCTGTAATCCAGCATTTCTGCTGTGGCTGCTTATATATATTCTGCTGTGGCTGCTTATATTCCAGAGGCTGTGCTGCATGAGAATCGGGCACGGTTGAGTTAGAAGCCATGATGAACAATAGCTATCAAATATTGTAACTCTCAAGGGTGAAAGAAAGGATGTGAGCGCAGATTATTTTGAGGCATAGTGAATAAATCAAGCGGCGGATTCATACAGGGATGGTGGGTGGGTAAACAGCCAATGAGAGGGGCTGGAAACAGCTTTGATCTATGGAGAGCTGTATAATGTGCCGAATATAGTCATTACAGAAGAGCACCAGAGCTTAATTTCTGCCAGTGAGTTAATCATGTAAAGCAGGTGTCTGTGCTGTTTTGTTTTCTGTCAGGCAAGCGGTATAAAACATTATGTGCTGCTATGCATTTTATATATTAGTTGTAATAAGCAATTTTGGGCAACACTGTGGCTCTGTGGTTAGCACTGTCGACTCACAGCAAGAAGGTCGCTGGTTCGAGCCTCGGCTGAGCCAGTTGGCATTTCTTTGGGTAGTTTGAATGTTCTCCTCGTGTTCATGCACTTTGAATTGATTAAACTAAATTGGCCGTAGTGTATGTGTGTGAATGAGTGTGTATAAGTGTTTCCCAGTACTGGGTTGCAGCTGGAAGGGCATCCGCTGAGTAAAACATATGCTGGATAAGTTAGCGGTTCATTCCGCTGTTGCAACCCTTGATGAATGAAGGGACTCACTAAGCTGAAAGAAAATGAATGAATAAGTAAGCAATTTTAGTCTGCTATGATATATAGGCACAATCTGGGGCACGTTTCAGAAAGGAGGTTAGGGGAAAACTCTTGAGTGATAACCCTGAAATTTTGAAAACAAGATTATTTGGAGTATCATGTAATGTTACTAAATGCAGGTTTACAGTAGCTTATGATGACACGATTGAATGGGTTTGAATCCAGCTATTGCCAAACCAGTTTTTCTAACTTTTCACATTTGAATGTATTTTCAATCCAAATGAGATATTCTAAAAGTGCATATGCATCGAGTGTTTGGTAAAGTATTTATGATTTTACTAAAGATAACCATTTACACTTTATAGAGGTGCACATAGGGTGTATCTGCCAACAAAAAGTGTACATAGCATAGCATCTCTAATGATTATTTACCTTTATTGCAAAGAAATGCTACTTTTACATGTTGTGGAATATACAGTTGAAGTCAGAATTATTAGCCCCCTTTTGAATTTTTTTTCTTTTTTAAATAATTCCCAAAAGATGTTTAACAGAGCAAAGAAATTTTCACAGTATGTCTGATAATGTTTTTTCTTCTGAAGAAAGTTTTATTTGTTTTATTTCGGCTAGAATAAATGCAGTTTTTAATTTTTTTAAAGCCATTTTAAGGACAAAATTATTAGCCCCTTTAAGCTAATTTCTTTTCTACTGTCTACAGAACAAACCATTGCTATACAATAACTTGCCTAATTACCCTAACCTGCCTAGTTAACCTAATTAACCTAGTTAAGCCTTTAAATGTCACTTTACGCTGTATAGAAGTGTCTTGAAAAATATCTAGTCAAATATTATTTACTGTCATCATGGCAAAAATAAAATAAATCAGTTATTAGAGATGCGTTATTAAAACTATTATGTTTAGAAATGTGTTGAAAAAATCTGCTTTCCGTTAAACAGAAATTGCGGAAAAAAATAAACAGGGGTGCTTATAATTCTGACTTCAACTGTATGTTGAGCTATTAGTATACTGATCTATTATATCTGTAACTTTTTTCGTTTGTTTACTGTAAATACTAGGATATATCGCTAAGGAAGCTAATTGAACGTTCTTTTTAAAAAAATATATATTTTTTGAACCCTATTGGCTGATCATTTGCAAAATTAAGAAGAAAAAAAACACTTAAATAATTTATTTAATAATTTATTTATTTATTTTTGCCTTGAAAATGAATAGGCTATCAGTTCAATAACATAGCATTCTGCCAGTTTTCACCTGTAATATTATAAGAGTGATAAAAAAATAAACTTGTATTGTCTCTCAGGGCGTACTCACACTATGTACAGTTGCCTTGAACTGGGCCGAGCAAGCTTGTCTCCCCAACAGCCCGCACTCGCATCGCATTTGCGCCTGAGCACGCTTACATCATCGATGATGCGCTGTTCTCAGCACAGTAGACATTTCTTTAGTTATATCGTTTTAGTCGTTTGGGATGCAGTGACACGGTCAATTGTTTTGCCGAACAGATCAGCCACTTTTAAATAATTATAAAGTCCTCGTGCTGCAGGAATTAGGAGGTTTGCTAAACGTGCAGCAGTCATGCAGTGAGGGGTTTGCGTCTTTAATAATCTACGACAGTTTGCGTTCATTGAACAATAAGAATGATTAATAAACACATATGAAACAGTCCCCTAAAAGTCACGTCTTGTCTTCAATTTCGGACTCAGGCGCGCTTTGCACTCACACTACAAGCGTACGACGCCAAAGCCCAAGTGAACCGCACACTGGCACATCTCTTCCTATTGGGCCAGGGCTGGCCAACTGAACCGCGCCTGAGCCCAATTCAGAGCACTCACACTTCTCAAACGATCCGGGAAACGGGCCTGGGCACGGTTTGGATAGCATAGTGTGAGTGTGCCCTCAGATATGCAGATGTATTTTGTCAGGTCCTGTTGCCATGGTGAATCGTAATATTGGAGCTCTAATATTAATGTATTTTTATAGTTGTGAATAATACTCAGAGTTGAATGAACTAACTCAATTCAGCTTGACTCTAAGGGTCCAAACATACACCCGGGGCAATAAGGCGCAAGACGTGTTTGCCGCGATATGTTGCGATTTTCAGAACAGGACAACCCTAATTTTCACGGTTTGCACCACTTTGTTTAAATAGAAAATCCATTTGTGCCACTTTGTGGACTCATGGGCATGCTGGTCTATAAAGGAGGTGTGTTAAGGTGCATTGTTATTTTGAGGAACTGATATAGACTACACCATTGACCAACTGAAAGCTAGTCTAAAGTCCAGCGTAGAGTGCGTAATACACACAGGATGTTCAGCAACACACAAATATATTTACATGTGAAAATAATTAAAGGATTACAATGTTACAATGTTACTTAAAATTATTATTTTATACATAAATATAAAAACCACTACGTGTGTGCCTTCTTCACCTTTTTTTTCAGTTTGCATTTGTATAATGTTTTTATTAGTAGCAGTAATATTTATTATATTATTAAATTTATATTTGCTTCAATTAAAACAAGTTCAGATTTGTCCACCTCTCAAGTTTTGCAGACGTCTGCGTCACTATATGGGGCATAAGAATAGGACGGGAGTTTGGATATAACTCAGTGTTTTGACCAAACTTCATTATTATTGTTAATTTATTTGTTTGCTGGAAATTTGTCTGCCATGTGAATAGAAAATGTGCCATGGCACTTGACCCTGACTCTTAAAGGGAATGGGAGATGAGACTCTGATTGGTTTATGTTCAAAACACACCCATAGCTCGTTAAGAGAATAAGCTCAACCCTGTTAGACCTTGCGCAGAGCATATTTTTCTGTTCAGAAAAAAATAGCAAAAGTGGTTTCAGACATGCCCTTTATGCATTTGTGCCATGCGCTTTAGACTTTGAGCCTAGATTGTTAAAATAGAGCCCTAAGAGTTTTGCCATTTCAAAGCTAGCCAACTCAGGCCCCGTTTACACTAATACGTTTTAGTTTTAAAACGCATAAGTTTTGCTACGGTTACGCCATCTGTCCACACTACGCCGGAGTTTTCGAGCCCCGAAAACGGAGCGTTTTGGAAACGCTGGAGAGGCCGTTTACATTCTAAAACGCTGCTGCTCCGTCTCAGTGTGAATGGAGGAAAACGAAGACATCTGAAAACGGAGGCGTGGCTGCAGACATTCGCCTATCTGATTGGGGCTTTTTCCTCCAATATTAAGTAGCCTTCACAAAGTTCAGTCTTACATCCTCTCCTTGTACGTTCAGACTTCGCAAGTTTGATATGGAAAACAAACTCCCGAGTGTGTACTTTATAAAGTCATTCACATCACCCTGGCTATGCTGTTTCACTATCTTGACAATAAAATGAAGACATGATGTGAGGAACTGACTATTTTTATTTTGATATTAGCAACTTAAAAGACATCAAAGGCGTCGTGTAGCTGCATGATATGAGCATCATCTTCATGCATATTTATAACAAAACGGAGCCTATAACATTACTGCCTCCTTTCATTTTCATTTAAAATACGATACCCTCTCTTTTGCTGAATATCCGTTTTAATGATCAATAATGGCCATTATAAAAGTATAACGTGCAATAAGTTTATACAATAGAGAAAATAAAGGCAAGCAATCAGTCAGATGTGCAGAATCGGTATCCATGGTTACATTAATTAAGGTATTCTAACTTATTTTTGCGCTCAGCCAAAACATGTAGTTAGATATAGACAACAAGATAAATTAAATATCACATTTAACAAATATAGTGAGATTAGATCCAGCGGGAGATCCGTGATGAACAGTCTGACGCGCACAACTCTCATATGGGTGTGTGCTCAAAGCACGCTGCAGTGCATGCCAGAGTGTGTGTGTGTGGTCACGTGATGTGCGTTTTCACCGTTTTAATGTAGACGGAGAGCTGTTCAGAAACGCTGGGTGAAACGCTAGTGTGGACGCGGATCGTTTTCATTATAAAACGCCGTTTTATAAAACGTACTAGTGTAAACGGGGCCTCAGAGTTCAACTTTAAACTTTGAGTTAGTTGAACCTCCTTATTGAGGCAGGGCTCTGTTTGGGGTGCCTATTGTTTTGGCTGTTTTATTTTTTTTATTTTTGTGTGGTCTGTACAGACTGATCTCACGAAGAAACGTAACTATTTAACATTTTGTCAGTTTAGTGGCTAATTTGTATGAATTCACTCATGAAAATGCACGATTTGTAAAAGAAGGCATGGCACCAAACTCCACCACTACACTCAAACGTCATTGGGATATAAGTAAATCGCACTAAATTTTACGAATGAGATTGTACGAATTCATACGAATTAGCCACTAAATCAAAAAGTTACAAATTGCAATGAGATGTTGTTGGTCGGTCATAGTGGATGCATCAAGGGCACTTTACAACATTTCAACACAAAAAATAGCATGCTTTTTGGTCCTTTATAACTAGTTTTATCTTATCTGTGACACTGACCAATAGGAATACAGAAGCTGTTCTGTAGGCTTTCAAACAAGTCAAAACAAAAGAGAGACTCAATTATGCAATGGAGGAAAAGTTTGTTTCTTTTTGAAGGCTTTTCTGATGACAAGCCAGACAGTACAAAACACGCCACTTCAGTGTTGGTTTCCATTCTTGTCTTGGAAAAATCAGAACTGATTCTAGAAACATCACACACAATGTTAAAGACTGCAAACAATGATTGGTTGGGAAGCAACATTCAGTCCAAGTTTCCTGTTTATGACAAAAAAAAAAAAAGAATTTAGGAGTAAAAATTGCATAATAATAGAAAATACAAAAACATTTGCATCCAAAAATAAATACGAAATTGGATGTTTACTGGTTAACTAATGAACTTCAAAAAGAACCAACTCTTTTCTACCCTAAAATACCCCAAAATTACACACAATAAATTACAACACAAAGTAAATGACTGAATGGTCAATATTCTCAGATTTTTATTTGAAAAGCAGCTGTGCCGACTCTCATTTATGACCTAAGCATTTGGACTTAATCTGAACCCCATTTTGTGTTGTTATTCTTGTGTGTGTTTTTATGTAAACTATAGTAAAATTACAAGAATTACTTCACCTGTATATGCAAATGTGCTTTCAAACACGCAATGTCATTACACATTTTAAGACACCATTCACACATCAGTCTCCAATATGTTTCTGCTCCAATTTGTACAGTTTAAAAAACATAATGTAGGCCTATTTAATAGCTTTGTAACATTAGCATGACAGTTTCTTTTTAAATGTCACTGCTGCGAAAACAAATGGAAAGGTATTATATTAGGAAAACTAAATGCTTTACTTTACAGGGCGACGCAGTGGTGCAGTAGGTAGTGCTGTCGCCTCACAGCAAGAAGGTCGCTGGTTTGAGCCTCGGCTGGGTGGGTTGGCATTTCTGAGTTTGCATGTTCTCCCTGTGTTCGCGTGGGTTTCCCCCACAGTCCAAAGACATGCGGTGCAGGTGAATTGGGTAAGCTAAATTGTCCGTAGTGTATGAGTGTGTATGGATGTTTCCCAGAGATGGGTTGCAGCTGGAAGGGCATCCGCTGCGTAAAACGTGTGCTGGAAGTTGGCGGTTCATTCCGCTGTGGCGACCCCGGATTAATAAAGGGACTAAGCCGAAAAGAAAATGAATGAATGAATAAATATTTTACTACTGTATGGAAGTAATTGAGATGATTTGTATTGATTACATTTTTTTTTACATTTATTTATCAGGATCCCCGTTATTCTATTCTTCCTGGGGTCCATTGAACATAAAACAAAATTACATTAATCCATAACAACAAAGACCAATAAAAAACATTAAAACCCCAAATTCATACATAACATCCAGATCAACAATCCACTTAATATTTCGCCATTAAATATTCCTTAACAATTGTTTAAACCTCATTTTACTTGTTACAAAGCATGTAATGTCTGATGGTAATTCGTTTCATGTTTTCATTCCTCTATACATTACAGTCCGTTGCTTTGCATTCGTTTTTGAAAAAAATCCTTTTTTAATGCATTCCTGGTGTTAAAATTATGACCAGCATTGACAGTAGTTGACCGTACAATACACTTGGAACTCTTGACACAGAAATATTTCTAATGAAACACAACATAGATCATTACCCTAACCTTCACCAATAACCAACCTAAAGTTTTATGCATTTTCATAATAATAACTCTTCTTTTGCAGTGTACAATTAGTCATTCAGCTCTATTCTGGACTAACTGTAATTTATCTAAGTCTTTACTTGATGCACTGGACAGTAATCTAGATAGGAAAGAACCATTGCCTGCACAATTTGAGAGTACTGTGGTAAACATTTGACTAAATATGGTTGGAAGTGGACATGAAAAGGGCTGTATGTAAGACTTTTACATGTATGCAGATTCTCAAGTAGACTGTGATCTATAAAGCTGAAAATTCATTGAAAAATATTTTATAAATTATATTTTTTGTATATACCATTTTCAGCAATCTGGCATACAATCATTTGTAGGATGGTTTCTACACAATGCTCTATAAATGAGGCCCCAGAGCCAATTCACTGGAAGTTTCTGTTTGTTCATACAGAATATCTTAAAAGTACAGTTTGTGTGAAGACTGAAGAGGGATGGTGTCTTCCAAGTGGTAACAATATCTTAATATATGATCTAATTCTCATTCTTTCTTCTTGTCTTTCAGCAACGGCTACCCAACAAACCCAAACCTAAAATGGCTGCATCAACAGCCACAACTCCATCAGCAACCACTTCTTCATCCACTGCAACGGCAGTCAAACTGCCATCCAATCGAACCTCCTCCGGAGCTCGCCGCAGACGCACACGATGCCGGAAGTGCGAGGCATGTGTGCGGACAGAATGTGGAGAGTGTCACTTCTGCAAGGATATGAAGAAGTTTGGAGGCCCCGGTCGAATGAAACAGTCTTGCATCATGAGGCAATGCATAGCGGTAAGAATATCAGTTCAAACAGACACTATTATGATTCATGAACCACATTTCACATAGCTGACACATCAAATCACAACCCATTTCCTCTTTCGTTGAGAATATTAATACTTCATAGACACCCATTTTTTTCAGACCAAAATAAAGGAAATTTTTGGATATATTATCTGTTTTCCAAGATATAACATGCAGTGTGTAGATGTATATAAAATGTAAAAGATTTGCTTGGTTATAAAGCTCAAAGTGCACAACAAATAAAGTTATCCTCTAATAAAATAAACTAATTTTTCCCTGTCCACACAAACACAGGTATTTTAAATACCACAGTTTTTTTCTATATGGTTTGTCTGAAATTCAGATGGAGGGCACGTAGTAAAAAACTGAATAGGAGACATAGAGGAAAGTCTGTATTTGTGCGATTTTATAACATATTTCAAAGGAGATATAAATAGAAAATAACCACATATGTTGGGCATGATTCTTATATTATGAAGAGAGCAGAGTTTTTTACTGAACTAAAGTAAATTTGCCTATCATCAAGGCGGTGGATACTGTATAAGCTATTACGCTGCATGAAAAATACTATAGTGTTTGGAAGCATACTATAGATAATTACTTAAATTAAACTGTCGTAGTAATTATATTGTTGCTGTGGTACAACAGAACTGTAGTAATAAACAAATAATTCAATAGGCTTCAGTTCTCTACGCTATAATCACAATGCCCCACAGTTTACACTAACCTTACAGTATTTATTACAGTTTATCAGTTTACTATGCTACAGTATTCTGTGGCATTCATTAACAAAGAGTTGAACACATTATACACTTTACTATCTGGTTCAAAAACCGGTTTATTATAAAGTACTATAGTTTTCCCCCCATGTGGATATCTTCCAGACATCACAAAGTAGCAGATGAAAGCATACAAAAGTGTGGACGCTTAGTCTACATTATTATTTATATATTTTTGTAAGGGGTAAAAAGTGCTCCACAATAATAACCGTCTAGTTTGTTGCAAGGGTTACATTTCATTTTTGTTCTGTCGATGAACTTACCATCAATAAACATTCACTGCTACTGCGCATATACTGTAGACGTTCACGTTATGGTCGTTTATTCCACCAAAATGCCAGTAAAGACTTGATCTGTGTCCGAAACCGCATACTTCCATACTATACAGTACGTTAAAATCAGTATGCGAGCCAAGTAGTATGTCCGAATTCATAGAATTCGAAAATCAGTATGCGAGAAGTACCCGGATGACTTACTACTTCCAGCGAGATTCTGAAGTGTGCATCCCATGCATGCTGTGCTATCCCATGGTGCCCCACGAGAGAATTCATAAATGGGAGTGAAGGAACGCAACTGACGCAGGTAGGTCACGTGACCATGTCAAAATGGCGGATGTAGTACGTCCGAATTCCACTCATACTTCTTACATTCATACTTTATAGAATGTACTTTTCTAACGGTCGAGTAGTACATTCAAATTCAAATGCAGTACCTACTGAGTAGTAGGCGGTTTCGGACAGCCTTGGATTTTTGCAAAACAAGACTGAGATTTCATTGCAGCGATTACATGGCAGGGTACGTTATTTATATTCTCCTGGACTTTATATACAGTAAGTGTGGTGGTGTTTGTATCTGATTTTTATTTAACACATTAACATATTTATACACATAGCTAGACCTGTAAATAATCTTTATTGGTGCTGTCATCATGTTCAAAAAAGCTTGTACACATGGATTTATTGAAAAATATTCCATATTATAACATGCCGCCTTTTCTGCTGTTTTTTAGCCAGATTTTTTAACTTTCCCCTCTTTATGAGCAAAAACTTTTAGAAATCTATAAAAGCTGTTCGACATTTCTTATTTTGGCCAATTTAAACCATTATAATCAACATAAAACAGAAACATTTTGATGTTCTGATAGCGATTCCTATGTAGAAGAATTACTCCCTGCCCTCCATTTGAATTTTGAGCATCCTCAATGACGTCATGTGAAAACAACCTACAGTTGAAGTTAGAATTATTAGCCTCCCTGAATTATTAGCCGCCCTGTTTATTTTTTTCCCCAATTTCTGTTTAACAGAGAGAAGATTTTTTTCAACATATTTCTAAACATAATAGTTTTAATAACTCATCTCTAATAACTGATTTATTTTATCTTTGTCATGATGACAGTAAATAATATTTTACTAGATATTTTTCAAGACACTTCTATACAGCTTAAAGTGACATTTAAAGGCTTAACAAGGTTAATTAGGTTAACTAGGCAAGTTACGATATTTAGGCAAGTTATTGTATAATGATGGTTTGTTCTGTAGACTATCGAAAAAATATAGCTTAAAGAGGCTAATAATTTTGACCTTAAAATGTTTTTTTTTTAAAATTAAAAACTGCTTTTATTCTAGCTCAAATAAAACAAATAAGACTTTCTCCAGAAGAAAACATATTATCAGACATACTATGAAAATGTCCTTGCTCTGTTCAACATCATTTGGGTAATATTTAAAAAAGAAACAAAAATTCAAAGGGGGGCTAATAATTCTGACTTCAACTGTATATGCAATGTTAAGTTTGAGTTTTAAATTATCTATTTAAAATAATTGTTCATTAATTGTAATCGAGTTAAAATGATTAAAATCGCCCAGCCCTATATGGAACTACATGGTTTCTGGTTTTTCAGCTTTCTTCAAATATATTTTTGGTGTTCAACAAAATAAAGGAATTCATAAAGGTTTGGAAGCACTTAAGCAAGAGTAAATAGTGAGAATTCAAATTTTTGGGTGAACTATCCTTTTATCGATTAGCTTAAAATGGTCTCAAGTATTTTAAATCATGTTAAATGAATGTCTTCTTAAACCCTTAAAATGTGTTTATTATTGTTAATGCCATCATTTGCAATTTTGCATTTTCAAAATGGTTGAGGTTTCAAATGTGAATGTGTTGCCATTTTGTTTTACAGCCTGTGTTACCACACACAGCAGTATGTGTGGTGTGTGGTGAAGCTGGTAAAGAAGACACTCTTGATGACGAGGATGAAAAATTTAACGCCATGCTCATGGAGTGCTCCATCTGCAATGAAATTGTCCACCCAAACTGCCTCAAGGTCAGACTGACTAAACCTCGACTTAACCACTTATTTTTAGAGTAAATGCAAAGCAGTGTATATAGTACTATCTTTAATTTTGGGTGAGCACAGAAAGAGGAAGAGATGCTCAAGTGCATGTTGGTGGGCGGATCTGTTTTCAACATCTTTTGTTCCTGTTTAGTGTGTGGGGTTGTTATTTATTCACATTATTGAGCGAGTTTGGTTTTCAAATGTTTTTTTAGACGCCTCTTCTACTCTAACTCTATCTCCTGCCTAAATACAGGTGAAGGATGCAGCTGGTGTTGTAAATGATGAGCTTCCTAACTGCTGGGAATGTCCAAAATGCAATTACGCTGGGAAAACTGGGAAAGTGAGTATCTGGAGAACAGTAATACAATAGTTTGATTGTATAAAAAGATTTGCTTTTGCATTTGAAAAGAGGTACAGAGTATTGTAGAAAATGCATATGTACTTTTTAAAGTATGTATCGAACAGACTAATTTATGTGGTATACAAGAATGCATGGGATATTTGTACATTTTTACTTGTGGAACTTTTGCTGCCTTGCATATATAATTCCTGTTTTTAGTTTCTCACAAAAAAGCATTAAGAGATGTGTGTGTGTGTGTCATTTAGAATGACAAGGCCATAAGGAAACTGTCAAAACAAATCTAGATGCAAATAAAATGCAAATAGCTGTGTTATTCAAATTCATTTCAGTAACCGATGGACTGTCAAGCTATTTCCCTTAGTGTAAACTCTGTAATGTTTACCAGTTAAATAGGAACACAATTCGTTCTTGGTGAACAATGAATGTCATTCATAAAGTATAAAGTTTTTTTGTATTTTCTTGCCACTCTTTGGCCTGCAAGCAAAAACGGGGCCCAGGATTTAAGTACGCATCCAACTTGCCCGGGTCCCTGCTGAGGGAACAAAAAGCTGGACGTGATGGAAGAGAGGAAGGAGACCAGACATCCACAGGACCGGCATCCATCAAGAGGAAGACTGAGAGAGAGGAAACTCCCAGACTAAAGACGGAGGATCTACCCTCGCGCCTTCCCCCACTGTTGTCCCCAAGTGGCCTGCCAAGACCACGATCTGAAGTGCCCAACTTCTTGAGGAAGAAAAGGAAGTTATTTGACGATGACGAAGAGGAAGAGGAGGCTAGTGCTAAAAAGAAGGTAAGATAATCTCCTTTGCATAAAAACCTGCTGTACCTTTTTCATTAAGTAACATTTCTTGGCATTTTTTTTAGCAGAAGAAACCCTGGAGACCTGAAGAGCCTTTGATTCCCAAACTTTCTCACATGAAAGCAGAAGAGGAGGAAGACAACTCTGATGAGGAGGAAGAGAGGCAGGAAAAGCGAGAACAACCTCGTCGCTCAATAAAAAAAGACTATAGCATAGTGAGAAAAGAGGAAGAGCATGAGGAAGAGAGACGGGAGGACAGAGATCCCGCTTTCAGATCTCTAAAGGAGTTCAACAACATGAGGAAAGAGGAAGAGCATGATGAAGAAAAGGAAGACGATGATGAGGAAGAAGAGGAGGACAGTAATGGGAAACGAGGAAGGGACAGCAGCCCTGCACTAAAGAACATTTCTCTCTCGCTTGAGAGTGATGCTTCACGGTGCAGCTCTCCAAGGGCAGGACCGAGCAGTGAAGGAAGTGAGACACAAGAGAAGGCCCCACGCGCTCGGGCAAGGCGACACCGGCGCAAGCCTCCAAACCGCCAGCTCAGTGCAGAACTCAGCAAGCAGCTCAACATGGAGATCCGTCGCACAGAACATTCACTGGCCAATGAAAACCAGCAGCCACTAAAGAGCGAACCTGAGGACAGTGAGAACGAGGAACCAAAGAGAGGCTTGCGCAACGGGACTGCAGGGAACACAGGAGGAGGTGGAGGAGGAGTTGAAAGGGGGGCAGGTGGAGAGGCAGGAGGGGAGCGACCGCACTTACGAGCAAGGGAGATGAATGGGACGTCTTGGGAGCTGCGGCACTTCTACCCTCCTCAGATCACCCCACTTGGCTTGAACCGCAGTTCACCTACAGTCAGACCTCTTCCTGCCCGTTCCCCTCCCAAGTGTGTTCAGATGGAGCGACATGTGATCCGGCCACCTCCAATCTGCCCTCCACCTGACAGGCTACCACTAGCTGATGGTCGTAATCACATAGCTCCCAGAGAGGCATGGCTGGCTATCTTCAGCCACTTGAGCCATCGTGAACTTTGTGTGTGTATGCGCGTTTGCCGGACGTGGAATCGCTGGTAAGAAGCACCTAAAGACTTGTTTTAGTTCACACTTCAAAGCTTCTTTTCTCTGTCCCTATGTTGCAAGACACCCTCAACCCTTCCAGTCCTTCTCAATTAGTTTACAATTTGGTGACAATAACCACATTTCCACTGTCTTGCCTAAACTGAGCATGCCTCTGCATGTCTGGTGTAGTTGCATTTCCACTGTAACTTCCATTGCCTGATTGAGCCTCATCAGGGCTTCCTTGACACCAACGAATACCGTGGGCCAAAGCAGGCTTGCTGGAGATGGGTGAAATGAAAGACAAAAATTGCTTGAGTCACTTAGACTTAAGAGGTTCTGTGACCAGCATGTTGGATGTTTTCGTGTTGCACTGTAAGCTATTGGCCCTACAGTGGAAAGGCAACAATGAAAGCACTGGCTCACACTGGCCCAACATTGGAAAAATGGCTATTGTCACAAGGTCAACAGAACATTTTCCAATTCTTCCTAATAAAACAAATAATCTCTTTCAAATGAACTCATCAGTTTGTAATTATGAACTAGGAAAAGACTTGGAATTGATAAGTCAGTTGGGGAGAGATCCAAAATGTGTAAGGGTGGTGTGAAGTAGACTTGTGAAATCCCAAATCAACAACAAAATAACGGATGGGGTGTCCAGTTCTTCTTTAGAAGGGCCATCTTTCTGCAGAGGTTATGTGCAATCTTAATTAAACAAACCTAAAGCGGTTATGAAAGCAGGTAGCTCTCTGCAACTCTCACATGGTCACCCACTGAAGCTAAGCTAAGCCTGGTCAGTACCTGGATGGGAGACCACATGGGAAAGCTAGGTTGCTGACGGAAGTGTTGTTTTTGAGGCCAGCAGGGGGCGCTTAACCTGCGGTCGGTGTGGGTCCTAATGCCCAAGTAAATTGATAGGGACTCTATACAAGCCCTGTCTTTTAGATGAGATATTAAACCAAGGTCCTGACTCTCGGTGATCGTTAAAAAATCTCAGGATGTTCTTCAAAAAAAAGAGTAGGGGTTTCACCCTGGCATCCTGGCCAAACTTGCCCACTGGCCTCTGTCCATCATGGCCTCCTAAACATCCCCATATCATAATTGGCTTCATTACTCTGTCTCCTCTCCACCAATCAGCTGGTGTGTGTGGTCTGGTGCAATATGGCTGCCGTTGTGTCATCCAGGTGGATGCTGCACACTTGTGGGGGATGAGGAGATTCCCCCGAAAATGTGTAAAGTGATTTGAGTGTCCAGAAAAGCACTATATAAATGTAAGGTATTATTATTATTTAGGACTACTAGATGTCTTTAGACACAGACTGGATCGAAACCCTTCAGGAAAATGGTCCTCTAGATAAAGGATTGGACACTCCTGGCAATACTTGTCTTGTAGCATTATGTAGGCCTATGCATAAATATTACTATGAAAGTGAATTATTGGTCCTCTTTTAGTTAATATGTGATTTTATTATCTTTTTAGGTGCTGTGACAAGAGATTTTGGACTCGTATAGATTTGAAGCGTTGTAAGTCCATCACTCCACTCATGCTGAGTGGGATAATTCGCAGACAGCCCATCACTCTGGACCTGAGCTGGACCAACATATCCAAGAAGCAATTAAGCTGGCTAATTAACCGATTACCAGGTTAGCATCTATATAAGCATGTATGTAGATCAGTGGCTCCATCTCAATTCCTGGAGGGACGCAGCACTGCACAGTTTAGCTCCAACCACCTCCAACTCACACCTGCTTAATAGTCTTGAACATCTTGACTAGTTGGGTCAGCTGTGTTTGATTAGGGTTGGAGCAAAACTGTGCAGAGTTGCGGCCCTCCAGGAATTAAGTTTGAGACCTATGATGTAGATCTTCATCATCCACATCTATAAAGGGGCGTCTAAACACCAGTCTGTTTGGGTTCAGGACTGAGGGTTCTCCTCCTATCCGGTTGTTCGTGGGTGGCCGTCTCAGCTCTCTGCACATCCAGTTGTCCTCTACTTCGTTCTCTTGACCTGCAGTGGGTGGAAGGGCTGAAAGATCCCCAGATGAGGGACCTGCTATCCCCTCCAACTGACAACAGACCAGGTAATAAACGACACTCCAGATCAGTATGCACAAGTTCCATGTCACTGATTCAAAACAAAAGTAGTGCAATAGATAAACTCATTCTCTATTTGTGGTATCTCTAACAGGTCAGATGGACACCCGCAGTAAACTTAGAAATGTTACTGACTTGCGTCTTGCTGGTTTGGACATCACGGACAGCTCTCTACGTCTCATCATTAAAAATATGCCTCTACTCTCCCGTCTGGACTTGAGTTACTGCAACCATATCAATGACCAGTCAGTAAACCTGCTGACTGCTGCAGGAACCACAACTAGAGACTCCCTTACAGATGTCAACCTTTCTGGTAATTACTCTGTATTTGTCATAAATAACTAAATAGCTACCTTAAGTAACAATCCCTTTTTGCCAAAATAGTTGTGTTACCAGATCCAGACCCGTGGCCAAATCTTGTCCCATTGTTTACACCAAAGACAACTGACTCTATAATTGTCCATTAAACCCTTACGTGTGAAACCAGAAATATCAAGAGCTAGTGGGCAGGAAAATGTCATCAACACTTTAAGTTTCCAAATAACAACTCAGACTTTCGAAACCAACACAAACATTGTGCTAATTTTAATCACTAAAGCTGTCAACAGGAAGTGAATGTGGGCATGAAACATTGTGGGGCTGTTCATAGAGAGGTCTGCAAGTCCCTTGACCAAACATCACCATTATTTCAGTAAAGATGCATCAGTTGCTGAGTTTCCATCACCATGTTAATGCACTTCTTGAGTGATACAAACACCAGATTTAGATTTTGAAGTTTATATCTGCTTTCTTGAGGTGGTTTTGGATTAAATTTGTTTAATGTGAATAACGGGAGATGGAAACACATTTGCTGAATAAAATCTGACGTAGAAAACATTACACCCACATGACTATATCCATTATCCTTGATTTGATACTGTTGCAGAGATGTGATTCTTCTGTATAAATATAGATTTACGAATTTTTGGAGCTTACGCCTGTAATTTGCGTAAATCCAAATTTGTTTTTTAAGGGGGCGGTGGGTGGGGGATGGGGGGATTTTGCAAAAATCGATTTGAATGCGTGCACTTTTTACGCTTTCACCTTTGCATGTCATGACCACGTGCGCACTACATACATTATAAATAAAGCCGCAGGACACACATTTGTTATTATCCTCTGGAAGTCATCTGTCCTCATTTCTTCATTTATTCAGTGCTACAGGCTATTGACCTTATTATTCAATGCGGAAGTGCGCTCGTTTTTGTGATTGTTTTAGAACTTCCGATTCAGTTGCCTATGGGAGAAATGACTAGGAATAATAAACGGCTAAAAAACGGTCAAACTACTCGCTCTACAAACAAGTGTTTGCATGATTATACAGACAAAATAGAATAATATAATAAGAAAACCTCAGTTTGCAACATCAAGCAGCAGAACGAGCTGTTTTTAACGTCTAAAAATGAATCGAAGTGAATGAGACCGGAAGTCTCGAGCCAAAATGATTCAAATGGCTGCGCCCGCTCGTACGCGGAGAATAAGGTGAATAGCACCTGAAATGTAATACCTGAAAGTTTCATAAGATTAGATGCTATTACAAATGTATAAAAATATAACTAATTTAAACTATTAAAAAGCAGGGAATAAGCCGATTGAAAGTGAAAAACTCTTTTTAGCTATGTATGGTATTTTTTTCAGGGTGGAATGTTAGGGTGCTTTCACACCTAGACTTTTGTTTTGGAACCTGGCGCATTTTCCCAGTTAGCGTGGTTCGTTTGGCATTTGTGAATCCAGCAATCGCGCTCCAAAACAATCGGTCCGAGATCACCTGAATGAGGTGGTCTCAGCTCGATTGAAAGAACTCTGGAGCAGATCAATTGTAGTGAGAAAGCAATGCAATCCGAACCAGGCTATATCACAGTGTATTATGGATATGTAATAGCCATACGGCTATTTAAAGAGAGAATTATGAGTATGTCGGGATGTCATTCCTACCGGTAAATGTTTCATGTCAAATACGAAAGTGAAAGCATGTTAACTAGCTATTAAAGAGAGCTGTTTATCCGTTAGGAAAATTGACCGAACAGCAGTCTTGGTTTATCTGTTATATCTCTATAATGTAAAGCCTATAATGTAAAAGCCCACTGCTATGTATGAGAAAATCTTACCTCTGATTTATATCTGGTGACGATGCCTGTGGGTGTCACTATTCAAAATTATAATAGACATATATTAACATATATTAATGTCGTATTGCTCATCATCATAAATTAAAATAAGGACGCATGACAACTGAGCGGGACTCTGCAAAATAAACCCTGAAACTTTTTACTCACACGTGACTTGTTTTAGCTATTTTGGTCCGTTTAGAACCGTCGTGCAGTGTGAAAGTGAACCGCACCAAGAGCAAAGTGCAACATTGTAACAATTTTAATCCCTGTTTCGTAACAAAAGAATCGATCTACATGTGTGAAAGCACCCTTAAAGTATATTAGGATACTCAATTCAACTGGACTTAATATTTTTACAATTTGAATTGTTGACTTACTAGTAGTTTATTTATCATGTTGAAATAAAGAGTCAACTAAATTACAGGAAAAGATAATATTCTATGGACACAAGAGCACTAAACCGAGTTAGTGGCGCCATCTAGCAGCGGTGTGTGGATCTGTCCCGACATTGAGGTACAAAGTAGGCTATAAACCTATTAAATATTATTTAGGTGACTATTAAACTGCTAAACATTTAAACTGATAAAACAAAAAAATTAAACAAATTGTGTGGCCAATATCAAATATTTATGTAAAGAATATTATTTATTATATTTTTAGAATTATTATTTATTATTTAAAACTAATATATATATATATATATATATATATATATATATATATATATATATATATATATATATATATATATATATATATACCAGGAGCTTAGTATTTGGAACAATTAGTATACTTAAGACTAAGGATGCGTCCGAAACCGCCTACTACTCAGTAGGTACTGCATTTGAATTTAAACGTACTACTCGGCCGTTAGAAAAGTACGTTCTATACAGTATGAATGTAAGAAGTATGAATGGAATTCGGACATACTACATCCGCCATTTTGTCATGGTCACATGACCTACCTGCGTCAGTTGCGTTAACTCACTTCCATTCATGAATTCTCTCGCAGAGCATCATGGGATAGCGCAGCGTGCATGGGATGCACACTTCAGAATCTTGCCGGAAGGAGTAAGTCATCCGGGTACTTCTCGCATACAGATTTTCGAATTCTATGAATTCGGACATACTACTCGGCTCGCATACTGATTTTAGCGTACTGTATAGTATGGAGTTATGCGGTTTCGGACGCAGCCTAATACTTAGTTGAAATAGCTTTCCTTTTACTAATTATTGATGTGTCTTCTCTTAATTTCTCTTTTTAGTGTGCAACAGAGTCACGGATCAGTCGCTGAGCTACTTCAAACGCTGCGGAAGCATCTGCCGCATTGACATGCGATTTAGCAAGCAGGTGAGCCGACAGGCATGCGAACGTTTCATCGCTGAGATGTCGGTCATCGTACCCTTCCAACTGCAAGAGGATAAACTGCTCCAAAAACTTCACAGCACCCCCTAGTGTATGGGAGGAACTGAAAAAAAAACTAAAATGATACCATGTATCAGGTGCACTCATGTGTTAGGACTGAAACTGGATTCGCACATTAAAAAAAAAAGAAGCACTGCAACCTGTATGTGTACAAAGCGTTTTGTGAGCTCCTTTCAAGACATACTGTACTTAAAAGACACATAATTGTGATCCTTTTCTTAATTGTGTATTCTGAAGATGGACTGAACATTCTGAAAGGTGTATTTAAAAGGTGGTATATTATTTAAAAAAAAAAAAAAAAAAGTAAGAGCTGAATACTTACTGGATATCACAAACACTTACTCCAGGAGACAGTGAGCATGATTGTACATTGTTCCAAACTCTGTTTTTGCTTTTTTACACAACAGATTTATCAGTTTTAATTTGTTGTGCTATATCTGGTTTAGTCCTGGGTATATGTATTGTTCTTTATTATAATTTTTTTTAAATATTATGATTTTTAAAAAATATTTCTGGCCATTTTACATCATCAGTTTTGGAACATTCCAATCTGATTTTATGGGTTTTGACTGCTTTGAATTTCAAGTACTTGATGTTCTAATCTTAGAGCAGGTATAGACGTGAAATGATTTTTTGAGGTCTATTTATATAAATATATGTATATACATTTAAAAAAAAAAACAGTGCCATATTTCAGCTGTTGTTCTACACAGTTGTAAAAGGCAAGACTTCAGCTATCAGTATATTCATAGCGCAGTTCTATGTGTGTCAGACCAAACAGAATGCTGAATATACACTCACCGGGCACTGTCCATCTGCTCGTTAAAGCAAATTTCTAATCAGCCAATCACATGGCAGCAACTCAATGCATTTAGGCATGGTCAAGACGATCTGCTGCAGTTCAAACCGAGCATCAGAATGGAGAAGATTTAAGTGACTTAGAACGTGGTATGATTGCTGGTGCCAAACGGTCTGGTCTGAGTATTTCAGAAACTGCTGATCTACTGGGATTTTCATGCACAACCATCTCTAGGGTTTACAGAGAATGGTCTGAAAAGGAGAAAATATCCAGTGAGCGGCAGTTCTGTAGGCGCAAATGTCTTGTTGATGTCAGAGGAGAATGGCCAGACAGGTTCGAGCTGATAGAAAGGCAACGGTAACTCAAATAACCTTTTGTTATAACCGAGGTATGCAGAAGAGCATCTCTGAACGCACAACACGTCCAACCTTGAGGCAGATGGGCTACAGCAGCAGAAGACCACACCGGGTGCCACTCCTGTCAGCTAAGAACAGGAAACTGAGGCTACAATTCGCACAGGCTCACCAAAATTGGACAATAGAAGATTGGAAAAACATTGCCTGATCTGATGAGTCTTGAATTCTGCTGCCACATTCGAATGGTAGGGACAGAATTTGTCATCAACAACATAAAAGCATGGATGACTTGTATCAACCGTTCAGGTTGGTGGTGTAATGGTGTGGGGGATATTTTCTTGGGACACTTTGGGCACATTAGTACCAATTGAGCATCGTGTCAACGCCACAGCCTACCTGAGTCTTGTTGCTGACCATGTCCGTCCTTTTATGACCACAGTGTACCCATTTTCTGATGGCTACTTCCAGCAGGATAACGAACCATGTCATAAAGCGCCAATCATCCCAGACTGGTTTCTTGAACATGACAATGAGTTCACTGTACTCAAATGACATCCACGGTCCATTAGAGCACTTTTGGGATGAGTTGGATTGGGAGATTTGCATCATGGATCTGCTATCATGTAAATATGGACCAAAATCTCTGAGGAATATTTCCAGTACCTTGTTGAATCTATGCGACGAAGGATTAAGGCAGTTCTTAAAGCAAAAGGGGGTTAAACCCAGTACTAGTACGCTGTACTTAATAAAGTGGCCAGTGAGAGTATACTCCAGCTAGCAGTCATTTTGTTTTGTTCAACACGATATGGTAGTTGTGTTTTTTTTATTTCCTTTTTTCAGATTTTGCTGAACGTCCATGCAGTATTTGTCTATGAATGTCATTACTTGCTTTTTAATTCCTTCCAAAGTGATTATTATTATTATTGTTAATGGTAACTGTGATAATGACAAATGATTTTAATGGTGTGTATTATTATTGTACGTTTCGTCTCAGGATGGTGACTTTCAGAAAGAGGGGGAGCCTGCCATTTGAACTAAACCGCCATACTTGTACCACTATAAATTAAGGCATCGTTCGCCATCTAAAACACTCTAATGTACATTTGGCTATTTATATTTGTATGTAATTAAAAGAAAAGTACTGTGAGACATCCGTTTTGGTTTCTTGTTTAACAAACAGAACACAATCACACGACAGTACGAGCCTGTCCAAACATTCATAGCACTTTTATTGAAGTATCGCAAGGGTAACTAAGAACATACGTACCGTTTTATTTAATCTATATTAAAGAAACAGCTCAAAGTGATCAAAAGAAGCAAATATCAAGTTATTTTTAAGAAAAATAAACATATCTGAACAGGCATATACACAGGAATTAAAACATGGGTCTCAAACTGAATTCCAGGAGGGCCGCAGATCTGCACAGTTTTGCTCCAATTCTAAATCAAACACAGCTGATCCAAATAATCAAGAGCATTGAACACCTTGATTAGTTGCATCAGCTGTGTTTGATTAGGGTTTGAGCAGAGCTGTGGCCCTCCAGGAATCCAGTTCGAGACCCATGAATTAAAAGATATGTCAGGTTAAACGGTGATGTAATTCATATACACCAAAATATTACATGAATCCCTTATTGTCTAAAGCAGAGGTGGGCAAACTACGGGCCGTGGGCCATATGCGGCCCGCTTAACTCTTTCATCCGGCTCGCGAGGGAGTTTTTAAAATGGTGCTTCTGAGTAACGGTTTGGTTTCAGAACTGGTAAAGTAATGATGCAATACAAGTGAACGCCCTTTGGTGGCAGTATTGCACGCGGTACAGTTAGCGCAACCAGTAGAATAAGAACACACTAGGATATTAAAATGCACTCGACCGTTAATGACTGAAAATGAGTCAGGCAAACAAAAGAAAAATTGACTCTGAATGTCGTGTGTTTAAGGAGGAATGGACAACAAAATACTTCTCCACCAATATCAGACAGAAAGCGGTATGTCTAGTCTAATATGCCAAGAAAGTATTGCTGTTTTTAAAGACTACAACCTAAGTCGGCATTTTCACGCAAACATTCAAATAGTTTTCAATGTGTTAATATGAGATTTTTTTCTATCAGACAATATCTTTATATTCTCCACTGTAAAAATTATTATTACAATATTATTATTACATTTTATAAGTGATTATTGTTTTATGATGACTGATAAATATAAATAGCAGTGCAAATTAATTTGATTTAATATGACTCAATAATAACTATTTAAAAAATGTGTGTTAAAGTAACATGTTTCTGTCCGATATTACATGTTCCATGCATACTGCTACTATAAATAAAAGTTCTTTTTGAAGGATTTGACATGTGGCCCTTCACTTGGTTTGGCCCTCGGGTCTAAAAAGTTTGCCCACCACTGGTCTAAAGTGAAAATGCCACATATTGTATGTTAGAGAGGTGCTGATATTGCTGTGGTGCATTTGCTAATGAGTGATATAGCACTATGCATTGCCATGATGCAACTTTTAATCAGGTTTATCATTCGAGTAATGGCGACAGGAAAATACAAATAAAGTGGTGTTATTTCAGTTTTAATGACTAAACATGTTCATTCAAGTGCTAATAATAAATAGAGAAAAATAAACAGATTAAAGACTCGAATGCATCTTTTTTTGGCACCTAAATGACACTTTTCTTTTACACTGTGCATCCTTTTGAATAAAGGGACAGAAAAATATTCATATGAAAGCAAAAAAAAGTCGCTTTTTCTAACTGAATGTAACAATTTAAACAAAAAAGATGATAATAATAAACAAAAACGGCTAAAATTTTCCTCACATTTGAGTTTATCACATTTATGTTCACTAGTTAAAGGGATAGTTCACCTAAAAATGAAAATGAGCTCATTTGCTCAACCTTAAGTGGTTCCAAACATTTATGAATTTCTTCCTTTTCTTTTGAAAACAAAAGATATGTCCTAAATCACATGCATGCTCACTATTCTGCACCATTGTGTAGTATAAATATGTAAGTAGTGCATTCACACTGAAATTCTGAAAAGAAGTGCACTTTAAATACTTAAATGATGCACTTGTTCAGCCATTAAAATGCAGTGTGGAATGTTGAACACTTCGCGCGCTCAACGGCCACTGCTTTGCTCACATAGCAGAAGGAGCGGAGCTTTCTGGTTTCCCGTCGTTCAAAGACATGCGTTATGTGTGGTTTATTTCTAAACTATTTTCGAGAGGATCACGTGCTTATGGATGAACGCAGCTGGTACCGCATCAGCTCCGTATATTGCACCAATCAAATGAATACTGACACACTATAAATAACCAGAGCTTTCTACTCCAGTCATCTTCATCTTGAAGCATCCCCCCTTCCACCCCTACTCCTCCCTTTCTCTGATATGGCAGCACGGTGGCCCAGTGGTTAGCACTGTTGCCTCACAGCAAGAACGCAGCAGGTTCTGCCCTAGAGCTGCACGATTCTGGCTTAAATGAGAATCACGATCTTTTTGCTTAAAATAAAGATCACGATTTTCTCACGATTCTGTAGATGTAAAATAAAGGTTAATATGAGTCGGCTATTATTATTGTTATTTCAGAATACAACTGTTCATAATTCTGATGTTGAGTTATTATGTTTGAGACATTTGCTTGCAATCTGTCATTGACAACATTATTAGACCATTTTTTTCTACTGGTAAAATCAGATATTTGTCATTTTCAGATTTTCTCTTACATTATATTCAACATTATATAGGCTAGAGTAGCTATACTGACACTGATAAACATTTATTCTCATGCACAACACTCTGTGTTCGCTATGAAAGAAAAACATATTAAATGCTTGTCATAATCATAACTCTAAAATGCGATATGATTATTTAAATGATGTGCCTGCTTTCGATTTCATTTTCGCTGCTAAGCTGCAAATGATCACTCTGTGCCACAAACTGAATGTTATTTACAACTTTATTACCTGTTGTTCACAGCCTATGCAAGTTCTGTTCACTAAAGTGGGCATCATTCACAGGCGCGCGACCGCACTCTCTGTGGTAACAGCTCACGACACGGTCAGCTCAAGTCACGTGTGTTTTCGCGGCCGTGAATCCATCATTACATGAAGACAGAAATGACATTTGTGGGTGAATTATACCGTATAAATACAGTATGTGAGTCTTTCAACACCATTTGGAGGTGTTCACGTTGCTGAACATTGGATGTAAAACAACGTAAGGACTTGTGCGGCCGCCTTTGCTTTTTTCCTGAACTTAAAATATGATTGGCAGAATCGTTTAAATGCTGGATTAAGATAGTCTAGGGCAAGGGTCACCAAACTTGTTCCTGGAGGGCCGGTGTCCTGAAGATTTTAGCTCCAACCCTAATCAAGCACACCTGAACAAGCTAATCAAGGTCTTAAGCCGCGGTCACACTGGACTTTTCCCTCTATAGACTTCCATTCATACGCGCGCGAATGCGTCAGACCGGAAACGCAGGGTCATGCGTCGAGTTTCGCAGGTTGCTGCGGTGCAAAGTTCAAACTTGGTGAACTCTGACCTGCGAAATCGCATCACTAGACTGCGTGAAACCAATCCAGGATGAAAACATGACCTCTCTGAACAGAAATTTAAACCATGGAGCAATCGCTCGCTTTTTAATGTCTAATCATCTTGTTTAATCCCGCCCCTTTTCGCAGCGTCGTACGACAGAATTTCGCAAGCTCAAACTCTAGTGTGACTTCGGCTTTACTAGGTATACTTGAAACACCCAGGCAGGTGTGTTGAGGCAAGTTGGAGCTAAACTCAGCAGGGACACCGGCCCTCCAGGACCGAGATTGGTGACCCCTGGTCTAGGGGGTCAAATCGAGATCGCGATCTTTTTACAATTAATTGTGCAGCTCTATTCTGCCCCTCACCAGGCCGGTCGGCATTTGCATGTTCTCGCGTGGGTTTTCCCCAGGTTTCCTCCCACCGTTCAAAGACATACACCATAAGTAAATAGACTATTTCAAAATAGCATCTTAAGTCAACACTTAGCCAGATATATCTCAGCAAGTTCACAAGCAGGCGAGTTCTCGAGACCTACCTGAGCTCAAACTCTCCTCTCACCCTTCAAACGGGAGGGAGCCCCCGGCTTGAGGATATTCTGAGCTCAGGGCTCTCTCCTGGGACAGCATGCCAAATACGCTTTATTATCAATCATAAGCGTGAACTCTTGAAAGGTGAATTGGGTTAACAAAATTGGCCGTAGTGTGTGTGTGTGAATGTGAGAGTGTTTCCCAGTACTGGGTTGTGGCTGGAAGGGCATCCGCTGCATAAAAACATATGCGCAGCACATAACATAGTTGGCGGTTCATTCCGCTGTGGCGACCCCTGATAAATAAGGGATTAAGCTGAAGGAAAATGGACAAATGAATGGATTTTGAAAGTAAAATTCTCCTTTGAGAGTGATTATAGTGCCTCCCCATGGTGAATGTGGTTATACTCATCGCAGGTATTATTTAGTACTTAGGTCATTTATTTAACTAATTTGGCAACCGCCAAACGTCATCATGGAAACAGTTTGAATTTCCGCTTAGGAAAAATCTGTTAGTGTTCCATTTGGGACGACACTACATGCATATACTTTGCTATTGTGTGTGTAAGTGCATAGTGTGCTATTTAGGACTAAAATAAGATATTTTAAAGAAAGTCGCAAATCATTGACTACTATAATAAGGGGGAAAATACCATGGAAGTCAATAGTTGCTGGTTGTCAATTTTTTCAAAATATCTCATGTGTTCAACAGAAGATTGAAACTAAAACAAGTTCGGAACAAGTGAAGGGAGAGTAAATGATGGCTTAATTTTCATTTTGGGTGAACTATTCCTTTAAGACAGATTTGTGGGCTATAAAGTTGTAGTCGTCATAAATATTCATTGAGAACTTCATTGCGAGTCAGTCATTTCTAACAGGGCATGGGGTGGAAGACTTTTCCTAAAATTGCGAGTTAATGTCTTACAATTCTGAGTTCATAGCGTACAAAGTGAAGTACACTTGGTGAAGATAAAAACTCACAATTCTAAAAAGAAAAAAAATCTGAATTGCATTAAGAAAATAAAATCTCAAATGAGAAAAGTAGTCAGAATATAATTGAAAATAGTCATAATTGCACATTTTTAATAACAATTTTGAAGAAAAAAGTCAGAATATTACTATTAACTTTAATTATTTATTTTATTCAGTGATGGAAACAATCTTCCAAACCTTCAGACCATACAAGATGACTTTATTTTCGTCAGCAGAACATTAAAGAAGATTTTTACCTTGGAACTTTTCTTAAAACATCAATGTTAACAGCCATTTGAGTAAATAAACAAACAAAACAAAATGATTACTCTATGTTCTTGATTCTACACTAGGGGTGTCGCGATACCATTAATTCATGCTACGATACTATACCAGCTGAAGTATCACGATACCAAGTAGTATTGCGATACTGTAATTCATAACTCTAATTATAAAGAAAATTGTCAGAAATACTATGTTGTATATGTTATAATAGAATAAATATAATTTAGTCATTGTTTTGTTTATTTTGTAGATAACTGACCAACAAAAAATACATTAAAATAAAAATACAAATTATACCAAATGAAATGTGTTACAAAAAGAGCACTTTATAAACACAATTAGGCTATATGAAGTGGTCAGAATTTGTTTCAATGTTGTTTTTCCAGTCTTATAAGGTAACAATCCAAAGTACTTCAAAATGTTACTTTGTGAGTCGCTCTTTTTAAGAGATTGTCATGGTTGTTGTAGCTATTAAATCATATTGACAGGAACAGAAATGAACCGATTCAGATGTGCGTTTAAAACGTAACAAAAAAAAAGCATTTTAGTGACTTTTCCAACATGCAACATTTTCTATTGTAGATGACGATATTACCGTTTACAAACACACTACAGTGGCACCGCCAGTATTTTGGAGCCATAGTATGATGATACTACCGGTAAACCGTGCAACCCTATAAGCTGAGGTCCCATGCTGCTATTTTAATGAACAACACCGGCTCATGTGTGAGTTTGCAATTATAGGTGATTACGCTTGTGCTTTAGACTGCTGTGAATGGACTATTCTGAGGCTGTAGATTAAAAGATATTATTATTATTACATAAACAATGTTCAGTGTTTGCACAGACTGATCATTTCATGTCATGAAACCTCAGTGTATCTTTAGAAGCCACATGTATTAGTTTTGTTTTGCCTGAATGTTTTTTTTTTACTCTCAAAATAGCAGTAGTCACTGAATCAGCAATAACCATTTGGTTTCAAATTCTAAAATCTTCTTTAATGTTCTACTTATGAAGAAAAAAAAAACATCAACATCCTGGATGTTCTGAGCGAGAGCAAACGCACTGCAAATCTTTCGCTTTTGGGTGAACAATTACTCATTTAAAGACTCGTTTTACAACTACAGTTAAATAGATTAGTTTTACCATTTTTTGAATTCATTCTGCTGATCTCTGGTCTGGCGGGAGCCCTTTTAGCTTAGCTTAGCATAGATCATTGAATCAGATTAGACCATTAGCATCTCGCTCAAATTTCAAATAAGAGTTCAGATACTTTTCCTGTTTAAAGCTTCTGTGGTTACATCATCAACATGAATTTAAAAGTTGCTATTTTCCAGGTCGATTTGGCTAGGAACGATCTCATTTTCAACTTTATCTCATTCCAGTGTAGTAATCAATGAACTTTGATGCCATATCTAGGCTGCAGCAGGCGCAAGATTAAACAGTGCCTGACAAAAAGTCAAATCTAGGAAACTACTTAATGGTGCTGCATAATATTCATTCATTCATTTTCTTTTCAGCTTAGTCCCTTTATTAATCTGTAGTCACCACAGCGGAATGAACCGCCAACTTATCCAGCATATGTTTTACGCAGCGGATGCCCTTCCAGCTGCAACCCATCACTGGGAAACTGCATAATATCATTATGCTTGCTACAGCAAAAAAATAAATAAATAAATTTGAGTGAGATGCTAACGGTCTAATATGATTCAATGATTTATGCTAAGCTACGCTAAAAGTGTTCCCGCCAGACACTGAGATTGGCTGAATGGATTCAAAAATGATAATTAATTCCAAGCAAGCTGTAAAATGTGCTTATTTCAAAAAAACAAACAAACGTGTTTTGCTTAAAAGTGAAGGTTATTTTTCACATACATGATATACAAATAGATTCATTATTTTGAGTAGTTCATGGCTTTTCTTTTCAGATTTGACACATCATAAATGTAAGTATTTGCATACAAAACACCTCCACCTTCTCTTCTTATTCTCACGATTTACACTGATACATATGCTGGTCTTCCAGCCACATACACAGTGACTAACAAACCAGCAAATGTCTGAAGACTTTTGGACAAAGAAAGGAAGTCATTTGATTACAAAACAAAAGAATACAGATGAGAATGACCACAAAACGTTCACACTTCCACTCGGTCCTTCAATGGTCCCAATATCAAGTTATTAGGAGCTACAATGTTACTTGTAGGAACTCCAAACTTTGTTGGAAAAAAATAATAATAATAATAATCCAAGATGCTACAAAATCCAAGCAAGAAACAAAAGCCCACTGCCAAAAAGTGAAGTAAAAGAGCAACAGGAACTTTCAGATCCCGAGTTATGGTGCATGATGATGATGATGAAAACACTTGAGTAATTCTCCTTGTTTTGTTCTTTGAGTTTCTCCCAGTGCTTGCACGTGACAGGTGAGCAGAAAGCTGCAGGACATCAGGTCAAGGTTGTGAGGTGTTGCTGCTGAACAATTGCATATTAAAACAGAGGCTCTTTGTAGAAGCCTGAGGAATGTTCTTACTGAAGCGTCTATTGACAAAGCCATTGCGGATCCCAGGCTGTAGGCGTCCTGAAGCTTCATGAAAAATTAAGCAGAGAACTTCAACGACAGGGCACTTGCTGAGTCCTTAATGCAACACATAGGGAGTGGGATGTTCTCCTAGAAGTATTAGGACTTGAAAACATGCACGGCCCTGATAACGTATTGTCTGCATATTGGGCATTCGCTCATGCGCTTCCCACATTTGGTGCAGGTGACCATGTGACCACACTCCAGCAGCACACAGTCGATGACCGCGTCCATGCAGATTCGACATAGGTTATCATCATTTGATAACTGGGTCCTGCAACTATCTGTGGTTACAGAGAGATTAAGAGATGGGCTGTTATGTCAATTAATCTGCAAGGACAGGATCTAGAGTTATTGGTCAATCTAATCACAACCAATAGGGTTCACTTGAGTAGGATATCTAATGTCTCGTTTCCACTGAGCAGTGTTTCTCAACCACGTTCCTGGAGGACCACCAGCTCTGCACTTCTTCCATGCCTCCTTAACCAAACACACCTGATTCAGCTCATCAGCAGAGACTGAAAGAGCTGTAATGGGTGTGACAGACAAAGGAGACATGCAGTGCTGGTGGTCCTCCAGGAATGTGGTTGAGAAACACTGCACTACAGTATATATTAATTTCAGTTTCCACTGTAAAATGCAAAATAGCGAACCGTACCATACCACTTTTTTGTGACCCTTTCGTAAGCATACCTAGCAGAACAGTACGTTTCCTAAAGGGTGGAGTGAGAATCACTGCTAAATGCTATTATTAGTGTAACAAGGCAAGGGAACGACAACACAGGAAGTATGTACAGTTGAAGTCAGAATTATTAGCCCCCTTTGATTCTTTTTTTAAATATTTCCCAAATTATGCTTAACAGAGCAAGGAAATTTTCACAGTATGTCTGATAATATTTTTTCTTTATTTGTTTTATTTCAACTAGGATAAAAGCAGTTAATTTTTGTTTAAAAGCCATTTTAAGGTCAAAATTATTAGCCCCTTTAAGCAATTTTTTTACGATAGTCTACAGAACAAACCATCGTTATACAATAACTTGCCTAATTACCCTACCTGCCTAGTTAACCTAATTAACCTTGTTAAGCCTTTAAATGTCACTTTAAGCTGTATAGAAGTGTTTTGAAAAATATCTAGTCAATTATTATTTACTGTCATCATGAGAAAGATAAAATAAATCAGTTATTAGAAATAAGTTATTAAAACTGTTATGTTTAGAAATGTGTTGAAAACATCGTCTCTACGTTAAACAGAAATTGGGGGGGGGGGGGAATAAACAATTCTGACTTCAACCGTATTTTTTAAGTACATAGCTCAAACACAATGAACCATGCTCAAAAAAGCAGATAGAATAGAATCTGCTAGATGTCCTCCATTGTAATTTATGGAATAAGTTTTTAATTTAATGGCCAAGTCGCATTTACAGCGGGGGAAATTAAGTATTGAACACGTCATGTATTTTCCTGGCAGTAATTTTTCTAAAAGGAGCTGTGACAAGGAATTGAACCAGATTTTAGGAAAAACCCAAACAATACAAACATAAAAACAAAATAAATGTAAAAATTAGTTATCTGTAATAACAATGGAAAGGCACAAGGAGAAAGAGCTGAACTACTGAAACATATTTAATATTTTATACAAAAGGCTTTTTTGGTCATGGCAGCTTAAAGACGCCTCTAATGTGGACGATGAAGTCACATGGACTGCACAGGTGTAATTTTTTTTTACAGACAAGAAAAATCTTGAGGTTTCAAATCTGATCTTTACTTTGTATTCTCTATTGGGTTTAAGTCCGGTGATTGGCTGGGCCATTCTACAGCTTTATTTTCTTTCTCTGAAAGCATTTGAGTTTCCTTGGCTGTGTTTTGGATCATCATCTTGCTGAAATGTCCACTCTGGTTTCATCTCTTCATCATCCTGCTAATGTAGATGTTGGATTGAAGCAGCTAATATTTAATTTACAATGAGGAAGGGCCGAGAGTTGCTGAAGAACTACCGAGAGCTTTCTGGGCTTTCACTGCCTTTCTACACCTCCCTTTCTTCACGTGTTCAATAATTTTTCCCCGTGTCATTTTATTACACATAACTTCCTTTGTAAACTAGTTAGATTTGTTGTTTGTGCAAATCACAATTTCTTTGGTTGTTATTAACACGCAGTGAAAGATTCAAGTCAACAGGACTTTTAGAAATATGTTTTCTGAGAGAAATGGTGATGTGTTCAATTTATTTCCTCCACTGTGTTTGTACGATCTCATTCTTACATTTTAGTATAATTTGCCAATCCTTCAATGAGAGGTAGAGTTAGGGTGGGTTTTGGGGACACACCTTTTAAAAATTATTTGAATAGAATCTTACGAATTTGTCCACCACTTTTCTGACAATATGCAATTTAGTTATATCCCTCAGGTCATTCAAATATCGTGTCAAAATGTGTGGAAAGCACAAGAGGCGTGCAGCTTCTTCTTTCGATTTTCTCCCACATGCTGCGTTCAACATTTAAAATAATGAACTTGACTATAAAAGATGCAATATATGAATGGCACATACACCATGACTACCAGGTAAAGGTACATTTAGCAGTGGAAACACAAGCCTGATCAGAATGACTCATACCAAATTGTACTGTAGTGCAGTGTTTCTCAACCATGTTCCTGGAGGACCACCAACACTGCATGTTTTGATGTCTCCTTTATCGGTCACACCCATTACAGCTCTTTCAGTCTCTGCTAATAAGCTGATGATCTAAATCTGGTGTTTTTGGTTAAGCAGACATAGAAAATGTGCAGAGGAGGTGGTCCTCCAGGAACGTGGTTGAGAAACACTGCTGTACTGTACCAAACTGCACTGCTCAGTGGAAACAAGGCATAATTAGTGATGCACCAAACTTTGCACAATATTGAACTAAAGAAATATACAATAAAATATTCAAATGAATAAAACAATATAATAGTTCACAAAAAAAATAATAATAATAAAATCAAGCAACAACTTAACCAAACTTCAAAAAAATATATATTTTTGAAGTTCTTCAAATGGCAAACACTGCCAGCCAGCCAGGCGTGTTTCCCAAACATGCAACACTATGATACACTGGCGAAGAAGCTACTAGCTAATCCTAACTGTTTCTCAAACATGGTTGGATATCTGTGGGAACCACATTAGTTAGCTTTTATTAGAGATTTCAGGCTAGTGGAGTGATAACTGATGAAGATTAAAATGTTTGGAGATCAAAATAAGGTCAGAATATTGCTGTGAATAAGAAATCATTTTCTTTTCGGCTTAGTCCCTTTATTAATCTGAGGTCGCCACAGCGGAATGAACTGCCAACTTATCCAGAACATGTTTTACGCAGCGGATGCCCTTCCAG
The DNA here is from genome assembly GCA_903798195.1 of Danio kyathit. Lineage (NCBI taxonomy): Eukaryota > Metazoa > Chordata > Actinopteri > Cypriniformes > Danionidae > Danio > Danio kyathit. The sequence continues at coordinate 47,761,757 of LR812526.1, forward strand.
CTGCAACCCCTCACTGGGAATCACTCATTCACACCCATACACTACGGACAATTTAAGCATACACAATTCACCTGTACCGCATGTCTTTAGATTATGGGGGAAACCGGAACACCCGGAGGAAACCCACCCAAACATGGGGAGAACATGCAAACTCCACACAGAAATGCTAATGGACCCAGCTGAGGCTCGAACCAGCGACCTTCTTGCTGTGAGACGACAGCACTACCTACTGCGCCACCGTGTCACCCTGAATAAGAAATATGGCATCAAAAACAACTCTGCTATTTCAGTTCTCCATTATTGAATTCTTTATCTGGATTCCCTCACCACTTCATGCTTCCACTGTGGTTCTGGAACACATGTACAACCTCAAACTGAAGCCCACACAATTAAATTTGTATATGAAATTAAAAATATAGTAGCTATACTGCCATCCACGCAGTTTCTCTCTCTAGCTCTCGCTATTTCTTTTTGGATGTGGTTTACAAATGTTCACTGAATCTAAGCATTCAGGAAACACAAATCATAGAATTGATAACAGAACCTGAAACCACAGTTAGGCCTTCAGAGAATGCTAGGTATACTTTAGCTTTACTTTATCATATTTACAAGCTTTTTGCACTATATTCTGTTTTGCATCTGCACAACTCCTTGCCATGTGCCCTTAAGCGTAATTGTATTGTTTACCATTTTTTTATTTTTAGATTATATTATGTGTAATTGTATTTATTGTTTTCACAGTGTTGGGTTGCACCTGGGCAGGCATCCGCTGCGTAAAACATGTGCTGGATAAGTTGGCAGTTCATTCCGCTGTGGCGACCCCATATTACTAAAGAGACTAAGCCGAAAAGAAAATGAATGAATGCATTTATTGTAATTTCTTTTTAAAGTTCTACTTTTTTATTAATATTATCTGTTATGCACCTAGGGTCTGAGAGTAACGCAATTTTGATTCTCTGTATGTCCTGTACATGTGGTTAAACTGACAATAAAGCTGACTTTGACTAGATACACGCACGTTACACTTGAAAGCGTTTTTTTTTTAATTATTAAATGAACAAAAAAATTTGAAAATTGTCGTTTTATCTGGTTATTAAGAAGCTATTAACTACAGCTCTCTTTTTTTTACTATAAAAATGTGTCATTGAAATATCTAGAATTTCATCCAACCTTTCTGAGACGAGGTATAAAAACAAAAACAGACACAAATGAATGGATTCACCAAGACTGCCCTCTAGTGGCAAATAATTGAATTTTCTAAACATTGATATGATGTAACAGGGCCTTCTTTACCTGAAATCATGTAACTTGTGCAGTTTGCCGCATGCACGCACACAAGTTCAAAACAAATGATTTCTAATCCATCAATAACTTCTCAAAGTGCTCAAAACTAGCTAGTGCTTATCCAATTATGTCTTGCCTGTATATCAATTTAAACACGTCAGCATTGTGGATTCACTTCACTGTGACCAAAACTGCATCCTTTTTTTTTCTGCTGGAATTTTGTTGACAACAGTTTAATAACAACATTTTTATTTGCAGTTCAAAATATTTTGGTGCATCACTACATCCTTACTGTGAAATTCACATGAGCCCTAGTCATACAACAGAAATAATAATGAAGGGCATGGATGAAATGGCATTATGGGAATAAAACATTACAGAAGATCAATTTTTGCCCCCAACTTTAATACCAAACTGCATATTGCATTATTAATGATTTAAGGCAGTAGAAACAATATCATTATTTTATTTTAGAGTACATGCTCTCTGGCACTGGCCATGCAGGGAGGGAGTTGAAGTGCAATGACATCACAAACTGCAGTGCACTGGTGGGCGTGAGCGGGGAACATTTCCACCAAACAATCGCAAGCCTTACCTCCGATTCCACCATTGCAGATTGGAGGGGGATAAGCTACCACTTAAGTGGAAGGAGCAAAGCACAGCTATTAGACTCGGCTAGGAGTTAAGAGAGTAAAGGTACACCATGTAACAACTGACTATAAGACTTAACTAGGAACTGCATTTGTTTATATATATCAAATATGGTCTAAAAATTAATTTATAAAAATATAAATTATAGTAGATCTAAATTGTAATTTTGTGGCACTTTAGCATTTTTCGATTTCTTGGCATCCAAACTGGAGTATGTCTCATGGTTTATAATTTACAATTAATTAACCACCTTTGACAAACAAGCTTTGACAAAAAGATGAGTAAGTCCCAGCATGTCCAAAATATGAACACTTATGATAAGCCAACCATAGTGATTCAGGTTAAAATGTGGTATAAGTTTGAAAAATGGATTTATTATGTACTCTCTATTAATTTAATATAAAAATAATTATAAAAAATAATTACATTTTATAACTTGCATTTTATATAATCATTTCAAAGAAATTAATTACACAGTGTACCTTTAAAACAAATCCTGCAATTTAAAAGTGAAAGCAAAAGCTGATCATTAAAGAAACCAACTCAAGCCTACACCTAAAAAACAACTAGATTATTTTCATTTGTTCTTCAAGTCAGAAATGTCCTACCTGCAGTGATGGGGTTGCTCACATTTTCCACTGAAAGAAAAAAACAAAAACAAAAGTTTTTTTTAAATATATACACAAAAGAAACAGTATGAATATTTCTTTAATAACATTATTATTATTATTATTATTAAGTATAAAACTTTTATGGCCAGTTTATTTTAAATCAATATACTCACATTTGGCGGTTATGACAAATGTATTATGTTACTGTACGTTCACACCGAAAGCAGCGAGAGCGTCAAAGGTCGCTCTGGCCGCCCTGGTGACAACGCTGTCTGCCTTGAGCTCCGGCGGCGAGAGCGTCAAAATTCGCTACACATTGATCTCGTATTTAAAGGAGCCGTTGCTGCATATCATATCAGTTACACTCCTGCATAAAACATGTTTTCTAGCGTGAAGGTGTTGCACTTATTATCAAATTCACTTAACTACGGAAGATCTAGTTGCATGTGGTGTGGCTTTGCTCCACGATGTGTCCATATGCCTGAAATATTCTGAAGCAGCAATACTGTTTTGTATTGTCGCTTGAAATTCCCGCTTTTTTTTTAAAGAAAAAATATATATATAACATTGATGCACATCAGTAACTCGCCAGTAACTTTTTTAAATCTACGTTCCAGTAAGGAAACATTGCAAATAATTGGAAATCCAGCGACCGCAGTAATTAAACCCTTGGGAACAACTGTGGTCGGAACCAAAGTTCACAGTGACTGTGTTCTCCGACTCCTCTCAAGCGGTGGACTTCTACATTCTGATTGCTTGCCGCCGAACCACGTCATAGCTCATTACCATAAAGTTGACTTGATTTCAACTCTCCTCGACGCTCACACCGGCGAAGACGCACCGCGCTGCTCCTCGCTGCTTATCGCCGCTGGCTCCCATTGAAAATGAATGACTTCCGGCTACTTTGACACTCTTGCCGCTTTCGGTGTGAACGTACAGTTATGCTCCTTGTTGTTTTATATTCACTGCAGTGTTTTCTGCATTTAGCACTCACTAGATTTGCGATTGTCCTCGTTCTCCCGGTAAAGCCTCCTGACGCGCTCCACCAGCTCCCACTTCTCACAGCAGCCAGAGAAGCTCACAAAGTTCCTCGCCAGGATCTCCTTCAGCTGCCGGACGGTCAACTGCTCCACGTCATCGAGCGAGGACAGGTCTGACAGAGACGCTCTAGCCCGTCGCCGCGTCTGAGGACTCACCTGATAGTAAAGACACGGTTAATTACAAAATTATAACATAGAATATGAAACGACATATTTGAGCATGTGACTAGAGTGGCAATGCTTTCTTAACTGCCATTGTTTCACAGCTGTCCATATTTGCTTTGTGTTTATATTTTTATGGAAAAAAATGCATGCATGTTTATAAATATATACTTTGCATTATATCATCTTTGCATCAAATTACAAAAAAAAAATTAATAATTACCGTTTAAGCTAGGTGTTTCTAATGCAGCATCTATGAGTGGAACATTGGGTGGGAAATGTGACATTGTTCTTGTTTCTGGCTGCCGTAATCAGTCTCACACTATTTTTCTGAAAGTCTTGAGTTTTTATTTTATGATTTGAGCAAATGGGAATGCAAACAATTAGTTTGTTGTACTCTCCCATTCACTGGGCTCTAAGTTCACCCTACTATGACAACTTCCGCTGCTTAGAAATCTGAAAAAAAGGGTAGACTAAGAAATGTATGCAACACCCTTTAAACAAACTAACATTGACTAATGGTTGGTGTTGCAAAGCCATGGTTAATTTGTGGTTACTATGGTTTAACTTCAATAACCATGGTAACCACAAAGCAACTATGGTTTTGCTTTGGGTTGCACAATATTTCACAAAATTATAGTTTTAATCACATTTATAGTAGATGTAATAAATAAATAAATGATTCAAGCATTCGTGTGTTGCCTACAAAGGTTGTTTATCCAAATTTGACCAATCAGATGGGGTCTTACTATCTTTATACCCTCCTCCCTAGTACATGCTATTGGTTAGGCCCAAAGGTGAACCCCAGAGCCTGAAAATACATACTAAATGGCAGAAGTAGCGACAAGTAACCATATATAGTTGCCATAAGACCATGTAACTAGTTAAAGCATTGACTAATAAGAACGCTATGAAGACTGTCAGAATTAAGGTCCTTGTGTAAAAAAATCTTACATAAAATAACCCTTGTGAATGCAAACCCTTTTTGTTTTGTTTATTATACTTATATATTTTCTTGTTTTGTATTCTTTTTGTCAATGTCACTTGTTAATATTGTACTTTTTGCACTGTTATGTATGCTCCTATATTCAGATGTGCAAAATAGCAGCAACAGTTGAGGAAAATGATGACAGTGAATAAGAGTCACAATATCTGCTGAAGTTTTAGTCATTCATATTGTTTTATAGTCTAAATGTCTTGACATAAGATTTAATTACATCAAGAATATATCTGTTACCTTTTAAATTGCATTTGCACTCAATGGAAAGTTATAAATCGCACGAAATATTCTTATCACAACAATCAGCAACATTGCATATTTTCCCTCGCTTTGTAATACTAACCATAGTTTAACTATGGTATGTGTGGTAAAATTGTAGTTATACAACATAGTCTTTGTGGAAAAATCGAGGGTTAATACAATGGTACTATAATAAAAACATGGTTAGTTTTTGTAGGGGCACATATATTTATACATTTATCTATATGGCATTGTCAGCAGTGTTGCAATGTTTGCTCACAGTTTGCAGCTAAAAAGTTAATTGAACTTCTCTTTTTCCGTTGCATGAGGAACAAATCTGAACTTTAGTGGAAGTACAGTTAAAGGGGAAGATGTAAAATCAGTCTCTGGTGTCCATAGAGTGTGTATATGAAGTTTTAGCTCAAAATACCACACAAATAACACTTTGAAACTTCCTCTTTTAGGCTTTTATCCTTATTGTGCCATTTTGGTGACTGTCGCTTTAAATTCAAATGAGATCGTGCTCCCAGTTTCGAAAAAGGGCAGAGATACGTCCAATGCTAATTAGGGAGAGATAGTCACTAATGGGCGGGGATTTTCCCCTCTGATGACACGTACAAATCGTCAATCAAAGCGTTTCTGCATGTTTTTATTAAGTGTGATTATAAATAATAAAATGTATACATTTTTACCATTAGAAGCTGGTTATATTCACAGACTGTTGCCACACAACTGTGTTTAAACCCCTTATAGAAGTGATTTTTGCACAATAGGTCCCCTTTAAGACAGTAACTCACCTCTGGTGTGTGTTCTGTCTGGTCAAGATTAAGGAGCGAGACTGAAGTGGAGTCCTCAATATCCTATCAGCAAAGAATGTTTACAAAGAAAGAACATAATTAGCCATCCATGCTAAGTCCTTGAGTACAGCTTTAGCAAGAACTCACCACTGACTGCCACAAATAAACAAGTCAGCCAAGTTTCTTTCGCATTAGTTTCAGTCCTTTGAGAGGATAAAATGTAGCAAAGTGGACTTAAATTCAAAACTAAAACTGTGCAAGCCAGTTCTGTCACACGCCTTTGAGACCCAGACATTTTGAGCACAGATGTTTCTGCACTGCTTTAGCTACACTTCTGTGGCTGAGGAATGGGCAATGTTTGACATGAAATACTGCTTAAAAAATGTGTGAAAAAAGTAAGCAATGAGCAACTTTGGTCATATGATCAAGTTATTTTGCACTTAAGGAAAATATTATAAACGTTATAATTATAAAATATTATATATATATATATATATATATATATATATATATATATATAGTGTTTCATGCTGATTTGTAAACAACAATAGGTATAAGACACAATAACCAGGCATGTGATCAGCCGAGGACAAAAAAGAAGGAAGATGATATCCATTTAATAGGTTTATCCAGTACTTTGTACTTCAATGTTGGGACAGATCCACACACTGCCACTAGATGGCGCCATTAACTAGGTTAAGTGCTCGTGCCCACAGAATATAAATTTTCCTGTAATTTAGAGGACTCTTTATTCCACATGAGAAATAAACTACTAATCAGTCAACAATTTAAACCGTTTAAGGCATTACATCGTTTAAAGGCCTTAAAATATTAAGTCCAGTTGAATTAAGGAGCCGAATAAACATTTCACCCTAAAAAAAAAAAAAATATTAAACCTCACTAAAAAGAGTTTATCACTTTCCCTTTGCTCACAGCAAGAAGGTTGCTGGTTCGAGCCCCGGCTGGGTCAGTTGGCATTTCTGTGTGGTGTTTTCCATGTGTTCGCGTGAGTTTCCTCCAGGTGCTCTAGTTTCCCCCACAGTCCAAAAACATGTGGTACAGATGAATTGGGTAAGCTAAATTGTTTGTAGTGTATGTGTGTGAATGAGTGTGTATGGATGTTTCCCAGTGATGGGTTGCAGCTGGAAGGGCATCTGCTGTGTAAAACATATGCTGGATAAGTTGGCGGTTCAATCTGCTGTGGCGACCCTAGATAAACAAATTGACTAAGCCGAAAAAAAAATGAATGAATAAATGAATGATGGACAATATATATATATATATATATATATATATATATATATATATATATATATATATATATATATATATATATATATATATATACACACACACACATACAGTATATAGAGTGGCCAAAATTATTGAGGTCATGTTTTGCACGTTAGGCCGATATGTTGATTATTGTGACAGGCCTAAAATTTGCGTTTCTAGTAAATTTTTCAACTCCACTTATTTGATGACATTTTGCTCATCTTTAAAGATGGCAAGTAAAGACTGGCTGGGAAGAAACATGTAGATTGACATGCTTTCATAAAACAACAAGAATTTAAGAATCAATCAGTCAATATCAGTAGCTATGTTTCCATCCAAAAATGCGAATGAACTTTTTGTGCAAAACTGGATTATCGCATAAAAGACGTGTGAAAAGCTGCGTTTCCATCCAAGAAGTCAAAGCGAACAAAATCGTCTCTTCATGATTAACTGGCACAAAATATCAACAGTAAAAGCTGAATTTGCTGCAGTAGGAGAAGCTGTGTGAATCTTTTCTTCATTTAATAAATGACTTGTGCCTCAGAAGGCAATCCTGACACACAGTGAACGCGCGGTGGCGTTTGGAGGTGTCAGACGCGGAGCACAGATGCTCTTGATTCTGGATGTCATTAATAATATAATAACACTAATACTGAAACGGTAAGGCTTTTTAGAATGACAAAAACAACATTTCAGGTGGTTTATAATGTGCTCAGTCTGCTGGTTTGTCCGCTTACACACATTTTTATCATCACATGATCTCTTATAACAAAAACTGGAATTTGTGCGGTAAAAGTGTTTCCATCGTAGTTTATGCGCATCTTTTCTTATCAAATAAAAAGTTTATCCTACACAGTTATGCGCATATGTTTTTTATGCACATCATGGCGTTTCCATCAACCGTTTTTTTATGCGCATATCCAAAATGCGCATAAAATAAGGTGGATGGAAACATAGCTAGTGACTACTGTAACAAAACTATTGTATAGTGTTTTATTGTATTATTGTATTGTGCAATAAATAGGAGAGAGAATATTTTGAGTTTCTTGCCATAACAGCCCTGGCTATTTTATGGCAAAAACAAATACAATTTAGAAACATTGTATACAGATCACCTTTTCAATAATAAAAAGGTTTCCAGCGTTACATTGCCATTATCAATAAGTAAGCTTAATTTAAATTGTCACACATTAGCTCTTTAACATCAATTTAAAATAAAAAAATATTATAAGAATGAGAAAATGCTAAAAATACATATCTTTACTCATAATATCTTATTGAGGTAGTGTTATTTCGAAACGGTTGTTTCAAAATATGCTTTATTTCTGCAATTCTTCTTGGTGACAGCAGAACAGAAACTACATCCTTTAGTTTTAGTTCAACACACTTTTAATTCACTTGAAAATTGTAAAATAGTTTGCTGAATTACTATTCATTCGAAAAACTGTTTTCCCTGTACTTTGTTTCAGTTACAGCTGCTGTACACACCACTCCAGCATATTCTACCCATGAAAACGCATTTTAAAATGTTCAAAGATTCCATTTCGGCTTGTACATGCTAGTGTTCCTTTTCAGTATAGACCTTTTTCTTGGAATGCAAAATTACCCATTATGCTTTGCGTGTATGCGCAAGGAGAATGCTAAGAACTTCCGGTCGGCAGCTGATGCGTGTAAACGGTCACATTTGGAGAGCTTTGAAACAATAGTTTTAATCTATTTTACCTGCTTTTATCATCTTTGAACTAATAATGTTGTCGATCAGCGCCACCTCCTGGACTGATCATTTAAAAAAATGTGATCTAATAGGATGGAAAACAGTCGCCGTGAGGCATTTTACCCTCGTTGACAGACGGCATCTTGTGCCATTTAAATGAAGCCTCGTCATCGCTAAAGTCAACAGTTTCTCTTTCTTTCAAATATATAACCAATCCAAACAAATATAGTTCACCAAAATGTTTGACACACACACGTAGCCTGCTGTACTGTCCCACTAACACACTGATTTAATAACTGTGACAAAGTGAAAATAAAGTGACGTTTTGAAATGACAGAAAAACAGAAACCGTGGTTAATACTACACACTAAAGCAGGTCGCACACCAGAAGCGGCGCTCGGCGACGCGCCGCGCAGCGCCACGCATTTTAGAATTCTCAGAATCCAGAATTCTCAGAATTCAGAATCCACAACTCAGGACACTGTTCATTTTTCTGTCGCGCCACAGAGCGCCATCTGATTAGTTTCGTTTTAATAGCCTGCAAATGTGCGCGTCTGGTGTGCGATACTTTCAACTGTCATGTGCGCGCCGTGTCGCGGCGCTGAGCGGCGCATCCGGTGTGTGACGGCCTTAAGGCTGCGTCCGAAACCGCCTACTACTCCGTAGGTACTGCATTTGAATTTAAACATACTACTCGGCCGTTAGAAAAGTACGTTCTATACAGTATGAATGTAAGAAGTATGAATGGAATTCGGACGTACTACATCCGCCATTTTGTCATGGTCACATGACCTACCTGTGTCAGTTGCGTCGATTTACTTCCATTCATGAATTCTCTCGCGGAGCATCATGGGATAGCACAGCGTGCATGGGATGCGCACTTCAGAATCTCGCCGGAAGTAGCAAGTCATCCGGGTACTTCTCGCATACTGATTTTCAAATTTTTGTAAATTGCATGACTTATACACCTGTTAAGTTTCATGCCAGTAATCTGGTTTGCTCTATGATGCAGTGAAGTATTGCGTGTGTGTGCTGAAGAGCCGCTGAGCTAACAGCTGACAGGCCGGGGAAACACACCCACACACACACTGTATTTCTGACGGCAGACACGTGAACTAGGAGAACGTTTTTCTCTCACGCTTGAACCACACCTGACAGATTATAACGGCTTTAACACACACCTTTCAAAGTTGTGCGTCACAAAAACACTCCGTAATCCACTCAAAACGCTATTGAAACCCATATTTCGGAGCGCAAATTACCAGTTGTAAACACTGTAAACGGAAGTTCTAACCATTCTACCGGAAGACGCTGGTCGCTATGGCGCCCTCCATGCAGCAGCCAAGAAAAAGGTCTATAGACGGACTGAAACACAAACTTCTGAAAAACGAAGATTAAGCCATCCTATCACACTCTGATGCAGACAATCAGTATCATTTCCATGCCCATAGATCTACCTGATTGGTGGACTCAGAGCTGTTGCTCCTACTGATTGGTTCTCCTCGAGTTGGAGAGAGTACTGAGAGAGGGGAAGTGGGCTCTTCGATTGAAGGTGGTGGGCTATACAGAGGGCGGGACTGCAGAGAGGGTGTATCAGGATCATCCTCACTTTCTGCACCTTGATGACAAAGCACCAAGTCCACAAGATCCTCCTTCTCCCTAAGAAGACAACAAAATGACTCAAGAACACGAACAAGATCTTCATAATACACTATGTGCAAGTAGAAGAGGTCTGTGCAGATGTACCTGCAGGTATCGGTGTTAATGTTGCGTAACATGAGGTACTGCCGCAGGTCTTTAACACGCAGACGCATGAGCTGCGGCCGCTGGAATGCAGTGCCCTTCAGTAGGTGACACGTGGTGCATCTGCGCAGGTTTTCTTGAAGTACAGAGCAGAGCGAACAGAAACTCTTCGTACAGTCACAACAGATGTACTACAGAGGAGAAAAGAAAAGAGACAAAGAGTTTGTGCTGAATCACGATTAGAAGACACAATGTGATTTGAAGATTGCAATGCCTTATCTCGTTTCAAATTTGCTTCCATATGGGTCAAAGATTCTCAGTTAAAAAAAGGGTTTAATACTTTATTTGAAGAATTTAGATGCAAAAACTTCTAAGTGCTGTCTAAAATTTTCATCTAAATGTTCATTTCATAAATGTTCATGTTCATTTTTCTCAGGTTGTTGAGTGTAGTTTCAGTAATTGTACTCTTATGGCAAAGAATAGGTTATTTTTATTGCCTTTAAAGTAAAATAACTGAACATAAACATAGGAGGCTAAGAAACCGCTAATTTTAGAGAGGACATTTCAGATGGGATTTATCATATTTTTTTTTGCATCTGAACTGTTAAATTTTCCCCATGTGATTTTTTTTTCGGAGCAAAAACAAAATTATCATATAATTTATACATGAATAGCACCCACTAAAATGTCATTCAGGGTAGGGACAAGGGTAATTTAAACAAGAATTATTTCATGACAAAGTATTATACACTTGCTCCATCTATAACACAGGCGGTGAAAGAGCTTCAGATTAGAGCTGGGCGATATTGCGAAAAAAATTATCACGATAACATATCATTCGATATCAATACATTTAGGAATATTAGGATTTTTGTGTTATTTAACCACTTTATTTGAATTTACCAACATTACTAAGGCAAAGAGTTTTAATAGTCAAAAACCAAAATATTTAAACAAAATATCTCATCTCTTTATAATAACATAAATATAAAAGTGTTAAAGAGACAAGTGTTAAAGAGACCATTAAACTTGATAAATAAAATGTTACAAAGTGTGTGCAATGGTGAAGGTAGATCAACATCTGTAAGGTGTCAATTATATTGATACAGTAAACATCACATCTGAGCTTTAAGTAAAGGAACTAACCATCACTATTCAAATACATATTGCAATATTACAAATTGTGAAGTTGAACGACTAGGCGTAATCTATGCTAAAAAATCTTTCATATGGGGAGCTAGTGGCTGGGATGCACCAGAAAAGAAACCAAAAAGCCACTCTGGCGACATCCTTACATGCTTTTTTTTTTTATTTACAATCTCCACTGCTGCTATACGGAACTGAAGTGACCTGAAGTGACAAGCGCGAGCGTGTGGATTCCTTCACAATTTTCTATGGCATCTCTCGTAACTAGGCGACAATCAACAGTTTTCTCAATTGGTCAAAAAGGATAACAATTGGTCGATCATTGCTGCAGTTCAAGTTTATGGAGAATAGTAAAAGACACTGCAGTGTTTGGATGCGCTGTGTTTGTCTGAGGTAATTAGTCCGCCATTACTGCATTTATTCCTTACAAACTGTGAAGCAGATTGGTTAGTTCTACCTGCATGAATTGTGGTGCGTTCGCTGCATTCAGAAAAGATCCAATGTTTTTTAACTAGATGTACCTGGAAAATTTGCATGTGTCACCACTTGCACAACATGTGAGTGTCGTGCAAGTCGCACGCCTTCACTGGAAATGACAAACTTACACCCTAAGCTTATTGGCATTGCTTCCAAGGCGCACACTCACCAGCCACATTTTAGTAAAACTATAGCCTTCATACTGAACTTTTTTAATTGTAATTGACAATGGTGTTCGGTCAATAAATAGATACAGATTTTATCGCCCAGCCCTACTTCAGATTGCATTTCAGTCACTGGAAGATGCTCTGGTCGGTTTAAAATTTGTTTTAAATTCCCAGAATACAAAGTTTATGGTTTTCAGAGCTCATGCACAAGTATTTGATCATTTTAGTATTACATCTGATGAAAAAACAATTGAAAGAGTAACTTCTTACAAGAACTTGCGTATCTGGATTGATGATAAGCTTTTATTTAATGTACACATTGCTGATCTGATTAGAAAGCCTGAAACTTGGCTTTTATTTTAAAAATAAATCAAATTTTACTTTTATGCTAAAAAAAAAAAAAAAACTTGTAGAAGCTACTATTATCTGTGCTATATATTATACATGCATGCGGCATCTTCTATTCTAACAAGACTATACAATGCTTCACTATGTTTTATTACAAATGCAAAATTCTCTTCCTCATCAATGCATTTCATATGAGATGGTGGGCTGGACATCACTAGCTGTACAGAGAAATCAGAACTGGTACATTTTTATCTATAAAGCTATTTTATGTAAACTTCCAGCTTATCTTTGTACTCTTCTTTGTCTTAGCTCTGGCAATGACCAGCTACGCTCTTCCAAGTTTTTGCTTTTTAATATATCTCGAGTTTGTACAGAGCTGGGTAAAACTGCATTTTCTTACTGTGCACCTTGGGCATGGAATAATTTGCAAAAAGATTTAACTAAATAAAATTGTGTCTTTCGGTGAATTAAAAGACATTATAAAGAGAGTGGTATTGGAAGCATGTGATAGTTTTTGTTGAGAGGACTGATGAAATCTTGTTAATATGTGGCGTTTATGTATTTTAAAATTGTTTTACTGCATGGCTGTTACCTTGGACAGGTCTCCCTTGTATAAGAGATTTTAAATCTTAATGAGATATCCTGGTTAAATAATGGTAAAATAAAATAAAAATTATAGAATTTATATACCATTTATGCAATAAATAAACAACGCAGCCCCAAAATACTAAACAATTGTACGTTTTACACTTGCCCTTATCTTCTAAACGATTACTGTAGGTTTTGCAAATTATCAGCAAAAAAATAAAATCACATTTCTTTAAATAAAACTTAGTATGATCACTTATGCTTTCCATACTTTATATGGATTAGAAGTAGCATATATCTGTTGTTAGGCTAATCCATTCTGAAACATTATTCCATGCGTGTTTTTAAAATGTATTTTAAAAAAGTTATTTGAATCATTACAGTAGACACATACATTTAAAATTATTTCTTTGCACTTCACATAATTTTTGTACATTTAATTTGATGTGGACAGCAAATGTAGACATCTCAAAACACACCCATACAGAAAGTGAAAGATTCTGCATTATCACATGCTTAAAGGAATAGCTCACCCAAACAAATGAACATTTATTCAGCATTTACTCACTCTCAAGTGGTTCCAAACCTTTGTGTGTTCCCTTATGCTGTTGAACACAAAAGAAGGCTGAAAACATGTAACCATTGACTTTCATAGTAGGAAAAACATTGGTTACATGTTTCCAGCTTTCTTTCAACAGAATAAAGAAACTCATATGTTTGGAACCACTTGAGGGTGAGTAAATGATATAATTTTTGGGATGAACGATTCCTTTATTCATCAAACACATTTTAAAAATGTCATGGCATTTCTGCTTAATTTATATTCAATCACATTAAATGTGAACAAGCAGTGTGTGTTAAACCTTAAAAGCATATATGGGAATTTTTTAACACACAAAGTAGACCTTTTAAAATAGCACTTTGTAAAAAAAAATATCAACCATTTCAAACCATGATTTAATCTTCTGTCCTGTCTTCAAATAAACAAAAAACAAATTTTCAAAATTAACATACAAAAACACCTATAAAACTAAGTTAACTTTTTATTTTATTTTTTATTTATTTTATTAAATGTTTTTATTTAATTTATTCATTTATATTTTAATGCCATATCAGCAGCACTGGCTATATTTTAGTACTAAATAGTCAGTATATAATATACAATCATATTCGTTTCTTAAATCATTGATTGTACAAAAAAATATATACAAACAACAGAAAAACCACCATTTTAAACATATTCTTTAAATAATAGCCGAATAAAAACTTTCTTTAGTATCATTTCAAAATTAGATCAAAAATACATTCTGTTAAAATATATTATAAGTATTTTATCATCACAAACAGGTTTTTCTTTATTTAATTGTAGTAAATTGTATAATTACAAATATATTTAAATACCTGCCATAAAGGTTTAAAGGGAAATAACATTAAACATCAGTTTACCATAAATTCCTGTCAGCCCACATTTAAATATCAGAGTAATCATCAAATTATTTAAAATATACACTCAAATGAACTTTCAGTAAATCTATACATTCACTAACTATTTTTATTAAATGCAAAATCTGTCAAAAACATCAGTGTCTCACGTCACATTCCTGTATATAAAAAATACTTACCCAATCAAATTGCATATACTGTACTGATTCAATATTGTATATAGCCTTTGATTGGATAAAAACCAAATCCTATATATTGCCATGTACAGTGCTCAGCATATACAAGTACACCCCTCACAAATCTATCTTTTAAATTTATATTTTTAATAGGAAGCTATACAATATTATATTTGTGCATATACATTAGATTAGGCAGTGCTGAAGCCAAATCTGGAGCTTATTTAACAAAATAACTTATAATAACGGTCCAAAAACTAGTACACCCAAATGTATGTTATAGAAAAATATTAAATACAAATTTAAAAAAAAGAGAAAAAAATCAAGAGAAGCAAAAAAATTAAAGAGTTGAAATTTTGTAGGTTGTAATTTTTTTTGCAATATTTGGCTTGAATTTAATTGTATTATCTTTCAATTTCCAAATAGGTTTGGTGGCTAAAATATTATTTTAATTAAAATATCTGTTTAATAAATCTGTTTTGTTTATATGCACCAAGATACATTGCCTATATTCACTGAGAAATGGATACAAATATTAATTTTCAAAATGGGGTGTACAGAGCACTAAATAGCATAATAAAGACATATCAAATAAATAAACATCCCCTCCCTTGATACTACAGAGATGCAAACTTCATTTTAATCAAGTACAAGTTCATCATGAAGGTCTGAACTTCTTAAATTAGAACTAGATCAATATGAGAAAGAAATGTGCTTGTAAAAGCACCTCATGGTGTCGTTTACCTAATAACTCATGATTAAAATGAAAAGTCGGAAGAAGCATGTATGCAGATCTACATACCCTCCTCCTGAAGACAGAGAACGCTTGTCTACAGGCCTGACACACCAGGCTGGTGCTGTTGGAGTTGGCAGGCGGTATGTGGAGTATCCGGCAGTGGGTGCGAAACGAAACGGCCCCGCACCTGCCCCGAAACCTGGCTGCTGCCCTCTAACGGCCCCAGTACCCATCACCTCATTCAGCAGACCACAGCATGATGCCCACATGGACGAGGCCCCCGCCTGCACAAAAAACATTTGACAAACTTTATAGTCATTCAAAACGTATGGTGTACACAGAACAAAATTTCATTGCATCGGCACAGCTGTTTGAAAAAATAACACTAAACAATAGATAGATAAATAAATAGTAGGGCTGCACAATATATTGTTTCAGTATCGATATCGCAATGTGAACATTCACAATAGTCCAGTGCTTCCTACACATAGACTTTACTTGGGCGGGCCGCCTAGGTATATTGACGGCCCGCCCAAGTATATTTGGTGGTGACAAGTAAACAATACTATTATTATAATCCTTTTACACTTTATCTGTATCCGTCCAAGAAAGCCAAACATTCGTGATCAATTAACCGCTGGCAAATGAAATGGCTAATCAATTAATTTGCCTTATTTAAATAATCAACACTTTTATTCTAGTAAATATTATAATTTTTTAGCTATAATGTATTTTAATTCTTTTTTCTGTTATTTATTTCTCATTTGCTGTATTTTATTATTTTAATGATGTTAATGTAGTCTATTATACATATCTAAAATGCTTTGGCAATACTGTAAATGTCATGCCAATAAAGATACTTTAGAGAGAGAGAGAGAGAGAGAGAGAGAGAGAGAGAGAGAGAGAGAGAGAGAGAGAGAGAGAGAGAGAGAGAGAGAGAGAGAGAGAGAGAGAGAGAGAGAGAATGATTGCTAGTATGATTAGTATGTTTGTTAATATGTTTATAGCATGAATTAGCATGCTGCTAGTATGTTTATAGTATGAATTTGCATGTTGCTAGTATGTTTATTGTATGAATTAGCATGTTGCTACTATGTTTATAATATGAATTTGCATGTTGCTAGTATGATTACTAGGTTTCTGGTATGGAGTAGTATATTGTTAGTATGAATTGGTATCTCAATACTATGTCCAATGTAAAGTCAATGGCAGTTTTTTTTTTTTTTTTTTTTTTTTTTTACAATGGAAGTCTATGGGACAGTTGCTAGGTGCCGTAAGTGGTTTGCTAGGGTGTGGCTAGTAAGTTAAAATGTCATCAGTGTTTGGCAGATTGGTAGTCTTTAGATTGGTAGAGTTAAATGAGCCCAACCTTAAGTCTGACAGCCTGGCGGAAAGTTATGATTTTCTCAAGCCACATAAATATGATATTTGAAAATATATATATATATATATATATATATATATATATATATTTATATATATATATATATATATATATATATATATATATATATGTTACCAAGTGAAGCCTTTGTCTGTCAGTGGGTGCACATGGCTCCTAAATAGCATAAACGTAAGAGAAATAGTGGATTTATTTTATTTCAACAGCCTTTTTCAATAACTTTAACCATTTAAAAAGAAAAGTGTATAAAAAATGTGATAATGAAGAAAAATATAGTTTTTAAAAAAAAATCACATTATTTTTTTGTTTTCACATGTAGTTGACCATTTATGTGCTGTGGGTAAAAGGAGTGTTTCAATTCGGCTACCACCGCAAGTATATTTAAACCCTGTGGGAAGCACTGTAGTCATATCGCAGATACACGCGATGTTGAGTCTGGTTTTTTTTAATATATTTTGCAAATGTTTCTTGAGCCTGTGACTGTGTGAGGGTTTTAAAATTATTCAGGCCTAAGAGATTAAACTGTTTTTAACTTTGACAAATTAATAATGATCAATAAATTATATTGAATTGCTTATAAAATTTATTATTTTACATTTGATCATTCAATCACTGTATACCTGAATACAGTTCTTTATTGAATTTATCTATGCTTGTAGATTGTTTCTTTTATTTAGAAAAAAATTATTATATACACAGCAGCAGCTGACCGATGATCCTTATCGTCAGGTTGGTCATATTTATTAGGGATTTGGATTATAATTAGCCAGGAACCACAGTTCTGTAGATCTGATTTGGGGAGTCAGTGGCTGAGAGAGCTTAATGTGCTGTAAATTTAAGAAAACACATGCAATTACAAAAAACACCTGCAATTTAAGAAAATATTTTTTTTTAATATATAGAATATCCAGAAATATAAGCAAATCCTCACAACACAAACAAGTAAGTAAACACGCTTCAATTAATAAAATGCCTGCATTTTCTCACAACACATGCAAATAGCAGGGAAAATAACGGAAATGTTTCAAAGGGGCCCAAAAACGAGATGGACCTGGCTGCCATTGGTTTATTGTGCCGTGAATATTGCTCAGCAAAGTTGTAGGTGATGTTTGAAAGGTATGTTTTTTTGTTTGTTTATTTTAATAACCTGATTACATGATTCCCCTGTCTTTTGTATATTGTCAGCCTAAATAACCATTACCTAAAAAAAGCCAGGTCCATCATGTTTTTGAGTTCCCTTGAAACATTTCCGTTGTGTTCTGTGCTATTTGCATGTGTTGAGAGAAAATGTAGGCGTTTTCTTAATTTGTTTTCTTGATTATTGAATTTCTAGATCCACCACAAACCATGAAGCACAGTTTAATTTATTTACATTATTCAAATCTATCATTTGCATTTGCTCTTTAATAAGATAAATTTTATTTTGGACATTTTTTGCATATTTAATGCAGATCCACTTCCCTGCAAAATCATTCTGTTCAATGTAAAATGATGAATTCTTTGACTTAAGTCAGGGGTGTCCAAACTCGGTTCTGGAGGGCCGGTGTCCTGCATATTTTAGTTCCAACCCCAATTAAACACACTTGAACCAGCTAATCAAGCTCTTTCTAGGTATACTAGAAACTTCCAGGTTGGTGTGTTGAAGGAAGTTGGAGCTAAACTATGCAGGGCACCGGCCCTACAGGACAGAGTTTGACACCCCTGACTTAAGTAATCTTGTGAAAATTTTAACATATTCCCCCGGTTTCACAAACAAGGTTTAAGGCTAGTCTTGGATTAAATTGCATGTTTGAGCTCTCTCAACTGAAAATAACTTGCAGTTAGATGTCTTAAATATGTCAGTGACATTTTTTGTTTAGGTGCACACCAGTAATGTATTTTTCTAAGGCTGTTTTTATAAATGTGGCTTAAATAGCCTAATTTAACTCAGGTCTAGTCCTGGCTTAAGCTAAACCTGTTTGTGAAACTGGGCCATTATGATCTAATATTAAAAAAAAAAAAAAAAAAAAAAAAAAAAAAACACAGAAAACCAAAACAACATCAGTTTTTTCCAATATCATGCAGCCCTAATTTATATCATAGATTTTTATTTATTGCCATGTCAGCAACAGCAGCTATTTCTTGGCAAAAACATTTCATTAATAAATACACAATTAAAACCACAAACAAATGAATACATACATTAGATACAATTTTTACGTCATATGTAATAATCTACTTTTTTTTTTTTCTGGTGAAACTTTGCTGAATATTATCATCAGGTTGGATCTGTGATGTAAATCATAATAATGCATACAGGTATTAAGGTAAGATTGAAAACGTGAAAGTTTAGAATGAAAATTAGAATAAAAATCAGAACAGGAAATGTGATCTGCACACAAAACAACCACAAAATCTTCCAAAACAAACCACGACCAAATATACCGATACACACCCAACCAGGACCATGATTGAGGTAAAGCTGGTTTTATATTTGCACATTTGTTCATTTTTGAACAGTGAAAACTTGTGACACGCTCCCTTCATTGTTTACCATGCTACTTTAAATCTTCGATCTGAAATCACATGCAAGTATGACTTCAAAACAACATAGGCACTATTTAATGTACTGTGAATATTGTCGTACTTTGATAGTCATTGGCTGCTAATACGATTTCATCATTCAGAAATAGCAAAGAATACTTTTCTGTTTTATTAACAAGGATAATTTCTTGAATGTGGGCAGCACGATGGCTCAGTGGGGTTAGCACTGTCACCTCACAGCAGGAAGGTCACTGGTTCGAGTCCTGACTGGGAGAGTTGGCATTTCTGTGGGGAGTTTGAATGTGCTCCCCGTGTTGGTGTGGGTTTCCTCCGGGTGCTCTGGTTTCCGCCACAGTTCAAAGACATGCACCATAGGTGAATTGGGTAAACAAAATTAGCCATAGTGTAGAGTAAGTGTGAATGTGAGAATGTATGGGTGTTTCCTATTACTAGGTTGCAGCTGGAAGGGCATCGTTGTGTAAAACACAAATGCTGCAATAATTGGCGGTTCGTTCCGCTGTGGTGACCCCAGAAAAATAAGGGAATAAGCCTAAGGAAAATGAATGAATGTCTGAATGTGCGAATACAAAACCAACTTCCCCCAAATCATCCAATGGGAGTGCACATGACAGCAATAGTAAATCTGAGATTATTGCTTTACTATGCCATATTTTCAGGGTCATTCAGCATGTCCCATCCCAAAATAGTTCCCATTGACTGGGCTCAATCTCATTAGAGCAGGATGGGAATACGGCTAAGCCATAACAAGGGATTAGTGTGCTTTAAATGACTTATGACTGCAGCCCGAGCCCTTAGTGACACTCAACAGAGAGTATCCATGACCATGGTGTTTATTTTATTTTCATAGGGAACCAACTAGATAATCAACTCCCAATTGTCATTGTGAAGGATCAGTCCTGTTGCTGGGTCTCACCTCCCAACAAATGAAAACATGACAGCAGAAGAGTAAAAAACAAACAAACACATTATTGGACAGATGCAATGATAACTGAATACTGATATCCAACACAAACATGATGTCAGCTGCTAAATGAATGATAGTCAATGCTAATACAATTGTAATCAATGCATGGAATGCTAAACTGGCAATCAGCTGTTAGTTATCGAGCTGATAGCAAAGATAGCAGACTATCAACGCTAGCATTACAGACAGGGAAAAAAACAAGTACAAAACTAAACAAGTATAACAGCAAACGTCTGTACCTTCATAGCAACTCCAGCACCCGCGGGGAGTCACCCAGCTGTTTGTAAAAGCAGCCTGCACATAGCTCGTGAACGGCTAACTCTTCATTTTTTTCTGTCGCTGTCTCTAAAGCCGCACAGGAGGATCGCTATGCAACTGTAATGAAGCCTTTTCAGCCAACCACAGCGGTGTATGGCATGTGACGCAATGCCAAACAGCCAATCACCTCCTCCCTTCAGCAGTGCAGCGGAAGTTCGTGCTTTTGGATTTGAGTTTCTCACTTAACATGTTCTGTATTTATTCAGTATAATAATTTTAGCGTGTTTGGCAAAATTATTGTGCCTATTACAGTCCTACTTTTTCATTTTACAGAATTGTTTTTCTGAGCTAAAAGTTACTATTGTGACTATAAATGGTTATAATTTAATATAGAGGTTCATTTGCAAATTCATTTTTCTTCGTTTTAGTCCCTTTATTCATCAGGGGTCGCCACAGCGGAATGAACCGCCAACTTATGCAGCATATGTTTTACACAGCGGATGCCCTTCTAGCTGCAACCCAGTACTGGGAACACCCATACACACTTATTTACACACATACACTACGGCCAATTTAATTTATTCAATTCATCTATAGCGCATGTGTTGGGACTGTGGGGGAAACTGGAGGAAACCCACACGAAACATGGGGAGAACATGCAAACTCCACACAGAAATGCCAACAGACCCAGCTGGGACTCAAACCAGCGACCTTCTTGCTGTAAGGCGACAGTGCTAACCACTGAGCCACCATGTCGCCCCTTTGTGTGCAAATTTAGTTGTGTAACACTTACTGTCAAGCTAAAAGCATCAGGAAAATAAGCTAACTACTGCAGGGTTCAACGCTAAGGATTTTTTCGACTGGTCCAGCCAAAATTTTCACTGGTCCCATCTTAATAAAAGAACAGTTAGCTATTTCTTAGCCACATATTTTAAATAATGTGTCAAAAATGACGTCTGTGAATCTAGAAAATCTTTGAAAAAAATTTAATAAATGTATTTTTTTGCCATCAAACTTTTATTTTGTTTTATTTGACTTTTCATTTATTTTGTATTATTTGAACACAGAAAAAACATGCCATAGACGATCAGCATATAGCAGTATGTATAGATATACATGTAATAACCAATATACAGATTTTTAAATAATACTATTAATAATAAAGCCAAACAACAACAATAGAGACAATAAAAGGAAAAACTGAAGAATAAATGACAAAGACATACTGAAACAAATAAAAATAATAAATAAATAATAAATAAATATATATATTATTCATTCATTCATTTTCTTGTCGCTTTGTCCCTTGCGGGTCGCCACAGCGGACTGAACCGCCAACTTATCCAGCACGATTTTACGCAGCGGAGCTAAAAAGTTAATTGAACTTCTCTTTTTCCGTTGCATGAGGAACAAATCTGAACTTTAGTGGAAGTACAGTTAAAGGGGAAGATGTAAAATCAGTCTCTGGTGTCCATAGAGTGTGTATATGAAGTTTCTCAAAATACCACACAAATAACACTTTGAAACTTCCTCTTTTAGGCTTTTATCCTTATTGTGCCATTTTGGTGACTGTCGCTTTAAATTCAAATGAGATCGTGCTCCCAGTTTCGAAAAAGGGCAGAGATACGTCCAATGCTAATTAGGGAGAGATAGTCACTAATGGGCGGGGATTTTCCCTCTGATGACACGTACAAATCGTCAATCAAAGCGTTTCTGCTATGTTTTATAAGTGTGATTATAAATAATAAAATGTATACATTTTACCATTAGAAGCTGGTTATATTCACAGACTGTTGCCACACAACTGTGTTTAAACCCCTTATAGAAGTGATTTTTGCACAATAGGTCCCCTTTAAGACAGTAACTCACCTCTGGTGTGTGTTCTGTCTGGTCAAGATTAAGGAGCGAGACTGAAGTGGAGTCCTCAATATCCTATCAGCAAAGAATGTTTACAAAGAAAGAACATAATTAGCCATCCATGCTAAGTCCTTGAGTACAGCTTTAGCAAGAACTCACCACTGACTGCCACAAATAAACAAGTCAGCCAAGTTTCTTTCGCATTAGTTTCAGTCCTTTGAGAGGATAAAATGTAGCAAAGTGGACTTAAATTCAAAACTAAAACTGTGCAAGCCAGTTCTGTCACACGCCTTTGAGACCCAGACATTTTGAGCACAGATGTTTCTGCACTGCTTTAGCTACACTTCTGTGGCTGAGGAATGGGCAATGTTTGACATGAAATACTGCTTAAAAAATGTGTGAAAAAGTAAGCAATGAGCAACTTTGGTCATATGATCAAGTTATTTTGCACTTAAGGAAAATATTATAAACGTTATAATTATAATATTATATATATATATATAATATATATATATATATATATATAGTGTTTCATGCTGATTTGTAAACAACAATGGGTATAAGACACAATAACCAGGCATGTGATCAGCCGAGGACAAAAAAGAAGGAAGATGATATCCATTTAATAGGTTTATCCAGTACTTTGTACTTCAATGTTGGGACAGATCCACACACTGCCACTAGATGGCGCCATTAACTAGGTTAAGTGCTCGTGCCCACAGAATATAAATTTTCCTGTAATTTAGAGGACTCTTTATTCCACATGAGAAATAACTACTAATCAGTCAACAATTTAAACCGTTTAAGGCATTACAATCGTTTAAAGGCCTTAAAATATTAAGTCCAGTTGAATTAAGGAGCCGAATAAACATTTCACCCTAAAAAAAAAAAAAATATTAAACCTCACTAAAAAGAGTTTATCACTTTCCCTTTGCTCACAGCAAGAAGGTTGCTGGTTCGAGCCCCGGCTGGGTCAGTTGGCATTTCTGTGTGGTGTTTTCCATGTGTTCGCGTGAGTTTCCTCCAGGTGCTCTAGTTTCCCCCACAGTCCAAAAACATGTGGTACAGATGAATTGGGTAAGCTAAATTGTTTGTAGTGTATGTGTGTGAATGAGTGTGTATGGATGTTTCCAGTGATGGGTTGCAGCTGGAAGGGCATCTGCTGTGTAAAACATATGCTGGAGTTGGCGGTTCAATCTGCTGTGGCGACCCTAGATAAACAAATTGACTAAGCCGAAAAAAAAATGAATGAATAAATGAATGATGGACAATATATATATATATATATATATATAATATATATAATATATATATATATATATATATATATAATATATATATATATACACACACACATACAGTATATAGAGTGGCCAAAATTATTGAGGTCATGTTTTGCACGTTAGGCCGATATGTTTTATTGTGACAGGCCTAAAATTTGCGTTTCTAGTAAATTTTTCAACTCCACTTATTTGATGACATTTTGCTCATCTTTAAAGATGGCAAGTAAAGACTGGCTGGGAAGAAACATGTAGATTGACATGCTTTCATAAAACAACAAGAATTTAAGAATCAATCAGTCAATATCAGTAGCTATGTTTCCATCAAAATGCGAATGAACTTTTTGTGCAAACTGGATTATCGCATAAAAGACGTGTGAAAAAGCTGCGTTTCCATCCAAGAAGTCAAAGCGAACAAAATCGTCTCTTCATGATTAACTGGCACAAAATATCAACAGTAAAAGCTGAATTTGCTGCAGTAGGAGAAGCTGTGAATCTTTTCTTCATTAATAAATGACTTGTGCCTCAGAAGGCAATCCTGACACACAGTGAACGCGCGGTGGCGTTTGGAGGTGTCAGACGCGGAGCACAGATGCTCTTGATTCTGGATGTCATTAATAATATAATAACACTAATACTGAAACGGTAAGGCTTTTTAGAATGACAAAAACAACATTTCAGGTGGTTTATAATGTGCTCAGTCTGCTGGTTTGTCCGTTACACACATTTTTATCATCACATGATCTCTTATAACAAAAACTGGAATTTGTGCGGTAAAAGTGTTTCCATCGTAGTTTATGCGCATCTTTTCTTATCAAATAAAAAGTTTATCCTACACAGTTATGCGCATATGTTTTTTATGCGCATCATGGCGTTTCATCAACCGTTTTTTTATGCGCATATCCAAAATAAAATAAGGTGGATGGAAACATAGCTAGTGACTACTGTAACAAAACTATTGTATAATGTTTTATTGTATTGTATTGTGCAATAATAGGAGAGAATATTTTGAGTTTCTTGCCATAACAGCCCTGGCTATTTTATGGCAAAAACAAATACAATTTAGAAACATTGTATACAGATCACCTTTTCAATAATAAAAAGGTTTCCAGCGTTACATTGCCATTATCAATAAGTAAGCTTAATTTAAATTGTCACACATTAGCTCTTTAACATCAATTTAAAATAAAAAATATTATAAGAACGAGAAAATGCTAAAAATACATATCTTTACTCATAATATCTTATTGAGGTAGTGTTATTTCGAAACGGTTGTTTCAAAATATGCTTTATTTCTGCAATTCTTCTTGGTGACAGCAGAACAGAAACTACATCTTTAGTTTTAGTTCAACACACTTTTAATTCACTTGAAAATTGTAAAATAGTTTGCTGAATTACTATTCATTCGAAAAACTGTTTTCCCTGTACTTTGTTTCAGTTACAGCTGCTGTACACACTACTCCAGCATATCTACCCATGAAAACGCATTTTAAATGTTCAAAGATTCCATTTCAGCTTGTACATGCTAGTGTTCCTTTTCAGTATAGACCTTTTCTTGGAATGCAAAATTACCCATTATGCTTTGCGTATGCGCAAGGAGAATGCTAAGAACTTCCGGTCGGCAGCTGATGCGTGTAAACGGTCACATTTGGAGAGCTTTGAAACAATAGTTTTAATCTATTTTACCTGCTTTTATCATCTTTGAACTAATAATGTTGTCGATCAGCGCCACCTCCTGGACTGATCATTTAAAAAAATGTGATCTAATTGGATGGAAAACAGTCGCCGTGAGGCATTTTACCCTCGTTGACAGACGGCATCTTGTGCCATTTAAATGGAGCCTCGTCATCGCTAAAGTCAACAGTTTCTCTTCCTTTCAAATATATAATCAACTCAAACAAATATAGTTCACCAAAATGTTTGACACACACATGTAGCCTACTGTACTGTCCCACTAACACACTAATTTAACAACTGTGACAAAGTGAAAATAAAGTGACGTTTTGAAATTACAGAAAAACAGAAACCGTGGTTAATACTACACACTAAAGCAGGTCGCACACCAGAAGCGGCGCTCGGCGACGCGCCGCGCAGCGCCACGCATTTTAGAATTCTCAGAATCCAGAATTCTCAGAATTCAGAATCCACAACTCAGGACACTGTTCATTTTTCTGTCGCGCCACAGAGCGCCATCTGATTAGTTTCGTTTTAATAGCCTGCAAATGTGCGCGTCTGGTGTGCGATACTTTCAACTGTCATGTGCGCGCCGTGTCGCGGCGCTGAGCGGCGCATCCGGTGTGTGACGGCCTTAAGGCTGCGTCCAAAACCGCCTACTACTACCCGTAGGTACTGCATTTGAATTTAAACATACTACTCACTCGGCCGTTAGAAAAGTACGTTCTATACAGTATGAATGTAAGAAGTATGAATGGAATTCGGACGTACTACATCCGCCATTTTGTCATGGTCACATGACCTACCTGTGTCAGTTGCGTCGATTTACTTCCATTCATGAATTCTCTCGCGGAGCATCATGGGATAGCGCAGCGTGCATGGGATGCGCACTTCAGAATCTCGCCGGAAGTAGCAAGTCATCCGGGTACTTCTCGCATACTGATTTTCAAATTTTTGTAAATTGCATGACTTATACACCTGTTAAGTTTCATGCCAGTAATCTGGTTTGCTCTATGATCCAGTGAAGTATTGCGTGTGTGTGCTGAAGAGCCGCTGAGCTAACAGCTGACAGACCGGGGAAACACACCCACACACACACTGTATTTCTGACGGCAGACACGTGAACTAGGAGAACGTTTTTCTCTCACGCTTGAACCACACCTGACAGATTATAACGGCTTTAACACACACCTTTCAAAGTTGTGCGTCACAAAACACTCGTAATCCACTCAAAACGCTATTGAAACCCATTTTTGGAGCGCAAATTACCAGTTAAACACTGTAAACGGAAGTTCTAACCATTCTACCGGAAGACGCTGGTCGCTATGGCGCCCTCAATGCAGCAGCCAAGAAAAAGGTCTATAGATGGACTGAAACACAAACTTCTGAAAAACGAAGATTAAGCCATCCTATCACACTCTGATGCAGACAATCAGTATCATTTCTATGCCCATAGATCTACCTGATTGGTGGACTCAGAGCTGTTGCTCCTACTGATTGGTTCTCCTCGAGTTGGAGAGAGTACTGAGAGAGGGGAAGTGGGCTCTTCGATTGAAGGTGGTGGGCTATACAGAGGGCGGGACTGCAGAGAGGGTGTATCAGGATCATCCTCACTTTCTGCACCTTGATGACAAAGCACCAAGTCCACAAGATCCTCCTTCTCCCTAAGAAGACAACAAAATGACTCAAGAACACGAACAAGATCTTCATAATACACTATGTGCAAGTAGAAGAGGTCTGTGCAGATGTACCTGCAGGTATCGGTGTTAATGTTGCGTAACATGAGGTACTGCCGCAGGTCTTTAACACGCAGACGCATGAGCTGCGGCCGCTGGAATGCAGTGCCCTTCAGTAGGTGACACGTGGTGCATCTGCGCAGGTTTTCTTGAAGTACAGAGCAGAGCGAACAGAAACTCTTCGTACAGTCACAACAGATGTACTACAGAGGAGAAAAGAAAAGAGACAAAGAGTTTGTGCTGAATCACGATTAGAAGACACAATGTGATTTGAAGATTGCAATGCCTTATCTCGTTTCAAATTTGCTTCCATATGGGTCAAAGATTCTCAGTTAAAAAAAGGGTTTAATACTTTATTTGAAGAATTTAGATGCAAAAACTTCTAAGTGCTGTCTAAAATTTTCATCTAAATGTTCATTTCATAAATGTTCATGTTCATTTTTCTCAGGTTGTTGAGTGTAGTTTCAGTAATTGTACTCTTATGGCAAAGAATAGGTTATTTTTATTGCCTTTAAAGTAAAATAACTGAAATAAACATAGGAGGCTAAGAAACCGCTAATTTTAGAGAGGACATTTCAGATGGGATTTATCATATTTTTTTTGCATCTGAACTGTTAATTTTCCCCATGTGATTTTTTTTTCGGAGCAAAAACAAAATGATCATATAATTTATACATGAATATCACCCACTAAAATGTCATTCAGGTAGGACAAGGGTAATTTAACAAGAATTATTTCATGACAAAGTATTATCACTTGCTCCATCTATAACACAGGCGGTGAAAGAGCTTCAGATTAGAGCTGGGCGATATTGCGAAAAAAATTATCACGATAACATATCATTCGATATCAATACATTTAGGAATATTAGGATTTTTGTGTTATTTAACCACTTTATTTGAATTTACCAACATTACTAAGGCAAAGAGTTTTAATAGTCAAAAACCAAAATATTTAAACAAAATATCTCATCTCTTTATAATAACATAAATATAAAAGTGTTAAAGAGACAAGTGTTAAAGAGACCATTAAACTTGATAAATAAAATGTTACAAAGTGTGTGCAATGGTGAAGGTAGATCAACATCTGTAAGGTGTCAATTATATGATACAGTAAACATCACATCTGAGCTTTAAGTAAAGGAACTAACCATCACTATTCAAATACATATTGCAATATTACAAATTGTGAAGTTGAACGACTAGGCGTAATCTATGCTAAAAAATCTTTCATATGGGGAGCTAGTGGCTGGGATGCACCAGAAAAGAAACCAAAAAGCCACTCTGGCGACATCCTACATGCTTTTTTTTTTATTTACAATCTCCACTGCTGCTATACGGAACTGAAGTGACCTGAAGTGACAAGCGCGAGCGTGTGGATTCCTTCACAATTTTCTATGGCATCTCTCGTAACTAGGCGACAATCAACAGTTTTCTCAATTGGTCAAAAAGGATAACACATTGGTCGATCATGCTGCAGTTCAAGTTTATGGAGAATAAAAGACTGCAGTGTTTGGATGCGCTGTGTTTGTCTGAGGTAATTAGTCCGCCATTACTGCATTTATTCCTTACAAACTGTGAAGCAGATTGGTTAGTTCTACCCTGCATGAATTGTGTGCGTTCGCTGCATTCAGAAAAGATCCAATGTTTTTTAACTAGATGTACCTGGAAAATTTGCATGTGTCACCACTTGCACAACATGTGAGTGTCGTGCAAGTCGCACGCCTTCACTGGAAATGACAAACTTACACCCTAAGCTTATTGGCATTGCTTCCAAGGCGCACACTCACCAGCCATTTAGTAAAACTATAGCCTTCATACTGAACTTTTTTAATTGTAATTGACAATGGTGTTCGGTCAATAAATAGATACAGATTTTATCGCCCAGCCCTACTTCAGATTGCATTTCAGTCACTGGAAGATGCTCTGGTCGGTTTAAAATTTGTTTTAAATTCCCAGAATACAAAGTTTATGGTTTTCAGAGCTCATGCACAAGTATTTGATCATTTTAGTATTACATCTGATGAAAAAACAATTGAAAGAGTAACTTCTTACAAGAACTTGCGTATCTGGATTGATGATAAGCTTTTATTTAATGTACACATTGCTGATCTGATTAGAAAGCCTGAAACTTGGCTTTTATTTTAAAAATAAATCAAATTTTACTTTTATGCTAAAAAAAAAAAAAACTTGTAGAAGCTACTATTATCTGTGCTATATATTATACATGCATGCGGCATCTTCTATTCTAACAAGACTATACAATGCTTCACTATGTTTATTACAAATGCAAAATTCTTCCTCATCAATGCATTTCATATGAGATGGTGGGCTGGACATCACTATGCTGTACAGAGAAATCAGAACTGGTACATTTTTATCTATAAAGCTATTTTATGTAAACTTCCAGCTTATCTTTGTACTCTTCTTTGTCTTAGCTCTGGCAATGACCAGCTACGCTCTTCCAAGTTTTTGCTTTTTAATATATCTCGAGTTTGTACAGAGCTGGGTAAAACTGCATTTTCTTACTGTGCACCTTGGGCATGGAATAATTTGCAAAAAGATTTAACTAAATAAAATTGTGTCTTTCGGTGAATTAAAAGACATTATAAAAGAGTGGTATTGGAAGCATGTGATAGTTTTTGTTGAGAGGACTGATGAAATCTTGTTAATATGTGGCGTTTATGTATTTTAAAATTGTTTTACTGCATGGCTGTTACCTTGGACAGGTCTCCCTTGTATAAGAGATTTTAAATCTTAATGAGATATCCTGGTTAAATAATGGTAAAATAAAATAAAAATTATAGAATTATATACCATTTATGCAATAAATAAACAACGCAGCGCCCCAAAATACTAAACAATTGTACGTTTTACACTTGCCCTTATCTTCTAAACGATTACTGTAGGTTTGCAAATTATCAGCAAAAAAAAAATACATTTCTTTAAATAAAACTTAGTATGATCACTTATGCTTTCCTACTTTATATGGATTAGAAGTAGCATATATCTGTTGTTAGGCTAATCCATTCTGAAACATTATTCCATGCGTGTTTTTAAAATGTATTTTAAAAAAGTTATTTGAATCATTACAGTAGACCATACATTTAAAATTATTTCTTTGCACTTCACATAATTTTTGTACATTTAATTTGATGTGGACAGCAAATGTAGACATCTCAAAACACACCCATACAGAAAGTGAAAGATTCTGCATTATCACATGCTTAAAGGAATAGCTCACCCAAACAAATGAACATTTATTCAGCATTTACTCACTCTCAAGTGGTTCCAAACCTTTGTGTGTTCCCTTATGCTGTTGAACACAAAAGAAGGCTGAAAACATGTAACCATTGACTTTCATAGTAGGAAAAACATTGGTTACATGTTTCCAGCTTTCTTTCAACAGAATAAAGAAACTCATATGTTTGGAACCACTTGAGGGTGAGTAAATGATATAATTTTTGGGATGAACGATCCTTTATTCATCAAACACATTTTAAAAATGTCATGGCATTTCTGCTTAATTTATATTCAATCACATTAAATGTGAACAAGCAGTGTGTGTTAAACCTTAAAAGCATATATGGGAATTTTTTAAACACACAAAGTAGACCTTTTAAAATAGCACTTTGTAAAAAAAAATTCAACCATTTCAAACCATGATTTAATCTTCTGTCCTGTCTTCAAATAAACAAAAAACAAATTTTCAAAATTAACATACAAAAACACCTATAAAACTAAGTTAACTTTTTATTTTATTTTTTATTTATTTTTTAAATGTTTTATTAAATTTATTCATTTATATTTTAATGCCATATCAGCAGCACTGGCTATATTTAGTACTAAATAGTCAGTATAATATACAATCATATTCGTTTCTTAATCATTGATTGTACAAAAAAAATACAAACAAACAGAAAACCACCATTTTAAACATATTCTTTAAATAGCGAATAAAAACTTTCTTTAGTATCATTTCAAAATTAGATCAAAAATACATTCTGTTAAAAATATTATAGTATTTTATCATCACAAACAGGTTTTTCTTTATTTAATTGTAGTAAATTGTATAATTACAAATATATTTAAATACCTGCCATAAAGGTTTAAAGGGAAATAACATTAAACATCAGTTTACCATAAATTCCTGTCAGCCCACATTTAAATATCAGAGTAATCATCAAATTATTTAAAATATACACTCAAATGAACTTTCAGTAAATCTATACATTCACTAACTATTTTTTATTAAATGCAAAATCTGTCAAAACATCAGTGTCTCACGTACAATTCCTGTATATAAAAATACTTACCCAATCAAATTGCATATACTGTACTGATTCAATATTGTATATAGCCTTTGATTGGATAAAAACCAAATCCTATATATTGCCATGTACAGTGCTCAGCATATACAAGTACACCCCTCACAAATCTATCTTTTAAATTTATATTTTTAATAGGAAGCTATACAATATTATATTTGTGCATATACATTAGATTAGGC
Organism: Danio kyathit; assembly: GCA_903798195.1. Taxonomy (NCBI): domain Eukaryota; kingdom Metazoa; phylum Chordata; class Actinopteri; order Cypriniformes; family Danionidae; genus Danio; species Danio kyathit. Next base: position 47,793,579 of record LR812526.1, read on the forward strand.
AGTGCTGAAGCCAAATCTGGAGCTTATTTAACAAAATAACTTATAATAACGGTCCAAAAACTAGTACACCCAAATGTATGTTATAGAAAAATATAAATACAAATTTAAAAAAAGAGAAAAAAATCAAGAGAAGCAAAAAATTAAAGTTGAAATTTTGTAGGTTGTAATTTTTTTTGCAATATTTGGCTTGAATTAATTGTATTATCTTTCAATTTCCAAAAGGTTTGGTGGCTAAAATATTATTTTAATTAAAATATCTGTTTAATAATCTGTTTTGTTTATGCACCAAGATACATTGCCTATATTCACTGAGAAATGGATACAAATATAATTTTCAAAATGGGGTGTACAGAGCACTAAATAGCATAATAAACATATCAAATAAATAAACATCCCCTCCCTTGATACTACAGAGATGCAAACTTCATTTTAATCAAGTACAAGTTCATCATGAAGGTCTGAACTTCTTAAATTAGAACTAGATCAATATGAGAAAGAAATGTGCTTGTAAAAGCACCTCATGGTGTCGTTTACCTAATAACTCATGATTAAAATGAAAAGTCGGAAGAAGCATGTATGCAGATCTACATACCCTCCTCCTGAAGACAGAGAACGCTTGTCTACAGGCCTGACACACCAGGCTGGTGCTGTTGGAGTTGGCAGGCGGGTATGTGGAGTATCCGGCAGTGGGTGCGAAACGAAACGGCCCCGCACCTGCCCCGAAACCTGGCTGCTGCCCTCTAACGGCCCCAGTACCCATCACCTCATTCAGCAGACCACAGCATGATGCCCACATGGACGAGGCCCCCGCCTGCACAAAAAACATTTGACAAACTTTATAGTCATTCAAAACGTATGGTGTACACAGAACAAAATTTCATTGCATCGGCACAGCTGTTTGAAAAAATAACACTAAACAATAGATAGATAAATAAATAGTAGGGCTGCACAATATATTGTTTCAGTATCGATATCGCAATGTGAACATTCACAATAGTCCAGTGCTTCCTACACATAGACTTTACTTGGGCGGGCCGCCTAGGTATATTGACGGCCGCCCAAGTATATTTGGTGGTGACAAGTAAACAATACTATTATTATAATCCTTTTACACTTTATCTGTATCCGTCCAAGAAAGCCAAACATTCGTGATCAATTAACCGCTGGCAAATGAAATGGCTAATCAATTAATTTGCCTTATTTAAATAATCAACACTTTTATTCTAGTAAATATTATAATTTTTTAGCTATAATGTATTTTAATTCTTTTTTCTGTTATTTATTTCTCATTTGCTGTATTTTATTATTTTAATGATGTTAATGTAGTCTATTACTATCTAAAATGCTTTGGCAATACTGTAAATGTCATGCCAATAAAGATACTTTAGAGAGAGAGAGAGAGAGAGAGAGAGAGAGAGAGATGAGAGAGAGAGAGAGAGAGAGAGAAGAGAGAGATAGAGAGAGAGAGAGAGAGAGAGAGAGAGAGAGAATGATTGCTAGCTAAGGATTAGTATGTTTGTTAATATGTTTATAGGCATGAATTAGCATGCTGCCTAGTATGTTTATAGTATGAATTTGCATGTTGCTAGTATGTTTATTGTATGAATTAGCATGTTGCTACTATGTTTATAATATGAATTTGCATGTTGCTAGTATGATTACTAGGTTTCTGGTATGGAGTAGTATATTGTTAGTATGAATTGGTATCTCAATACTATGTCCAATGTAAAGTCAATGGCAGGTTTTTTTTTTTTTTTTTTTTTTTTACAATGGAAGTCTATGGGACAGTTGCTAGGGTGCCGTAAGTGGTTGCTAGGGTGTGGCTAGTAAGTTAAAATGTCATCAGTGTTTGGCAGATTGGTAGTCTTTAGATTGGTAGAGTTAAATGAGCCCAACCTTAAGTCTGACAGCCTGGCGGAAAGTTATGATTTTCTCAAGCCACATAAATATGATATATTGAAAAATATATATACATTTACTTGTTTTTACCACTATCTATTGTGTGTACTGTTTTTTTTATTTATTTATATGTATATATATATATTTATATTTATATATATATATATATATATATATATATATATATATGTTACCAAGTGAAGCCTTTGTCTGTCAGTGGGTGCACATGGCTCCTAAATAGCATAAACGTAAGAGAAATAGTGGATTTAATTTTATTTCAACAACACCTTTTTCAATAACTTTAACCATTTAAAAAGAAAAGGTGTATAAAAAAATGTGATAATGAAGAAAAATATAGTTTTTAAAAAAAAAATTCACATTATTTGTTTGTTTGTCACATGTAGTTGACCATTTATGTGCTGTGGGTAAAAGGAGTTGTTTCAATTCGGCTACCACCGCAAGTATACTTTAAACCTGTGGGAAGCACTGTAGTCATAATCGCAGATACAACGCGATGTTGAGATCTGGTGTTTTAATTTATATAATTTTGCAAATGTTTCTTGAGGCCTGTGACTGTGTGAGGGTTTTAAAATTATTCAGGCTAAGAGATTAAACTGTTTTTAACTTTGACAAATTAATAATGATCAATAAATTATATTGAATTGCTTATAAAATTTATTATTTTACATTTGATCATTCAATCACTGTATACCTGAAATACAGTTCTTTATTGAATTTATCTATGCTTGTAGATTGTTTCTTTATTTAGAAAAAAAATTATTATATACACAGCAGCAGCTGACCGATGATCCTTATCGTCAGGTTGGTCATATTTATTAGGGATTTGGATTATAATTAGCCAGGAAACCACAGTTCTGTAGATCTGATTTGGGGAGTCAGTGGCTGAGAGAGCTTAATAGTGCTGTAAATTTAAGAAAACACATGCAATTACAAAAAAACAACCTGCAATTTAAGAAAAATATTTTTTTTAATATATAGAATATCCAGAAATATAAAGCAAATCCTCACAACACAAACAAGTAAGTAAACACGCTTCAAGTAATAAAATGCCTGCATTTTCTCACAACACAATGCCAAATAGCAGGGAAAATAACGGAATATGTTTCAAAGGGCCCAAAAACGAGATGGACCTGGCTGCCATTGGTTTATTGTCCGTGAATATTGCTCAGCAAAGTTGTAGGTGATGTTTGAAAGGGTATGTTTTTTGTTTGTTATTTTAATAACCTGAATTACATGATTCCCCTGTCTTTTGTATATTGTCAGCCTAAATAACCATTACACCTAAAAAAAAGCCAGGTCCATCATGTTTTTGAGTTCCCTTGAAACATTTCCGTTGTGTTCTGTGCTATTTGCATGTGTTGAGAGAAAATGTAGGCGTTTTCTTAATTTGTTTTCTTGATTATTGAATTTCTAGATCCACCACAAACCATGAAGCACAGTTTAATTTATTTACATTATTCAAATCTATCATTTGCATTTGCTCTTTAATAAGATAAATTTTATTTTGGACATTTTTTGCATATTTAATGCAGATCCACTTCCCTGCAAAATCATTCTGTTCAATGTAAAATGATGAATTCTTTGACTTAAGTCAGGGGTGTCCAAACTCGGTTCTGGAGGGCCGGTGTCCTGCATATTTTAGTTCCAACCCCAATTAAACACACTTGAACCAGCTAATCAAGCTCTTTCTAGGTATACTAGAAACTTCCAGGTTGGTGTGTTGAAGGAAGTTGGAGCTAAACTATGCAGGGCACCGGCCCTACAGGACAGAGTTTAGACACCCCTGACTTAAGTAATCTTGTGAAAATTTTGACATATTCCCCCGGTTTCACAAACAAGGTTTAAGGCTAGTCTTGGATTAAATTGCATGTTTGAGCTCTCTCAACTGAAAATAACTTGCAGTTAGATGTCTTAAATATGTCAGTGACATTTTTTGTTTAGGTGCACACCAGTAATGTATTTTTCTAAGGCTGTTTTTATAAATGTGGCTTAAATAGCCTAATTTAACTCAGGTCTAGTCCTGGCTTAAGCTAAACCCTGTTTGTGAAACTGGGCCATTATGATCTAATATTTAAAAAAAAAAAAAAAAAAAAAAAAAAAAAAAAAAAAAACCACAGAAAAACCAAAACAACATCAGTTTTTTCCAATATCATGCAGCCCTAATTTATATCATAGATTTTTATTTATTGCCATGTCAGCAACAGCAGCTATTTTCTTGGCAAAAACATTTCATTAATAAATACACAATTAAAACCACAAACAAATGAATACATACATTAGATACAATTTTTAACGTCATATGTAATAATCTACTTTTTTTTTTTTCTGGTGAAACTTTGCTGAATATTATCATCAGGTTGGATCTGTGATGTAAATCATAATAATGCATACAGGTATTAAGGTAAGATTGAAAACGTGAAAGTTTAGAATGAAAATTAGAATAAAAATCAGAACAGGAAATGTGATCTGCACACAAAACAACCACAAGAATCTTCCAAAACAAACCACGACCAAATATACCGATACACACCCAACCAGGACCATGATTGAGGTAAAGCTGGTTTTATATTTGCACATTTGTTCATTTTTGAACAGTGAAAACTTGTGACACGCTCCCTTCATTGTTTACCATGCTACTTTAAATCTTCGATCTGAAATCACATGCAAGTATGACTTCAAAACAACATAGGCACTATTTAATGTACTGTGAATATTGTCGTACTTTGATAGTCATTGGCTGCTAATACGATTTCATCATTCAGAAATAGCAAAGAATACTTTTCTGTTTTATTAACAAGGATAATTTCTTGAATGTGGGCAGCACGATGGCTCAGTGGGGTTAGCACTGTCACCTCACAGCAGGAAGGTCACTGGTTCGAGTCCTGACTGGGAGAGTTGGCATTTCTGTGGGGAGTTTGAATGTGCTCCCCGTGTTGGTGTGGGTTTCCTCCGGGTGCTCTGGTTTCCGCCACAGTTCAAAGACATGCACCATAGGTGAATTGGGTAAACAAAATTAGCCATAGTGTAGGAGTAAGTGTGAATGTGAGAATGTATGGGTGTTTCCTATTACTAGGTTGCAGCTGGAAGGGCATCTGTTGTGTAAAACACAAATGCTGCAATAATTGGCGGTTCGTTCCGCTGTGGTGACCCCAGAAAAATAAGGGAATAAGCCTAAGGAAAATGAATGAATGTCTGAATGTGCGAATACAAAACCAACTTCCCCCAAATCATCCAATGGGAGTGCAAGCACATGACAGCAATAGTAAATCTGAGATTATTTGCTTTACTATGCCATATTTTCAGGGTCATTCAGCATGTCCCATCCCAAAATAGTTCCCATTGACTGGGCTCAATCTCATTAGAGCAGGATGGGAATACGGCTAAGCCATAACAAGGGATTAGTGTGCTTTAAATGACTTATGACTGCAGCCCGAGCCCTTAGTGACACTCAACAGAGAGTATCCATGACCATGGTGTTTATTTTATTTTCATAGGGAACCAACTAGATAATCAACTCCCAATTGTCATTGTGAAGGATCAGTCCTGTTGCTGGGTCTCACCTCCCAACAAATGAAAACATGACAGCAGAAGAGTAAAAAACAAACAAACACATTATTGGACAGATGCAATGATAACTGAATACTGATATCCAACACAAACATGATGTCAGCTGCTAAATGAATGATAGTCAATGCTAATACAATTGTAATCAATGCATGGAATGCTAAACTGGCAATCAGCTGTTAGTTATCGAGCTGATAGCAAAGATAGCAGACTATCAACGCTAGCATTACAGACAGGGAAAACAGAAACAAGTTCAAAACTAAACAAGTATAACAGCAAACGTCTGTACCTTCATAGCAACTCCAGCACACCGCGGGGAGTCACCCAGCTGTTTGTAAAAGCAGCCTGCACATAGCTCGTGAACGGCTAACTCTTCATTTTTTTCTGTCGCTGTCTCTAAAGCCGCACCAGGAGGATCGCTATGCAACTGTAATGAAGCCTTTTCGTCCAACCACAGCGGTGTATGGGCATGTGACGCAATGCCAAACAGCCAATCACCTCCTCCCTTCAGCAGTGCAGCGGAAGTTCGTGCTTTTGGATTTGAGTTTCTCACTTAACATGTTCTGTATTTATTCAGTATAATAATTTTAGCGTGTTTGGCAAAATTATTGTGCCTATTAGAGTCCTACTTTTTCATTTTACAGAATTGTTTTTCTGAGCTAAAAGTTACTATTGTGACTATAAATGGTTATAATTTAATATAGAGGTTCATTTGCAAACTTCATTTTTCTTCATTTTAGTCCCTTTATTCATCAGGGGTCGCCACAGCGGAATGAACCGCCAACTTACGCAGCATATGTTTTACACAGCGGATGCCCTTCTAGCTGCAACCCAGTACTGGGAAACACCCATACACACTCATTTACACACATACACTACGGCCAATTTAATTTATTCAATTCATCTATAGCGCATGTGTTGGGACTGTGGGGGAAACTGGAGGAAACCCACACGAACATGGGGAGAACATGCAAACTCCACACAGTAATGCCAACTGACCCAGCCGGGACTCAAACCGGCGACCTTCTTGCTGTGAGGCGACAGTGCTAACCACTGAGCCACCATGTCGCCGATTTGTGTGCAAATTTAGTTGTGTAACACTTACTGTCAAGCTAAAAGCATCAGGAAAATAAGCTAAACTACTGCAGGGTTCAACGCTAAGGATTTTTTCGACTGGTCCAGCCAAAATTTTCACTGGTCCCATCTTAATAAAAGAACAGTTAATAGCTATTTCTTAGCCACATACTTTAAATAATGTGTCAAAAATGACGTCTGTGAATCTAGAAAATCTTTGAAAAAAATTTAATAAATGTATTTTTTTGCCATCAAACTTTTATTTTGTTTTATTTGACTTTTCATTTATTTTGTATTATTTGAACACAGAAAAAACATGCCATAGACGATCAGCATATAGCTGTATGTATAGATATACATGTAATAACCAATATACAGATTTTTAAATAATAATATTAATAATAAAGCCAACAACAACAACAATAGAGACAATAAAAAGGAAAAACTGAAGAATAAATGACAAAGACATACTGAAACAAATAAAAATAATAAATAAATAATAAATAAATAATATATATATATATATTCATTCATTCATTTTCTTGTCGGCTTTGTCCCTTGCGGGGTCGCCACAGCGGAATGAACCGCCAACTTATCCAGCACGATTTTACGCAGCGGATGCCCTTCCAGCCGCAACCCATCTCTGGGAACTTCCACACACACATTCACACTCATACACTATGGACAATTTAGCTTACCCAATTCACCTGTACTGCATGTCTTTGGACTGTGGGGGAAACCGGAGCACCCGGAGGAAACCCACGCGAACCCAGGGAGAACATGCAAACTCCACACAGAAACGCCAACTGAACCAGCCCAGCCGAGGTTCGAACCTGCGACCCAGCGACGTTCTTGCTGTGAGGCAACAGCACTACCTACTGCGCCACTGGGTTGCCTATATATATATATATATATATATATATATATATATATATACACACACAGTTGAAGTCAGAATTATTAGCTCCCCTGAATTATTAGCCCCCCTGTTTATTTTTTCCCTAATTTCTGTTTAACAGAGAGAAAAAGAAATTAAATACATTTCTAAACATAATAGTTTTAATAACTCATTTCTAATAACTGATTTATTTTATCTTTGTCATGATGACAGTAAATAATATTTGACTAGATATTTTTCAAGACACTTCTGTACAGCTTAAAGTGACCTTTAAAGGCTTAACTAGGTTAATTAGGTTAACTAGGCAGGTTAGGGTAATTAGGCAAGTTATTGTATATCGTTTGTTCTGTAGACTATCAAAAAAAAAAAAATAGCTTAAAGGGGCTAATAATTTTGACCTTTAAAATGTTTTTAAAAAAATTAAAAACTGCTTTTATTCTAGCCAAAATAAAACAAATAAAACTTTCTCCAGAAGAAAAAATACTGTGAATATATGTATATATACACACATGCACACACATACATATACAGTACATATACATAAAACAAATTTCCAAACCAAAAAAGGCAATAAACCAAATCTGTATTTAGGGTTAAGTAAGGGTACAATTAAGCAAATTAAAAATAAATAAATTAATAAATAAATAAACAAATAGATTAAGGAATTCAAAACCATGCTAAAAGAGGTCTACGACAATGAAGAAAAGTTATTAGAAACCCAAACAGGGAACCTTAAACAATGACTAAAAAGAAAAAAAAAATAATAAAGGAAAATAAATTAATTAATAAAAAAAACGTATAGGGCATGGAACCAGAAGTTTTTGCTTTTTTATGTCTCCTTGATTCAAATTAGTAAACCTTTAAGTTTTTACAAGGTTTGTGCCCAAAGTCTGATGGTGTCCTCTCTTGCACCATGGATGCGAGCAGTGGACATTTCCAGATACACAATATCAATAAAAATGAGAAAATAAATGTATTTTAATGTATTAATACATTCAAAGTGTTATGGAAACCAAACGGAAAAAGTACGGAAAAAGTGCAGGTATGTTATTGCAGTTCTAAATGATTTAACAAAAGGTGGCTGCTTTGCCAAACTGACCAATAGTATCTGGATGCAGCCTTTATGATGCAAGCTGAGATTGCATCACTCAGCGATGCAATGTCGAACACAATGCACTCAATGAAGTGACGTCAATGTGACGGATAGGGTTAGGGGTGGGGTTAGGTGAGCGCATTAAAAAGCATTGGATGCAGCTCAGATTGCACTGCACCAGGTCTGCATCCAGACCCCTCTCAAAATGACAGCAAACTGTGCAAAACCTCGCTTTGTTTTTTCGTTGTGTTGTACCCACATAAATGTCTGCATCCAAGACGTTACCCTCATAATTTGATGTTGCCACCATGTTGCTGTCTCTTCGCTGTACTGTTGTTACCAATGGACAAAAATAATGTTCTCACAACATCCAATCAGATAAGAGGAACCGAAAAAGTAATATGGTGTTTACGACATCACGGAGAAGGTAGCATTTAAAGGCTTAAAAGCACAAACTGTTTCTCAGTTCTAAGACTGCATTTGCATGCAATTGACAAATACTCGCACTTTGGCAGGCAAATTAAACTTTAGTAACAAGGCAGCACTGGCCTAAACGATCCTGTCTACTGTCCCAACCATCTCTTATGCTGGCCCCGAGCCATCGGCCAGTCCTTTTTGTTGAGCCCTGTACTGTCAAACTATCTCTTTAAAAAAGTATCTATAGCTACACGTTACTTCCTAAAAGTAGCTAGTTACATTGAAGCTACTTCTTTTCGATATAACGTACATTACAAGTGAATATGCATTGAGGAATTCTTTAAGTAAAACAGTACAATATAGTTATGGTGTCAAATCTTTATTTTTTATCACATGTTTTAGATTTCTCAGACTGTCAAAGGTCAAAATATTGCAATAATAAAATGATTAACTTATTAAGCATACATTATCATCAACTGACGTAATAAATTAAATTATGTGTGATATACCAATAGATGGTGACGCGGTGGGACAGTAGGTAGTGCTGTCGCCTCACAGCAAGAAGGTTGCTGGTTCGAGCCTCAGCTGGGTCAGTTTGCATGTTCTCCCCGCGTTCGTGTGGGTTTCCTCCGGGTGCTCCGGTTTCCCCCACAGTCCAAAGACATGCGGTACAGTTGAATTGGGTAAGCTAAAATTGTTCGTAGTGTATGTGTGTGAATGAGTGTGTATGGATGTTTCCCAGAGATGGGTTGCAGCTGGAAGGGCATCCGCTGCATAAAACATGTGCTGGATAAGTTGGCGGTTCATTCCGCTGTGGCGACCCCGGATTAATAAAGGGACTAAGCCGAAAAGAAAATTATTAAATGATGACAAGCGAATAAACGTTGAGGAATTCTTTAAGTAAAACAGTACAATATAGTTATGGTGTCAAATCTTTATTTTTTATCACGTTTTAAATTTCTCAGACTGTCAAAGGTCAAAATACAAAAAGTAGCATTGCAATAATAAAATAATTAACTTATTAAGCATATATTATCATCAACTGACGTAATAAATTAAATTATGTGTGATATACCAATAGATGGTGACGCGGTGGCGCAGTAGGTAGTGCTGTCGCCTCACAGCAAGAAGGTCGCTGGTTCGAGCCTCGGCTGGGTCAGTTGGCATTCGTGTGTAGAGTTTGCATGTTCTCCCCATGTTCGTGTGGGATTCCTCCGGGTGCTCCGGTTTCCCCCACAGTCCAAAGACATGCGGTTCAAGTGAATCGGGTAAGCTAAAATAGTCCGTAGTGTATGTGTATGAATGAGAGTGTATGAGTGTTTCACAGAGATGGGTTGCAGCTGGAAGGGCATCCGCTGCATAAAACATGTGCTGGATAAGTTAGCGGTTCATTTCGCTGTGGAGACCCCAGATTAATAAAGTGACTAAGCCGAATAGAAAATGAATGAATGAATGAATGAATGAATGAATACCAATAGATGGCTGCAATTCACTGTTGTAATACAGTATGTGATCTTGTAAGACGACGTTCTGGTGCTTTAAGTCATTTCTGATTCACTGGAATGTAGCTGTTGTCAAGCTACACCACTTGCTGAAAGAAGTGACTACTGGGAAAAGCTACATTGTTTCTTAAGTAGCTAAGCTACTGTCAAGCTATCGAAAAATGTAGCTAGTAAACGAGCTACCTAGCTAGCTACTCCTGTCAACACTGTCAATAGATAGGTTCACTCGGGTAGTGAATAATTAATTGGTGTCACTTGAGTCACAGATCACTGTTGCTGTTCCAGCAGATGACAATCTATAATTGATAGTTTTAGATTAAATTCAACCAAAAATGTAAAGCTTTAGGCATTACAGTAGCCTAGTGTGTAGCACTGTCGCCTCATAGCAAGAAGATCACTAATTCAAGTCCTGGCTAGCCCAGTTGGAATTTCTGTATGGAGTTTGCATGTTCTCCCTGTGTTCGTGTGGGTTTTATCTGGGCGCTCCGGTTTCCCCACAGTCCAAAGACATGCGGTATAGGTGAATTGGGTAAACAAATTTGGCTGTATGAGTGCATGTGTAAATGAGAGACTATATGGGTGTTTCCCAGTACTGGGTTGTGACTGGAATGGCATCCGCTCTGTAAAACATATGCCAGACTAGTTGGTGGTTCATTCCGCTGCGTTGACCCCTGATAAATAAGGGACTAAGCCAAAGGAAAACAAATAAAAGAATGTAAAGCTTTATGTATGAACAAAATCATAATTTCTAAATGTGTTCACAATGTGTCTAGTGTCTTCAAATGAAGATCTAAATATAAACAATTTATTAACACTTGGTTTTTTCCACAGAAATAATGTAATCTTCATCATTAAAAATTTGAAGGAGTTTTAGATATGTCTATAACCGTGCAAGCAGAACAATGTTAACAAACTGTAGCCCCCCTATATTTCTGCTCAGCCCCCCCTAAAACTTTTCCGATTAGCTCATAAACTGTAGACCAAATTATTGTCTCTGTCCCCTTTAAATTTGATAAGAAGACGGCTGCAGAATTCTGCTCCTCCCCGACTTTCGTTTTTCATTTGATAAGCAAACCACAGCTGTGCAGAGCGAGAGATCAAGGTGTGTGTTTATCGATAAATTGTTATAAAATATGCCTATTTGCAGTTCTTTGCTACGGATAAATATGTATCACTTGTACCCCAATGTCATATTGGAGCAATCGGGTATCTCCTCAGTGCTCACCTCATAATCACAGCTGTTTCCTCCAGCGAAAATGTAAATCTTAACAAATATTTTACTATTTTTGTTTCAAAATGAATTACCATTATAAAACGCATTACAGTGCATGTGACGTTATCTATTAAACAGTCATGCACAGAAAGGATTAAACACAGTGACAGAACCACTTCGTGAATGTACTCATTTTAACTGTCAGAGTCACTGACAGAGATAGAAACATCATGTGTTGTCTTGTATTAAAAATATTTCCTATTTTGATATTATGATTCAGTTCGTGAAATATGTGAATTAGTTAAATATATATATATATATATATATATATATATATATATATATATATATATATATAATATATATATATAATATATATATATATATATGAGCAATTCCAGCGTTATGGATGTGACATTTGCAGTAAAAACTCAAAACATAAATTCACATAGAAAGTATACAATAACATTATATTGACACATCTGTTTATATTTTCCAAAACAACTGACCACAGAGTTATGGGAGCAGAAAAATATTAATCTTTAAACATTTTTTATACTTTCAATGAGAAAAACAAGCATGCGTTATGGATGTGACAAAAAAAGTCTGTGAGTTTACAGTCTACAACATACTTTGTAGAAATTCTGTCAATTAAACTTCCCAACCCAAAAGAAACAATGCTAATCAAACAGATACGAGTCAGCTCACTATAGAACAAAAATGATTGATTTTATTTTATTTAATATTTTTGCATTTATGAGGAAAAAGTGTCGTTATGGATGTGACACTTTTCCGTTATGGATGTGACACCTGTGAAATTGCCACTTGTGTGATTTTGGCAAATTAAATATAATAGTTTTAAACACTGACAGATACATTTATGGAGTATTTTTAAAGTACTGTAAAATACTTGCTTACACAAAAAATGTAGAAACGGTTTCCCTTTTTTGGTGAAAACTTATTTTTTTTCATGGCAAGGTTGACATTTGCATGGAATTGCTTATTGCATATTAGTCAAACATTTTTAAGTCTATTACTATTAAAATTATTACTTATTTAATATATATATATATATATATATATATATATATATTTTTTTTTTTTTTTTTAGATTATATTTATTTATTTATTTTCTCATAAGGAGCTGAGCCCCCCTAAAATGAAAATCCTAAAATCGCCCATGACAAACACAATGCGAAATAACCAAGGCAAGAACAGTAATGTAGCACATTGTAACACGAAGAAAGATTATAACAAAAAAATGCTCAAGGTTACAGCAGTTAAACAAGTGTAGGAAGTGTAGAGGCTCAATTGCTTCAAATGACTTCAATGCATCTGCAGCCACTGTGATCTTGATCAGCTCTTCTACAAGCACTTACAGTTTTTTACAGAAATTCTCTCTCGGGTTTAGATCAAGACTCTGGGCTGCTCATTTCATTATTTCTTTGTTTGCTCTAGATGTTTTGCTGTGTGAGAGTTGTTCTTTGTCCTGAATGAAATGTCCTGGCTGACCGAGGGTTGGACGCAGAAACTGCATGTTGCAGAGCTTCTGATAAACATTTGTATTCAATCTGACAACTTCTGCTGTAGTAAACAAACAAACAAATCATGAATCTTCTCCATCTATAGGTGGATGATAAACAGTTTCACATTGGACTGGCTGGTTGCATACTGCTTAGATTAGTCTTAATATGTTAGTCACCATTTTATTTTTCTTCAAGAATTATACTTTTCAGCAGTTATTATTCACTCATGAATATACATTAGAAATTGCTTTTTTTTAAAGAGAAGGCTACACTTATTTCTATTATTTTATTTATTAAGCTTGAGATACAAAGGTTAGGGGAAAACAGTTTAAAATGATTTTTCATTTACACTTAGTAATAATTGGAGTCACAGTGGCACCCAAACAACTATAAGCAGATCTCAAAATAACAGGAAATTTAAATATTTCCTCAAACATATATTCACATCCTCTTTAGATGTTCTGTACAGGTCTGAGGGGTAAATTTATTTCAAACTACATTTCAAGTGTTTTTTTTTTCTTTCTGGTGTCATTCATTCATTTTCATTACAGCTTAGTCCCTTTATTAATCCGGGGTCGCCACAGCGGAATGAACCGTAAACTTATCCAGCATATGTTTTACACAGCAGATGCCCTTCCAGCTGCAACCCAGTACTGGGAAACACCAATACACTCTCATTCACACACATACACTAGAGACAATTTAGCTTACCCAATTCACCTAAACCACATCTTTGGACTTGTGGGGAAAGCCGGAGGAAACCCACGCGAACATGGGGAGAACATGCAAACTCCACACAGAAATGCCAACTGACCCAGCCGAGGCTTGAACCAGCGACCTTCTTGCTGTGAGGCAACAGTTCTACCCACTGCACCTCATATACATATACTGTGCCAAACATTTCCATATAAACCTTTAAATGAAAATAAACTGGTTATGAGTGACATTAAAATTATTTATTGAATGATGTCATTCCGTCATTCAGGACGGTGACGAGTCTGCTTACAGACAGGAGGTTAAGGAGCTGGCTGTCTGGTGCAGTCACAACAACCTAGAGCTCAACACACTCAAAAAAGTGGAGATAATAGTGGACTTCAGGAGAAACCCCCCCCCCTGCACTCATCCCACTGAGCGTCATGGACAGCATTGTGGCAGCATCCTCGGCACCACCATCTCTCAGGACCTGAAGTGTCAGCTGAGGAAGTTCAACCTTCCAAAGGAACTGCTGAAACAGATCTACACCTCCATCATTGAATCAGTCCTCTGCATTTCAATAACTGTCTGGTTTAGCTCAGCTAAATCAGACCTCTAAAGACTTCGTCGAATAGTTCGGATTGCTGAGCGACTCATTGGTACAACCCTCCCTACTCTCCAAGAACTGTACTTATCCAGAGCGAGCAGAAGGACAGCCAAAATCACTCTGGACCGCTCACACCCAGCACACTGCCTATTTAAACTTTTACCTTCTGGTCGATGCTACAGAGCACTGTGCACAAGAACAGCCCAACACAGAAACAGTTTCTTCCCTCAGGCAATCCATGTCATGAACACTTTATGATAGTATTTGTGCAACAAACATCACTACTTGCTATGCACTTCCTATATACACTTATTTAACAACATACTTTACATGCCAATTTGCACATAACAACTGCACATAATGTTGTATATAGTAATATACCTGTACATACATTTGTCAATTTGTATATTCACTATTTACTTCTATTTTTAAAATATGTCTGTTGTCCTGTCTCTGTTTTTATGTTGCACTGTAGAAGCTCTGTCATGAAAACAAATTCCTCGTATGTGTGAACATACCTGGCAATAAAGCTCTTTCTGATCCTGTGTATTAATGTTGTAGGCTACTTTTGAGAATGTAAACTTACCGTTTTATATAAAAGTGAACAATAGATATCTAAAGATATACATGAATAATATGTATTACACGTAATAATATTTCATTTTTTTTTTTTTAGAATAGATATTATTGGATTACTTTTTATGTAAACTTACTGTTTATATATAAAGCCTTTCCAGATATTGCATTAAAACAGTTGCGACCTCTACCGTATGCAAATGCAAATGTCACATATTTGTTTGTGTGTATGGGTAATGGTAGGTCAAACATATTTGTATTAGGAATATTAACAGAATAGGTTAAAGTAAGATGTGCTGTATATATGTGAAAATATGTTTAGAAATTCACGTGTATCATCACCTATCACCGGCGTGCACAACAATCGATTTATCAGCGCTCTGCTCAGTGTAGTACATGAATAAATTGTTCAATTGAGTCGAATCTTTACGATGAATATAAAGCAGATTTAATATTCATCCAGTGGACTGAGTGATTCTCCTAAGTGAAGTCCCTTTAATAGACTTTGCTCTCACTCAACTGAGAATCCTCTTTTTTTACGTATCAGACTCGACACGATCCATGCTAACAGCTCAGCTATTCAGCGACTCGTTGTAAAGAGTAGTTCACCTAGGGTAGTTCACAAGAACCGATTCTATCTATTTGTCTGAGCTCTCCACTCTGTCCTGAAACGTAAACGGAACTGGAGGGTAGTTTGAAGAAACGTCGCCGCCAGCTCTTTAGCAAATGTTAACATGTTCAATATGATCAGTGTATCAAATACAGCGGATATTATTTTAGTTTCCTCACGGAAGAAAGGTATCAGATTACCGTAACCGCATTTGAAACGCCGTTCATTTTTGACGCTGCTGCGATCGTAATACTTCACTTCGGAGTATAAAAAGCAATGGCCAGTGTGCACGAAAGCTTGTATTTCAATCCCATGATGACAAATGGCGTTGTTCATGCCAACATCTTCGGATAAAGGATTGGGTCACTCCATACAAGATCGCAGTTTTAGCTTTACTGTATGAAATGTCCACAACCAAACCAATGGCACTTCTAGACAGAAGACGACTGAACAAACTCATCCTGCCTTTACAACAGGTTTGTACTTAATGTGAAAAGAATTACACTAGCAAATCTTTAAAAAGGGCTATTGTTGCTAAAATTGTGGTAAGTATAGAGGTAAAGTTGGTTTTATATTGAGATATTCAGACATTCTCCTTAATAATATAATTTCAGACAAGTATTCTTTGCAAATTTTAAATAGGGAAATCATATAAGCAGCCAATGACTATCAAAGTACAACATTGTTCACAGTCAGTTAGATAATGTTAATAGAGGTAAAGTTGGTTTTATATTCGGATATTCAGACATTCTCCTTAATAATATAATTTTAGAAAGGTATTATTTGCAAATTCTTAATAGGGAAATCATATAAGCAGCCAATGATAATCAAAGTACAACATTGTTCACAGTCTATTAGATAGTGTTAATGTTGTTTTAAAGTCATACTTGCATGCTAATTCCAATCTAATATTCAAAGTAACATGGTAAACAATATATAGACTTCTAAATGAACGAATGTGTGAATATAAAACCAACTTTACCTCTATATAATGTTAATGCTGTTTTGAAGTCATACTTGCATGCTAATTCCAATCGAATATTAAAAGTAACATGGTAAACAATATAGAGACTTTTAAATGAAGGAATGTGCGAATATAAAACCAACTTTACCTCTATGTGCTAAGTAATATCACTACACTGGAATAAAAGGATAAAAGTTCCAAGTAAATGTTATATTTACAATTTTTTTTGTCATTTTTTCATGCTAATTAAAATAATTGTTTAAAAAGATTACCTCTCTATACATAATTAACTTCTTTATTTGTTTCTATAAACAGACTATATAAAACATATAAGAAAAAATGTTATATTAAACCTTTTAGTTTAATTGGGTAATTACACACACAAATATAATAGAGGTAAAGTTGGTTTTATATTCGCACATTCCTTCATTTAAAAGTCTATATTGATTACCACTTTGAATATTCGATTCGAATTAGCATGCATTGCAAGTTTGACTTTAAAACAGCATTAACATTATCTAATTGACTGTGAACAATGTTGTACTTTGATAGTCATTGGCTGCTTATATGATTTCCCTATTTAAAATTAGCAAAGAATACTTTTCTGAAATTATATTATTAAGGAGAATGTCTGAATATCTGAATATAAAACCAACATTACCTCTATACAAATATAAATGGACAGGTAGAACCCTTAAAGGACGTTGCAGTTGAAAAGCGACCAGAATATAAATATAATTTAAATTCTATTTTCTATTGTAAATGTTAATGTAGCCTACACCCTTCTTGTTTTTTTTTTTTTATTATTATAATTATTATTTTAAATGTTTTTTTATGATGTGGATGTCATAATTGCAAGAATTTGGCATCATTTTGATTGTTAAATATTTAGTATATACAAAAAAAAAAAAAAAACGCTGATTAAAAGTCTCTGTTCATCAAGTTGGTCATGTTAACCCCTATGAACCAGCTATATAAATCCTCTGGACACTCCTTTTCTGTTTATTATCTAAAATACGGTAGTTTACTGTAAAAAATGAGAATTTACTTTTACGTTTTTTACGGTTAAATACTGGCAACCACAGCTGCCGCTTTTTTACCGTAAATTTTACGGATTTATTTTTTACAGTGTAAAAGTCAAATATACAGTGCTTTATGGTTTTCAGGGTAGTCAAACAGTAATCTGGTACAGAAATTGGAAAAATCAAATATGAAACAAAAATACTGCAATAATTTTACTGTTTAAATAGTTCTATAAAGGTTTTTTTTTATTTTTTTATTAAAGTTACGAGTGGTAAATTATCATGTGCCTGAATGCTTTAAACTCTCTTAGGGGTTAAAACTGTTCAAATGATAAACTTTTACATCATTATAGGTAAACTCTGCAGTAATTTCACAAATCTCATGTATTTTGAACTGTGTGGCTGTATAATACTAATGTAATGTATATAATTCTAAACTATATAATCCCAACTCAACATTGCAGATCGTGCAATGTGACTATTGCGGATACACACATTGCAATCGATGCTGAAACGATATATTTTGCAGCCCTACCCTAGGAAGTATCCTGTTTATTTATTTACGCCATATCACCCTGCACCCAAGAACCGATTACTCACTGAAGCTAAGCAGGGCTGAGCCTGAGCTGAGAGGTCAGCAGGGGGCGCTCAAACCTGTGGTCTGCGTGAGTCCTAATGCCCCAGTAAAAGTGAAGGGACACTACACTGTCAGGGGGCGCCGTCTTTCGGACGAGACGTTAAAACCGAGGTTCCGGACTCTCTGTGGTCATTAAAAATCCCATGGCACTTCTCGTAAAGAGTAGGGGTGTAACCCCGGTGTCCTGGCCAAAGACCCTCAATCAGCACTTACCCATCATGGCCTCCTAATATCCCCATCTACTGAATTGGCTCATCACTGTCTCTTCACTCCACCAATAGCTGGTGTGTGGTGAGCGCACTGGCGCCGTTGTCCTGTGGCTGCCGTCGCATCATCCAAGTGGATGCTACACACTGGTGGTGGTGTGAAGAGACCCCCCCTCATGATTGTGAAGCACTTTGGGTGTATGGCCATACACAATAAATGCGCTATATAAATACACATTACATTACATTACATTACATTTATTTTGTCATTTTTTTTTCTTGGCAAAAATAATGGCAATCAAATGATTTACAAAAGATACCCACTAAAATGTAGTTCATTTGAGCAGTACTATACTATTGTATTCTGTCAAGGCATATTATAAGTAGAATCGTTTGATGGCTTATTCGAATAGCATGCATTAACATAGACATATCTCTGCAAAAAGTTCTGTTTAAGGAACATAGTACAGTCTCAAAATATAAACAATTGTCATTTTACATCAGTATGCTTTGCCATTCGTTTAAAGGCACCAGGTTTTAACACATTTGTCAGCAGTGTTTTTTTTATTGTTTATAATATTAAAAAAAATTGTAAATAAGCACAGTTCAGAACTTTTTACCAAAACTGTAAGATTATCATCATTTCTGTTTTCATATTTTCAGAAAAGTTGCATTCAATATGCTTATTTGTGTGTTAAAATAACTGTTTTTTTTTGTTTTTTTGGTCCGACAACAACATGCTACCTATGGTCTCATATTTGACACATATGCAATAGTTGTCCTGTTTACATGTCTTATTTGTAGTTCATTACGTGAGATGTTAATGAGTCTAAAATGTACTGACAAGCATTATGTTTAAACTTATTTGCACTTTAATTTCTGTTACTGATGAACAGGGACCAGATCTGACCGCTGGAGCAGTTTCTGAAGATAGTGGAGGAGTGCTGTTTCGCATGGTCAATGCTGTTAAGCGTAGGCAAGTTTAGTGTCTTCTTTTACAGTGCTCAGCATATATAAGTACACCCCTCACAATTCTGTCTTTTAAATTCATATTTTTAATAGGAAGTATATTTAAAAATATTTATTTGTGCAATATACATTAGATTAGTCAGTACTGAAGCCAAATCTGGAGCTTGTCTAACAAAATAACGGTGCAAAAACTAGCACACCCAAGTTTATTTGTTATAGAAAAATATTAAATGCAAATTTAAAAAAAGAGGAAAAATCAAGAGAAGCAAAAAAAAAAAAAAAAAGTTTTGTAGGTTGTATTTTCTTTTTCAATATTTTGTTTAAATTTAATTGTATTATCTTTCAGTTTCTAAATATGTTTGGTGACTAAAATATTATTTTAATAAATATGTTTAATAAATCTGTTTTGTTTAAGTGCATCAAAATATATGACCCATATTCACTGAGAAGTGGATTAAAATATTCATTTCAAAATGGGGTGTACAAATTATGCTAAGCACTGTAGATACCCATTCTTTCTTTGTTCTAAAGTTGACGTATTAATCATTCCCTTCTGTTTTTAGGTTGTTTTTAATGGCTGATGGAGAGTTGCAGGACATGGAGCACTTCTTTACTATTCTGCCCAGTGCCTTCAGTGACTCGGAGCCATTCAAAACGAGGTGTTGTCGGTATGAATATTTTCTTGGCCAAGCCATAACCTCAATTCCTATTAATTATGGATCTAGTTAAAGGTTTAAAGGTGCAGTAGGTGATCTGCCAGAATGCTAGCATTAGCATAATAGCTTAGAAATTTTACGACTCTCCCCTGCCGTCCAAAGCCACGCCTCCTTAAGTTATGAACGTGTCGAACTGATAACACTAGATCATGACATTCACCAGTTAAAAAGCTCTATGGAGACACACACTTTATCAAGCATAGTTATTGACAGGCCAGCGGGTGCAGGAATTATATTTCCCCAAAACTGTGTCATAGGCTGTCACGGTTCAAAAATGAACAAATGTGTGAATATAAATCAAACTTCACCTCAGTAAAGCTGGTTAGACAGAAGAGCACATTTACTTATGCTTTGTTATTAAACGAAATAAAAATTAGATTTTAGAAAGGAGTGCTAAAAACAGAAACATCCTGTTATCTTTTTACATTACACTTACGTTTACGTTACCAAGACAACGAGTGACTTTTAATTTTCAATTGTGCTCGCTGATCCTCGTACACATCGCTTGTTTTCATCTCCTTTTTCACTTGAACAACTAAACGAATGCTCAGGTCTATTTAACCGACTCTATTATCGATGCTGTAAAATGTACTCCATGAACTTAAAAATAGTTAATCTTTTGCCTGACGTTTTCAGTGGCTGAACAACACTTCCGTGCATATAAACACATTCATAAACAAGAACACAATCTACATAAGCTTTGCGTGGCTAAAATAGTTTTAAAACACACCTGTGTAAAACAAATACTTCAGCCGCGGTGTGTGTCACCCTTCAGATCATTGTTTTGAACTGCATAATGTCATCGCCCTCCAGCGTGCAAAAGTAATTGCGATATTGATTCAGGGTTTAGAAAAGTTTTGATTCTGCATTTTTGGCAGAAGCCCTTTTAGAAACAATCTTTCTTTTCATGGATACAAGGCCACGTTGGTCTTTCAGAAAGAAGTTCAGGATGCAGAGTTTGCCTGATGTCTCTCGGTGGATCCGTGCTTCACATGTAAGCGCGAGTGATGTACAGTTGAAGTCTGAATTATTAGCCCCCCTGAATTATTAGCCCCCTCTGTTTATTTTTTCCCCCAATTTCTGTTTAACAGAGGAAAGATTTTTTTGAACACATTTCTAAACATAATAGTTTTAGTAACTTATTTCTAATAACTGATTTATTTGTCTTTGCCATGATGACAGTAAATAATATTTGACTAGATATTTTTCAAGACACTTCTATACAGCTTAAAGTGACATTTAAAGGCTTAACTAGGTTAACTAGGCATGTTAGGGTGATTAGGCAAGTTATTGTATAAAGATGGTTTGTTCTGTAGACTATCAAAAAAAATAAGCTTAAAGGGGCTAATAATTTTGTCTCTAAAATGGTTTTAATTTTTTTTAAAACTGCTTCTATTCTAGCCGAAATAAAACAAATAAGACTTTCTCCAAAAGAAAAAATATTATCAGACATACTGTGAAAATGTTCTTGCTTTGTTAAACATCATTTATAAAATATAAAAAAAAATAAAAATAAATCAAAAGGGAGCTAATAATTCTGACTTCAACTGTATCTGTTTGCTTAAAGAGGCTGCACAGAAATCCAAATTTAAATTTGTTGACAGACAGTTTGAGTTACCTGTTGTAATTGAGTTATTTGTCGCTCTGACAATATTTAATTGCATGAACATTTTTTAGTTTTATTCCTTATCCAGTATATGAAAATGCATATAAATACATTTAGATCATTTACTTTAATCATTACTATTGGAATGTGAAGAGACTTTCAACCAGCAAGCCAAAAATGTTTCTGAAGACAATCACATACTGCACCTTTAAGGGATAGGATTCATGAAAATTTATGTTTTAAGACATTTGTCAGATTGTGTACAATTTTTTTTTTTAAACTTTACAGTTGACAGTATATGAAGAGTTCAGATGCAAAAAGCTTTAGGAGCCATCTGAAATGGTCCTGTGTTTACGTTCAGTTATTTCACTTTAAAGACAGTAAAATAAACCTATTCATTGGCATAAATGTAAAGTTACTTCATACACTCCTGAGTTTGATAAAATGCTCATTTTAGAAGAGAATTTCAGATGTCACTTATTAACCAAGTTTTATGAAGGAAGCATCTGATTATGTACAATATGTGCATTAATATTAAAAAAAGAGCAATTTTAAAAGGATAGTTTACCACGCAGAATTAGCATTTTGATATTAATACTCTCCATTGAAACTCAAGATTCTTCAAAACATTTTTTTAAAGTTATAAGAATAAACATCTACACAAATCAAACAGTTTAATCCACATCTTTTGAAGATCAATCACTTTATAATAAAAAATATATCTATTTTTATTCACATTTACTGATTTATCAGGCAATATAAACATAAGTACCTCCATATCAGCTTGATCTGCAAGTAGAAAACATTATTGATTCATACAGAAACTCTAAACCCGATTGGTTTTCACATTTCAAGCAAGCATTAGCTTCTTCTGACCGAATATGAAAAATGTTAAGCTAATAAATGTTCAACGGTCAGAGTGTTTAATCATTGTTTTGTAAAGCTTTCTTTGTGAATCTTTCCATCATCAGGTCTGTTCATGCGCCAGATGCTGCTTGCCTACAATAAACTATCCTTCAGTCAAGTGTATAAGCTGTACAAGTCTCTGCAGCAGTTCTGCCATCGGGGGAAATCAGCCTGAATTGTCCGCTTACCTGCTGAAGACATGGAGCTGACGAGTAACGAAGACCCTAGTGCTGACCACATAGACAAAAATGAGCTGGACAACGCCGTCTCTACACCAGTCTGAACTGAGGTCAGAGGCTATAACGTGCCAATTCATTTATTAATGGAGTCCAGGCTTTATTAAAGGGAAAGTTCTCCCAATAATAAATATTTTGCTGTTAATTTACTCAAGACATTAAAAAAGTAGTTGAAATTGAGGTAGTTATATGGTCGGTATCTATGAAACTTAGATGTAGTAAATCAGTGAAATGTCAGTTTTGTTTTGTCTCCTGTATTGTTATTGTTTTTGACTCTATGAATCACCAAGAACATTTTAAAATTTATGTATAATTGAAAAAGAAAAAAGTAGTCACCTACATCTCGGAAGGGCTGAAATTGTTTAATTTAACAGCAAATGTTTATTTTTGGGTAAAATATCTCTTTAACCCCTTCATTTGGGTTAATTTGGAGTCAGTTTGACCCACATAGTTGTATAGCACTATTTAACTAGTTGTTTCTGCTTCATTTTGTAACTATTTCTCTATTAGAGCATGCAAAGTTTTGAAATAGCCATGTTTTGGTTGTATCTTTGGTTTAAATAAAATTTTGAAAAGCAGCAAATGGAAAAAAAGAAAACCTTTAATGTACAGTAGCTTGTCATATTTAAAACAAAAATATGACATGCCTGATAACTAGGGCCAGACAGAATCTGTGGACATTTTTTGCTATTTCTGCAGAGAATTTTGTAAAAAATCTGCAGATTTATACGGAATTATTTTGTGAGTATCATAACTAAAAACTTAATATATTACATAAAAATAATAACTTTTTATTTAATGTTCACAATGCAAATCCAATTAGATCCACTTTATTTGGTAAACAAAGCAAGTCTATCATATAAAATCTCTACTAAAAGACAGAAAATATTACTTTACAAACTGTATTGTAAATAAATCAAATGAACACTTTCATATTAATTAATAATATTACTGAAATTCATTAAAAAACTGAATACACATTTACACAAGTAAATAAATAGACTCAACGATGGGCTGAAAATCTGCAGATTTTTGTGCGCAGATTCCGTGTGGCCCTACTGATAACTAATGTGATTGATTGAGACTCAAAGGTCTCGTCATGATTAGGCCTTTAAATAAACCTACTGGTGTTGTTTTTAAGACAAGACATTGGCATTTTACAGTATGTCAGAGCAAGGTTTTTCTTTTGAGGTGTGAAACATTAACTTGATCCTCAAAAAGGGTTGATAAAACTTTTCATTCTTTTTCAGCTAATTTTGCGCAGAAATGTGTGGTTTAAAGTAACCCCTAGTACAAAAGAACTAACACAATAGAAATAGATGTAAATACTTTCAGTCACAGACCTACAACAGTGTAGGTGAATTTTCGATCACACTTTAAGCTATGCTATTTTAGCTTTTAAGCTATGCTATTTTAGCTCAGTAAACTCCTAATTTGCTGCTTATTCATGGTTATTAATTAGTTAGGATTAGGTATGGGGTAGAATTAAGGATGCAGATTAAGATCATGCAGATTATACTTTATTAGTACAGATAAAAAGCCAATATCTTAATAATAGACAGGTAAAGCACCACTAGTTAATAGTGATAATTGGTACTTAAACCAAAGTGTTATCAAATATTTTTTCTCCATGTGTTTGACTAGTGGGCAAATTGCATAGAACCAACAAGAGAGATTAATTCAAGCCCCTCGCAATCAGTTATTAAAGTGTAATGAGAGTTGAGAGTTCTTTTTCTGTTTTTAGCAGATCTGAAGAGAGTCAGGCCTTTATCTCAGAAACAAGCAGAATACTTCCTTGCAAGACAGGTATGTTATAACCTACAGAAGATTTGGCTTTCAAAAACACATTTGTCCATGTGTGCTCTTTCCCCATTTGATTTCCATCTTGTTTTTTGTAGGCGTACCTCCTGAAGAATGATGAAAACAAGGCCATGTCTCCAGCTAAGCTACAGGATGAACTCAATAACATCCTCAAGTTTAATCCTGACTTTGCTGAAGCTGTAAGATGAAGTTCTTCCTTTATTTAAACAGATCCTCAATGTCTTAGAGTTAAACTTTTGAGTTTTACATTTTGGAATCTATTCAGTGTTCATCATACCTACCAGGGAGCACTTTTAGCTTAGCTTAGCATGAATCTTCTGAATTTGTATTTGATATTAGCATCTCACTCAAACATATTTAAAATGTTCTGTCAGTCTGAGTATACTATGTAACTACAGAAGAGCCAAATTTTACACCACAGCAAATTATCCAAAACTCTTTTTAAATTTGAGCGAGATTCTACTCTAATCCAATTTAATGATTTATGCTAAGCTAAGTTAAAATTGCTCCTGTCAGACCAGGAGATTAGCTTAATGGATTAAAAAAGGGTAAAACTGAACTGTTTAACTCTAGGGGAGTTGTAAAATTAGCCATCTAAAAAAAATTAATGTTTCCTTTAATGTAACTGAGCATCTGTCTGTCTCTCCACAGGCATTACCTCAGCTATCTGAACAGTTTGCGAGTGCAGGATATCTACATCTCCACTCACAGCCTCCTGCACTACTTTGACCGCCTCATTCTCTCTGGTGCAGAGGGGAAGAGCAATGGAGATGAAGGCTATGGACGCAGTTTGCGCTACGCTGTCCTCAATCTGGCCACCTTGCACTGTCGTTTCGGACACTAGTGAGTATTATTTGTGTTTAGAGCACAGCCATATGATAAGAGCATTTTATTTATGTTTGAGACAAAGGGAGCATCCAGATTTTCAGCTTCTGTTTGTTGTTGTTTTTATTGTGTTATGACTGTAACCGCTTTTTGTGATTGTGTTTGTGCTGCAGTCATCAGGCTGATTTGGCTCTGCAGGAAGCGATCCGCATTGCACAGGAAGCAAACGACCATGTTTGTCTTCAACATTGTCTGGTAGGAAGACCTTATCTGTTCTCTATTATAAATATATGAACTAGGGATGTACCCGTAATGTCCGCATTATTTAGGTAAGCGGGTGATTATTTTCATGGCTAAAAATAAAAAAACAATACTTTTATATAAAATTATATTTATTAATTTGTTTAAATTCAATATTTATAAAGTTGTCCAGAGAACATGGTAATATTAGTTTAATGTGCGTAATCTGACAAACATCTATATACAAAAAATATATAGGCTATTGCTGTTATCAATTTTATTATATAATGGTAAGAAACTAGTTCTTCTAGGATTTTGCGAGTCCAATTATTCTTGAGATCAAAAAAAGTCAATTTGACAAGATTTTGGTGTATTTTCACAGCAAAACACAATAATAATAATAATAATAAATATTGTTTACGAGTGAGGGAAGGATGGAATGTGAGATTGACTGGAGCAGTAATGCGGTCGATGTACCGTTCCGTTGTGGTAAAGAAGGAGCTGAGCCGAAAGGCAAAGCTCTCGATTTTACCAGTCAATCTACGTTCCTACTCTCACCTATGGTCATGAGCTTTGGGTCATAAACGAAAGGAACAAGATCTCGGATACAAGCGGCCCAAAATGAGTTTCCTTCGCAGGGTGGCAGGCTGCACCCCTTATGGATAGGGTGACGAGCTCTGTCACCAGGGAGGAGCTCGGAGTACAGCCCCTGCCTCCTCCACATCGAGAGCAGTCAGCTGAGTTGGCTCTGGCAGTTGTTACGGATGCCTCCTGGACGCCTATCTAGGGAGGTGTTCCAAGCTTGTCCGACCGGGAGGAGGCCTCGGGGAAAACCCAGGACACGCTGGAAGGACTATGTCTCTCGGCTGGCCTGGGAACTCCCTCGGGATCCCCCTGGAGGAGCTGGAGAAAGTGTCCTGGGGAGAGGGAGGTCTGGGGTTCTCCTCCTAAGACTGCTGTCCCCGGCAACCCGGCCCCAGAAAAGTGGTAGAAAATGAATGAATGATTAATAAATAATGGCATATGTTTTGAGAAAATAATCACCAAACTCATTTTAGGCTGCAGATATATAAAATAAATGTCCCACAGAATTTTTTAGAAATCTATTTGTGAGAATTGTCCATTTTTAAATGTATTGTTTATGTGTATTGTGAACCAATTATAATGTACAATATAAAACGTTATTATTTTTGGGATTTGCTGCAGATATTAAATTATTAGTAGTATTATGAATATGTAAAAAGTAAAATGGAGAACAATTAATTATTCACTACTGGCTGATAATGAAATACAGATTTTTTTTCTTGCTTTATTTTTAGAGTTGGCTCTACACTCTGGAACAGATGAGAGGATCTGACTAGTGTGGTGTTAACTGAAGATTCAGTGAAAATTGCAGCACACTTTTGTCTCCCTGTAAGTAAATTTTTAAAATGCAAATATTAACTACTTGTTTTATTTTCTTTTAATTTGTGAATATGAAACAGGTGCCAATTTTAAATGGTGGTTGTGTAAATTTCAGCTCCCTATTGTGTTTTTGCAGTATTTGGCGTCTCTGGGCATTCAATCGTTGGTCCAGCAGGGAGCAAACATGGGAATGCCAGCAAATAAGTGCTGGACGGCCCTGCGAGGAACCGACATCATGCACTGGAAGCAAAGCCTCTCTGAGCTGATAGAAATCAGCCTGGCGCAAACCACATCCATATGGAGGAGTATGGCAAAAGGTCAATATACACATGCTGTAACCTTCAATTAATTAGATGTTTACAATAATTATCAATTAAATATGAGCATTGTGAAGTGATATTCCTTACAGTTTTATTTTATCTGTCCTATATATATATATATATTAGTGCTGGGCCGTTAACGGCGTTAACGTGCTGCGTTAAACGCGAGACTCTTATCGCGCGATAAAAAAAATATCGCCGTTAATCTATTCTCAAAGTTGGGTTGGGAGCTGGGTCTATTCTACGCAAGCTATGATGGCTTTCACCTTGATATATTACCGCGGATGTATACCTGACCGGTGAGCCGTCTGCTCTATTGAATCAAATCAGCAGGATGCCTGACTCTAACTGCAGTTTCACTTTTCATTTATTCCTTCGTGACAAACTGAGGTAATAAAGACGCAAATACGGAGTAAGGACAGGTGAGAGAGTTATGGAGTTTAATAACGCATGCCAAATGGTAAGAAAAAAAAAACCTTCCGCATTTCGCCATGTGTGTGTGTGTGTGTGTGTGTTTGTGTATGTGTGTGTGCAGTCCTTTCTGACAGCCGCGTGTGGACCTTGTCGGAAAATATGGCGAAAGGTCCTAAAAGACCGCCGTGTGTTTACTTCAATAATGCCACTAAAATCTGCATACTCCACATCTTAATTCCCATTTCTGTTTAGTTCAGTGCTGACTTTAGTCTGGTTAAGCTCATCAGAATTCGCTGTTTGGAGCTTATGTAGGCCTACAGTTCAACATTCATGTTTAACTGAATAAACAGTTAGTAAACACAAGTAAGTAAACACATCTTATTGAACATCATTTATTTTCATCACCCAATTATCATAGTAGAATAGTTTCTCAAGCAGTTGTGATGCATTTTGGAAACATTTTGGAGATGAGACACTGGTCTAATGCGACACCCGGCTTGAGAAACCCGTTCTCAAAGACTTATTATTTGGGTAACACACATATTCTGAATGCCTTCGGCAGAAGAATTCAAATGAGCCATTTTAATCTAGATTAATCTAGATTAATTTGAAATTAATCTAGATTAATCTAGATTAAAAAATTAATCTATGCCCACCTATAATATATATATATATATATATTTATATATAAACAAAATGACTTTTAATTGAATATAAGGGCTCGCTCCTCCGTTTCACACTGAAATTAGCAAGACAGCTAACATAAATTTTCATGAGGTTTTGGCTGATTTTGATTTATTTGATTGTTTGTAGCACTATGGCACAGCAGCAGGCTCAACTCTTGTTGAATATGAACAGTCTGGAGCCGGTTAACTTCAGTGTGCAGCAGAACAACACTGAGGCCTTTGCTGTTGCCCTCTGCCATCTAGCAGAACTTCACGCTGAGCAGGTACACAACCAGTGCAATGCATGGAGTGCCATAAATCTCCTTTATTAAATCATTATACATAAGGTGTGTGTCCACCGAAGTGTTTTTGCGCTGTAGAAATTCCCAATAGTATCTGGATGCAGACTTGGATTTGCAAGCTGAGACTGCATATCTCAGACTTGCAATGTCAGACACAATGCACTCACTGGAGCTAGTGACACACTGTGAGGGTAGGGTTCGGGTGGGGTTAGGTGTGCCATTACAAAGCATTGCATGCAGCTCACCTTGCAACTTCATCAAGTCTGCATCCAGACCCCTCTCGAAATTCCAGCTACAGTTTTTTTCCTGTTGTTGTCAGTGAAAGTGCCACATTTTTAAAACTGAGGTTGCATTGGGAGGCACTGAGTATGCATTTTAGGATCAGTGCTTTGACAGTTGTAAAAGCGCTCAAATCTGTTTTCAGAACACCGCTTGCGTTTCTGCTGCACAAAAAAAATGCTTTGATGGACACACACCCTTAACTTGCCTGTCCTAATTCTCTCAAATTAAGGTTTTGTTACCACCTGATGTTAAGATGTGTTTCTGATTACATGGACGGCTTAATATTGGTGTAAACAAGTTCTTAACATTCAGTTTGACCATACCAGTTGGTCTAAACTTTTTAACCAAGTTACTTTAGTAGACAATCGTAAAACAGTAATCGGAGATATTCCCTTTTCAGCTTCCACACAGCTTGGCATAGCAAGCCATAAGAGCAGCTTCAATCAGCCTTTCTCAAACCTTGGTATAATGAATTGCATTTTTGGTGAGAGACTGCACTGAATACAGGGCATAACAACTGCAGTCAGCATAGGAGAGATATGCAAAGGTAAATCTGCTAAAACAGCTTATACTGTAATCAGCTATGATAAGAGGTTCACATTAAAATGAAATCAGTCATTCACAGAATAGACTTGCTGTACTAAATACAGGGCAAATATGACAACAATAAGCATTTGAGAGCTGTGCAGAGTAAAATCTGAGTTTAGCAGCATAACAATACAAGAAGCATAAAAAGCGAACCGCTCAACGAAAGCTTTTGAACTGCCAAGCATAGTTTATTCAATAAGTCTTGTTGTGTGAACTCTAATGTGAAACGGGCATTTTAATACTGGTTTTGATGGGAGTAAATAAATGCGATAGACTATCACCAAGCCCTGTTTCAGCCAGCTGTTTCAACCTGCAGTGCTACTATGCCAGATTTGGAACTTCTCGCTTAATTTCATTCAGTTTTTGGTGATAAAAAACTGCACTGTATGTATCAACAACCAGGTCAACAGTGAGCAATTCCTTTTCTAACATTGACTCCAATTATAGGCCTGTTTAGGTGCCATTTACACTAGTGTGTTTTTATTTTAACACGCTCAAGTTTAGTAACTTGTGCCTTGTCATCCACACTACTCTGTCAACTTTGACCCATGAAAACAGATCATTTTGCTAGTTTTCCATTTCAGAATAGACGGACTGAAGTGGAAACTTTTGACAATGGAAGTGCACCTATCCTCTTCTTGATTATTGCGTATCGTTCCCTGATTCGTCAAGACTAGGGGTGTCCAAACATGGTCCTGGAGGGCCAGTGTCCTGGAGTATTTAGCTCCAACCCTAATCAAATGCACCTGAACCAGCTAATCAAGCTCTTACTAGATATACTAGAAACTTCCTCGCAGGTGTGTTGTAGCAAGTTGGACTAAACTCTGCAGGACACCGGACCTCCAGGACCGAGTTTGGACACCCCTGCGATAGCCTGCATGTATGGATGCCGGTGTCATGAGAAATCGGGTCCCCCCTGACAATTGGGTCCGCCTAGGACCCTGGGTGATCCTATTGGTTCACTGGAGTTTTATTAGGTATAGTTTTGTAGCGCCTGATTAATATATATATATATATATATATATATATCATATATATATATATTATTATATATATATATATATATATATATATATATATATATAATGTGGCATGTGTTGTGGCATGGAGAATTCGTCTTTCGTGCTTTTATGTTAGTAAAACTTGCTACCCATTTCTTATGTAAATATATAATGTTACATATAAATACATAAAAACATCAAAAAGGCTTCATTAAATGTTTAGAACCGTTTTTAATTATTTTAACTATGCATGTCTTTAACTTGTACTTACCAATAATAATGTTATTAATATGATAAGTGTTGTTTAAAATAATGTTACTAATATGATAAGTGTTGTTAACCGGCAAAATATAAATAAAAAACGCTCTAGTGTAAATGCAGCCTCAGATGTAGAATCAACATCAAGAATCAACTAGTCATCTTCCAAAATGTGTTAAATACAATTTTTTTGACCAAATGTCTTGTTTTCCCAGGGCCTTTATCCTGTCGTGACTGATATCATGAAGCATTTGAAGCAGCAGTTTCCACCTCACACCCAACATGCCAAAGTAAACCTGTTACACACAATATAGGTCACATTAAATCACAAATAGGTCACAAATCAGCAGCAGATCCAATTAAAACTGATTTTATTTTCTCTTTTCAACAGCTCTGGATGCTGTGTGATCTGAAAATTCAGTTTGAGAAGGCAATGAATGATGGGAAATACCACTTGGCTGAACCCCATGTCACAGCTATTGCTGCCTTAAACAGCACTGAGGGAATGTACAGGTAGGTACCTGCACCTTTTATACGTTTTTCAATGAAATGATCTGCATAAGTAACTGTTAATGTACATGTCTGTGCAGAAAAGCCCAGTTATTGAAAGCTCTGAATCAAACGACTGAAGCTTCTAAGATTCTCCAGCAGCTTCAGCAGCAGTGTGAGAAGAGCAAGAACACACAGATGAGCATCAGGTGAGAGTTTATGACAAGTCTGTAATTATACACTAATGAAAAGGAACCCTAAAGAAATAACACAAGTTTAACCTGGTGCACACACCAAATAGTCCCAAAATTTAAAAATTAAGAAGGCTCAATGTCTGTCTAGGTTATGCTAGTGGTTCAGGTTTTTACTTGCTTTGTCAACCTTTTCACTGATCACTCTCCTAAAAATAATAATTATATAAAAGAAATAAAATGCATATTATTTGCGTTATTTGATGTGTTAATTTGCATTCTGATAAATAAGCTTCATTGTCCAAACATTTTTAGATACCAATTATATTTCATTATTCTTAATTCCAGTGTCTGTATTACCGGAAAAAACCCTGACTACCTTTATAAATAGTGTTTAAACTGTATTTGTTATTTAATTACTGTTCATTTGTCTGATTATTTGTATTATATGTGCTGTGGCTTGTAATTTTTTAGGCATTTTATTTTTATTTGAACATGTTTAGAAACAGGAACTTAATAATCAACAGTGAAATAGCAGTGCACTTCTTATTTTAGAGATATTATTTGTTGTTGGATTAACATCAAAGACAGAAGCTGAGACCCAATTCTAAAGGTTCACCTATTCTAGAGTGTGAAAACAGGGACTCTGCATGTGATCTTAATTGAGTTATTTCATTTCTTCTTGACACTTTATTATGTAAAATTGCTGTATTGTTCAAACTGGCTAGACTTAAAGATATAGTTTACACAAAACTGAAAATTAACTACTCACCCCCCCATCCTCTCTCATGTAGTTTCAAATTCCTGAAACCTTCATTTGTCTTCAGAACACAAATTAAGATATTTCAGATGAAATCTGAGATCTTCCTCATCCTCTATAGACAGCAAAGTGAAAAAAACAAAACAAAAAAAACAGACCAAATGCCTTTTGTGGTTTAATCAAAATAAAATCTAGCTACGAGATAATGTTTGTGCACACATAAAAAAAAAAAAAAAACAACTTTATTCAACCATTTCTTGTATCAATATAGGACGCGTGTTCATGCATGGACATACATTTGATATATTACCACCTTAGTTGCGTCAGTGCTTTGTTTCAAACAAGAAGTTCCACTCGGGCCTCCAGGGTGTATGTCACTGCACAGTATACTGACACAGAAATAACATGTATTCATTTATTTCTTTTGTTACTAATTAATTTATTTAATTAAATATCTTAATTTGTTTTCT
Source organism: Danio kyathit (assembly GCA_903798195.1). Classification (NCBI taxonomy): domain Eukaryota; kingdom Metazoa; phylum Chordata; class Actinopteri; order Cypriniformes; family Danionidae; genus Danio; species Danio kyathit. Next base: position 47,826,564 of record LR812526.1, read on the forward strand.
GAAGATGAATAAAGGTCTCAGAGGTTTGGAATGGTTGTGCTCAACTGCAGACCCGTGCAGAGGCGTTCCAAAGGGCATGTGCAGAATTATTCGATAGATTTGCTCTTCACAGGGTTTCCGCGGGGTCTTAAAAAGTCTAAAATGTAAAAATTGAAATTTAAGGCCTTAAAAAGTCTTAAATTCGCTGTTTTAGGTCTTAAATATTTTTGCACAGGTTTTATTTTTCCGATGTCCATGTAACACTACATCTAATGCTCATTTAAATTCTTTTTTGTTGCTGTTGCTTGGTTTTTGTAGTGTTGTAGTTTTTCATTTCACTAGTCCAATTGTAATTTGCGGTATTACAAATACAAATGAGACCAACATGCAATAGCCAATCAGCTTTCTGTTATTAAACTCAGTGCGCGTGGCGAATGTGACGCCATCGATATGTTTTGCGGACATTCGCTTTGGGTGCGCGCGACATGATTTTAGCTGGCGGAGCTCACGTAAGGTTTTGAGACTCGAGTGAACAGTTTGCACGGTGCTGCATTTGATTTGAGTAGAAAATGAAACACTTTGAAGAGATTTTGTCTGAAACAGGTATGACTGTACATCTCTCTATCTTTTTTATGATCCGTCCATGCGTGATCATAGAGATAACCAGATGACCAATAATTCTTGGCTAGAAAGTTTTTTTCTAGGAGGAAAGTTTTTGTAAAGGTTTGGAAAAACCTGAGGGATAAGTTTGTTAAAACAAAAAAAGAGGCCATGCAAAAGTGGAGACCCAGGTGGTTTTAACATTACAGAATATGTTTTTCCACCATTCATAGGTTTTACACTGATGTATATAGTATAATTTTGAATTTAAAACAAGTCACAAGTTACAAACTAAAGGTAAGTAACAAATTACGTCTTTGATACAGTTGAAGTCAGAATTATTCCCCCCCCCCCCCCCCCCCCCTTGAAATTTTTTTTCTTTTTAAATATTTCTCAAATGATGTTTAACAGAGCAAGGAAATTTTCACAGTATGTCTGATAATATTTTTTCTTCTGAAGACAGTTTTTTTATTATTTTTATTTTATTTTATTTGTTTTATTTCGGCTAGAATAAAAGCTATATATTTTTTCGATAGTCTACAGAACAAACCATCGTTATACAATAACTTGCCTAATTACCCTAATTTGCCTAGTTAAACTAATTAACCTAGTTAAGCCTTTAAATGTCACTTTAAGCTGTATAGAAGTGTCTTGAAAAAGATCTAGTGAAATATTATTTACTGTCATCATGGCAAAGATAAATTTAATCAGTTATTAGAAATGAGTTATTAAAACTATTATGTTTAGAAATGTGTTGAAAAAAAATCTTCTCTTCGTTAAACAGAAATTTGGGAAAAAAATAAACAGGGGGGCTAATAATTCTGACTGTAACTGGAAAGGAATATATGAACCTATCAGTTTACAACATTTTGATGCTCGATTTCTAGGCTTTATTGGTGATAATGGTCATGAATGTTGGACCATTATTGCCTTTTTAGCTTATAAGTAGAGGACAGAAACTAGCCAGACAGTAATGTGTGAACTGTGGAGTGGGCTAAATAAAAAAAATAATTTTAAAAAACGTCAGCATTTTAAGTAAGTGTACTACTTTTTTGTTTTTATTCTTGGCATAATAAAACAATATGATTGTAGAGCAACCCAAGTTCTGTTGCCATTAATATTTAACTTTAATAGGTAGAACTGTCCGAGATATGAACAAAAATGAGTGATGCATCATTTAGATTTAAAACATTTTAGATTTAAAAAGTCTTGAATGGTTATAAAAATCTTTATAACAAATTATAAAAATAATATTATTTATCTTGAATGATATTAATAATATGACCTAGTTCTGGAAACTTTCTACTTCTCTGTTTATCCGTCTGATTTTACTGTCTGTTTCTTTTGACCACTCCCTGTCATTAAAAAGAACATCTCAATGGCGAACGCGTCAAGTATAAAAGCCTCGTCCGTTTTGTGAGGTGCGCGATGTGGCGCCAGGCGAAAGTATAAATCAGACTTAAGATGTTTGTTTGTTTGTTTGTTTTTTCTGTAGTTCAATGGTGCATCTAACCTGTCTTTAGTACTGTTCAATTTGAATACATTTATTTTACCACTAATTTTGTGATTTTTGTATTTTCTCTTTGTGTATGCGTGTTTTTGATATTGTAATATAGGTCTTAAATTTAATACTTAAATGGTCTTAAAAAGGTCTTAAAAAGTCTTAAATTTGACATTATGATATCTGCAGAAACCCTGTCTTTGTGTTTGTACTTTCAGTAGTGAAATTTAAACCACACTGAACTGAACTAAACTGAACTTCAACTTTGAAAACTGAACTGACACAGTTTCAACTTACTAGAACTTCTATGTTAAGCTGCTTTGACACAATCTACATTGTAAAAGCGCTATAGAAATAAAGATAAATAAAAAAAAATGAATGACATAAGTGTAATTAATAACCTATTTTTCATTTTTAATTAAACTAACCCCTAACTAATATGTGCAGATGATACATTTGAATGATTATCCAGCAATGTCGTTCATGCTTTCAAGTCCACATTGTCAATCCTTGTAAACTATTTGGAAATTCCTGAAATATATTTAAAATCTTGTTGAACATGCACTGTTCTTTGGTCTGTACTGAACTCTTGAGTGTGTTTGTGTTCAGGGTGATGCTGGCCTCTGCTGAACTGCACTGGGACTCGTCTGGTTTTGCGACAGCTCTGCCGTTACTGTTACAGGCTCTTGCTCTTTCACGCCAACACAACCTCCAGAGTTTGACCTCAGAGACACTCTTACACCTGGCATTTACACAGGTTCGCCAACATACACCAACACCAGAACTTCACAAAACAACTTCACAATAGAATTCATTCAACACACCAATGTATTTAGTGTTTCTAGAAAGGTGAACTTGTTAACTATTACCCCTTTCCGATACCAGTAAATATCTGTAAATTTACCAGAATGACTTTATTTGTAAATTAAAAAATGTGCTGTTCACGCAGGAAAGGACATTTCGTAATGTTTCTGGAAAAGCACCATTCACACATCCATTCCAAAATACTTATAAAATCTGACATTATCCAGAAATGGCCTCTGAACGGCTGCACTATTTGTAAACATGAAAGGGGTCTGTTTTTTTATATAATATAAAAACTAATTTCGCACTTGCTGATGCTTTTGTCCAAGAGACAAACTAAAATATGGAACTATAGGAGGAAAATGTTGCTAGTTATGTTTACACACAGGGTTCTGTTTGACGAACATGTGCAATAGGGTATATGCACAGCTATTGTTTCTCTATGGTTAATGTGCAGGGTTCATACGGTCATGGAAAACCTGGAAACCTCATGGAATTTTGACATGGCATTTTCCAGGCCTGGAAAAGTTCTGGAAAAACAGAAAAACCCCCAAAGTTTTGGAAAACAGATATCTGTATACTTGAATATAGGTTATTTACTTCTTTTTTTTTTTGTCCTTGGCCAGTTACATAATCTCACATTGCTAGTGCTGTGTAAGCATTATCTAAATCACTTTTACATAGATATAAATATAAATTGAATCTAAATAGATAGTACAATTTACGATAGTTTTACAATATGCTTTAATAAGTTTGAACATGCATTGTTTTTCTTTTACCACGCATATGTAGACATTGCATGAATCATTAGGTCATGAAAATTTACTTGAAAGTCTTGGAAAAATCATGGAAAGTCATGGAATTTTAGCAGTAAAAATGTGTATGAACCCTCAATGTGACTATTTTTAATTTCATAAGGTTCCTTTTACAGCTCTGATGTTGTAGTGTAATTAAGTTAAATAGACCTAAGCATTTATTTAGTTGTTCAAGTGTAATACGAGATGAAAGACCGCTTAAATTTAAGCATTGTCAGGAGCAGCAGGCGAACATAGAAACTTCATTGAGAATGCTGTGGTAAAATAAATTTCCTTATTTTAAAGACATGGCGCAGAATAATGGAATTTAATGCAGTGCTTCTTGTCCAGTCTGAGATCCACTTTATATCATATCTCAATTAGGCAGTGAAGATTTTTAAAGAAATCAGATCTTAAACGCAGCGTTTTTGTAATGGCATGACAGTTCACTGGAAGCACTTGAGCTGGCTGACTGAAAATTAAAAGTCCTTGTGCATACACCCCATTCTGTAAAAAAAAGAGTTCACAACCCTTTGGTGGATGTAAATGCATCATCAGCATCAGAATGTTCTGATTGGCCATCTGTAAAGTCAGAATGTTTGCAAACTGGCAATTTTTCGTTTTCTTTCACATGAAGGAGAATTCCAGGAATTTACTGGAATGAACTTCTCTGAACTGGAATTAACTTGAATGAATTACCATTATTTTTTAAAAAGAGCCTGATCACTCTCTTTTACGCATGAGCCGGTATATGATTCTGACAGTATGATAACCTTGGATAAAAATATCACAAATTCACAGTATTGCGGTATTGTGATTACTGCTCTAAAATTTGTTCTTATTAAAGGTGCAGTATGTAAGTTTGACACCCAGTGGTTAAACTAGGTGTTGCACTTCTGGATCAAAACAAACGTGAGCGTGGGTTGCCAGTTTGAATACAAGGAGCGAGTGATTTAAACTGTGTTCTAAATAAAAGCAACGACACGCGATAGAGGGAATATTTTCCATATTAAAGGGAGTTTTTGTCCTAACCAACACCTCGAATTGAATGATTAGAAAAGGCTTCTATTTCTCACAGCTGAACTTGTGAAACCTATGACAGTGATCACCTCATGTAAATCTCGTGTGCTTTATTCAGAGCTAAATGCTAACAATATGAGTTTGAATGCCATTTTACATTTAATGATGTTAAAGAGGGTTAACTTGTATTAAACAGATTTTAAACCTTACCGTTTCATGAGTGAGTGCATATTTTGTGCTTCTGAAAGGCTGTATTCAAATTTCTGTCGTGTTTCGTCTGGTACAAACAGCCAAATAGCTGATCACTGCCTCTCTCGTCACAGCATGTTGTTAGGACACGCGGTTACAATGTAACCTGCTCACCTAATGTTTACGTTCGTAATATTTATGTAATTTGCTAATTAATAACCTCATGTGGAACTGAATCTTGTCTCCCATACTGTCCTTTTCGGTCTCGGACGCACGCTTTCAGAGGCTTTCTGAATGAATGAATGAATGAATGAAATGCGCTGTTTTCCATCAAGGCAACCCGGAGTGCTGAGTTATAATTGGCTAAAATGGCATTGTGCATGTGAAAATTACCTAAACAAAGACATCGTTCCGGCACGGAAAAAACATTTTCAAAGCAGAATATCTGACTTCAGCATTGTTTTTCAGTTAAACAAGTATGTTCACTTGGGATGTTTCTTAAATATCTGCACACATATTATGGTATTTTTATGCTTTAAAAGAGTAAAAAAACTTACATACAGCACCTTTAAATGTCTGGTTAAATTTTCCCCATTAAACACAACATATTTTAGGAAATGTTTAAAATATTGTGGAACAGTAAACATGTCAGGCTAAATAATTAAAATAAATCATTGACTTTTGCCATGTTCATTAGTTTTAAAAACTTTGATATCTTTACAACTTGAAAAGGCATCTTTGGATATCTTTGTTTTCTTTGGATATAAATAAGCCACTGCACTGTTCAGGTCTACACTGCAAAAAATGCTGTTCTTACTTAGATTTTTTTGTCTTCTTTCTAGTCCAAATATCTAAAAATTCTTATACCAAGAAGCATTTTCTAGGCAAGCAAAACATATTGTCTTGTTTTCAGAAATAATATGCCAATATTAAGTGAGTTTTTCCTTAAAACTAGCAAAATAATCTGCCAATGGGGTAAGCAAAATAATCTTGTTTTTCCTTTTGAAATATGATTATTTTGCTTACCCCATTGGCAAATTTTTTTGCTTTTAGATTTTAGAAAATCAGTTGGTTTTTCTTATGTTTCCTGAATCGTGGGCTGAACAGTAGCTTTTGGTGGTCCTTTTCTGCTGAAGATACTCCTGCCTTAAATAAAATATTCGTAAAAAAACAACAACTTATAACCTGCATACGTCGTAGGAACGGTATAACAGAACACTTTTGCAGTTTTAAAACCTTCACTTTTCCAAACCATGGTAAACCTTAAAACCAGTTATCATCCCATGCCTAATCTTTTTACGGCAATTTACCAGTAATTTTCCAGAAAAGTATGTACATTATGTGTGACAGGGGCTAATGAGTATATAACAATTATGATCTGTCTTTATAGCTGATGTTGGGGATCTCCGAGCAGGCTCTTGGTCTGGTGCAGGATGTGTTGGAGTCAGTTTTGGCTCACGGCTCTTTGATGGACAAAGGCAGAGCTCTACTGCTGGCCGCTCGCTGTCAGATGGCTTCAGCAGGAGCTGCTGCACAGGAACACAGATTGTCTGGTACTGCCTGAGTCCTGTTCATAGCACATGTCACTGTGTTCATGCCATATCTCATGTGTTTAAGTGATCTTTTTCTTCTCCTTTAGCTGTGGAATTAGCCGTGCACACACTGGATGAGGCAGCGGTGTATTTCTCTCGTCTTGACTGTAAAGAGCGCATGAGAGACATTTATTATCTACAAGCTCGCCTGCATCAGACTCTCGGCAACATCTCTCAACGCAACAAATGTGCCATGCTCTTCCGCCTGCTGGATCAGGAGCTGCCATCATCCCGGATGACTGTGGTCAATCGACTTTAAGAAACATCAGCTGCTGCGCTTAATGAATGACAACAAACAACTCTGTCTGCAGTACTTTGTGTACGCTCAAAATAAATCTTATTACTTATGATGAACTAATCCTTTTTTGTTTGTGTTTTTGACATCGGATTAAATTTTTTATTTTGTAGATTTTTTTTGTTTAGCTAGGTTTCTGCTGTGTCTACCAGCACAGACACGTTGAAGAGAAAACACGCAGCTTGTTTTTTATAAGCTAAGTGTGTTTATGTGCCATAAATGACCTGTTTGAATTTTGTGCCGGTTTATATGTAACCAGCCACTTCTTTACACGTTCCTGCCTCCAATGAAACCATCTACTCCACCCTTTTACCCACATCTTTTTGTAAACAGATAGCAAAGCAGCTAACAATGGTGCTCTTCATTTCTTTGCACAGTGATCCCACACATGAATGAATTATTATTATACCAGATATCCTGTTTCATTTAAGACATTGATTTAATAATTTTAATATATTTGCAAATTTTCAATAATATTTATAAGTGAATATCGCAAAACTGGCCCTCTAATTACATGGTTTTGTATCGATAACACTTTTTTCAGTATCGGCCAACCCTAGGGAGGGACGGGGTAGCAGCAGCTCATTAGCATTTAAAGAGACATGGAGCAAAACAGCTCACTGCACTGAGGTATTTTTGACAGTAAAAATAGTGTTTATTTATCCAAAATAACTGTAAAATAAACCAAAATAACCAAAATAAATGGGCATTCAATGTTACCTCAAAGGAAGTTTCTAGGTAAAAATTAGTATAAAGATCACCAATAATGTTTAATACCAACACTAACAAAGCAACAATCCAACCATATTTATTACTTTTCTTTCGTTCAGTTAAAAAAAAGTCACTGGCACTTTTACTTTTAAAAACCATTTACTGCATAAATGAAAAAATAAAAATAAAAAAACATTTACTGCATTTACTCATTCACTAACTTTTGACTTGTTCCAAACCTGTTTGACTTTTTTCTGTTGAACTTAAAAGAGATTTTAAAGAAAGCTTGAAACCTGTCATTATTGTTATCCATAGTATTTATTTTTCATACTATGGAAGATAATGGATACAGGATTTTAGCTTTCTTGAAAATATCTTCTTTTGTGTTCAACAGAACAGATTTATAAATGTTTGAGGGCGAGTCATTTTCATTTGAGTGAACTATCCCTTTAATAGCGAGAATTGCACCTTCAAAGAAAAGTAAAGAGTGACCTTTATTATTATTTTTATTAATATGTATTTTGAATGTAAACGTGAATTAATGTTGCAATCGACAGTCTGTTTCCTCATAAAATAAAATTAAGAGGAATATTTCCATACACCTCAAACTAACCAAAAAAGAGAGAAAGGTAAATTTGACTGACAGCCTTCTTCACCAATGGCTCTGACTACAGACTGCTGCTGGACACGCCCACTAAAACTTTCATGTTTTTCGCCCAGATTCTTCTCCCATATATTGATCCTCCATCATGGAGGCGCTCGGGGGTTACCCCAGCAAATCTTCTGCTTCACGAGCAGGACTGTTCAAAGTCTTGCTAAGTGTGGCTGTGTGCATGGGCTCGCTGTATCTTCTGCAGAACAAACTGTCAAAGTCGCGAAAAACCAAAGATTTCTACTCGTATGAGGTAAAGGACTCGAGAGGCAGGACCGTCTCACTGGAGAAATACCGAGGGAAAGTGAGTTAACGTTATGCAAGAACAAAATAAGTTTTGTTTTAAAATGGTTTGCTTCATTTATCAGCCTGTTGATAGACTCATGGTTGTCTTGACATATTGTGTCATAAATGATGTCTAAAACAGCGGTATTTTGACTCGAGGGCTCTCTGTTTGTGATTATAGGTCTCTCTGGTTGTAAACGTGGCGAGTGGAAGCGAGTTAACGGAGCAGAATTACCGGGCTCTGCAGGAGCTGCACCGAGAGCTCGGCACGTCGCATTTTAACGTGCTCGCATTTCCCTGCTCGCAGTACGGGGACACTGAATCAGGTACTAGTCGAGAAATTGAAGCGTTTGCCAAGTCCAACTACGGCGTGACGTTCCCCATCTTCAACAAGATCAAAATAATGGGGTCTGAGGCGGAGCCCGCGTTCAGATTCCTTACAGGTAGGTCTTAGGAAAGAAAATCTTAATTTAGTAACGCAAAATTTTAGTAACGCTAATTTTTGCTAATACAATTGAAAGCAAATTATGTACAGACAATAACAATTCAGGTATGCTTTTACTTGTTTTAAAGTTATTTTTTTTTCCAAAGCTGTTAATAGCGCCCCCTCGAGGGTGCCATCTTTCTGACACTCAAAAACCATAAGGCAGGCCTGTAGCCACTTTCTCAAAACTGGACCATTTTACTGTTATTTTTCTTCATTTTTGTGTTTAATTATGTAGTTTAATTGTGACATTTTAAGCACAACTTTTTGCTGTATTAACTTGTCTGCTGATATCATAATGCACCAAATATTGATGCACCAAAATATTTTACATATGAACTTTCACAGCTACATTTTTTCGGAATAGATAAACATGCCCTTCCATTCCATTGTAAATATTCATGTAAATTCTTTTTTAAAATATTTAAAACAAATTTTTGATTCGTAATATGCATTAACTTAATCTGGACCATTTTAAAGGTGATTTTACTCAAAAACTGCCAAATATTGGACTATCTATCAAACATCAATGGAAAGATTATTTATTTAGCTTTTAGATGATTAAATCTCATTTCAGAAAAGTGATTAACTTTTTTTTTTTTTTATACCACTATTTTTTTTATTTTCTAAATGAAAATTAAAACAGGGTCAGTTTCACTTTTTTTTAAACCTCATCAAAATGTTTATAATATTATTTTATAAAACCTAGAACCAGTAAAAAACTAAAATATGCAAATATGAGTTGTCGCCACTATTAATTCACAGATTTTAAGTAATTTGATTTTAATAATTTTTGGGCCATTTTAACGAGAAACTGTTGCTGGTTTCCATCTCAGAAATCTGTCGACAAGCAAGACAAAAATATAACTTGTAAATGTATCACAATACAGTCTTGTTCACAGCTTGTTATGCTGCTTTGTTGCAAACATGAAAAAAAAAAAACTATTATGTATTCATAAACAGGCTTGTTTGTAGATTAGTCTGACCATTCACTGCCGTTTATTGTTTCTAGTCATTTCGCCCATAGACAAATGAATCCTAAAACAGTTGCAGAAAAGTGCTTATTTCTGCATTGCAGAATAAAGTGAATAACTAAATGAGAATAATAATTTAAATTTAATATATGGTAAGGGTGGGAATCACAGGTTAACTCACGATATGATAAATTACTACGATACAATATTATCACGGTATTTTGCCCCTCTATATTGATAAAGAAAACCATCCATGATACAGTATATCACAATATTTGTAAGTGAATGAGAAAAAAATGCATCAAAGTTATAAGATGCATTTGTTTTATTAACAGCACGTTTTATATAATTGCAACAATGTAAAACAAGCACACAGCTGTCAAACAAGCTTTAAAATGCTGATGTGCAGCGAGCAGTTTGTGACTGAAAAGCTACAGAATCTCAATTTAGTGGAATATACATTTAAGAAAACACTGTCAAAAGAGCAATTTATTGCTTTCTAGATTTCTGTAAACTTAAGACGCTTATTACAACTTGGCCAACTTTTTTGATTTATTTTATGCTTAACCCTAATTTATTTTGAATCATGTAAAATCATGGATTCCCAGTAGATTAATATGTTTTCTTCAAGAACTGTAACTGATCAGAATGCTTAGACAGGTGAGCACAGACTCCTCTGAGAACTTATAATGTCTCCAGCAGTGGAGAACATTAGTTAGTTTATCATCAATTAAAAAGTCATTTTTAAGTTTTTTTTATTTAGATTTTCCTAATATCTTCAGCCAAAGTTTTCATGATACCATCTACAAGACTTTCCCAATGTCTGTAATGGTTAAATAAACAAAAGGCCCTTTTAATTATATCTTCATGTCCTATTGATATCTTTATCTAAAATAAATGTTGGCGGAATTAAAAAGTTTGAGCACACATTCCTGTATGAAGTCTCACTCTGGGTATACTGCAGCTAAAGTGGTAAACTGCTGCAGTCAGTGTGAGACTGATTAATTCATTTAAATATTTTGTACATTTAGATAAATATCAATTCTTGGCGTCAAAGTATCGATAATGTATTACGGCTGGAAATATCACAATATATCGACATATCAATATTTTGTCCCACCCCTAGTATACGGTGGTGTTAAAAAAAAATACAAAACTAATTTAAATGTATTTTAATTTTATTTATATGTGTAATTTATTTAAATTTCACTTGTTAAATTTAACTTTACATTTTTTTATTTATTCGTGAACATTTCTAGATTCTGTAAAGAAGATCCCCAAATGGAACTTCTGGAAGTTTCTTGTGAGTCCTGAGGGCCAAGTGGTGGATTTCTGGAAGCCCGAGGACCCCGTAGATGACATCCGAAAAGAAGCCACAACACTTGTGAGGAATATCATATTGAAGAAGCGACAGGAACTATGATGTGAACAAATCCCCTCAGAGACTCAAGAATGATTCATTGTGCACGTTTAAGTGCGTGAAGATCCTCTGTGCTAGTTAATGTGACATGAGTCTGGGAGAAGATGTGTCAGTAAACACATGACTTTGAATGCTTGTGTGTAATAAGCCCTGCTCACACTGCGATTTCAGCCATGATTTGGTGTCTGAGACACTTAGGAGAAATCCTAGGCTAAAATCTGTGGTCTTTTATTGTTGGTTTGACATGTTCGCCAGCAGCCTGTTATGATCAAATTTTCACTTTGATGAAGCTCTGGCAGTGTCAGAAGATTTCAGACACTTTCCTGCAGAGTGATGACCAATTATACCAAGAACCAATAGGAGCGCCGAATCTGATGACTCAGTCAGCATGAAAACTACAAACCAGCACGGGGAAATGTCAAAACAGTTTTTTTCTATTATTCTGTTAGTTCTTTTTATATTGAGGCACGCTGTTAGCAAAATTACCTCTACAGTGTGTTTGTTTGCCGTAAGGTATTATTTCAGAACACAGGATAGTGAATGTGCCATGGCGTCAAACTCCCAGTGAGTTTTCTTGCGTGTCTGTGTTTGGCGCATCTTGATTTTCATTCAGTATGACAGCTTAGATCTTACAGTGTGACAATGGAATCACATTCATGCAACCTGACATGCTACAATCGTCTATGATTAGGATTAGACCTACAGTGTGAGCCGGGCTTTTGGTAAATAACTTGTATGATTTTGAGGAAAAAAAAAAACATCTCTTAAGTCTTTTTACAAACCTGAATGTGATCAAGATGTTTAATACATGAAAAAGTTTCAAACCACTTTTTTCATCTGACATGAAAACCTCTGAATAAAATCTGCAATTTTGTAATTGTACTGAACGTGTCGCTCATTTTGAAGAAATTGAAACTACTGCAGAATAACCTCTTAAGGCCGAAGGTGTTTTTTTTTACATGCATTTTTTATTTTTATTTGCTATTTGGGCTTTTTGGAACCTAATTAGAATAACAATCTAAGTATCATCTTTTGACATGATATACTTTTAGAGAAAAATTATGTCCATGTATGTGAACTTGTGGTCCGAATTTACATAAAACACTTTTTCCCGAATTTTCTTTTATGCATATTTAACATAGATTTTTTGTTTTTTTAACTTGCTTTGACTATGAGAGTAAAAATATTTTTTCCCATTTTGGACAGTTAAAAATAGGGTTTGGGACATTTCATATGCTGCAAAACAGTTGCGGGATGACACTGTATGTCTGTAACAAAATATAAAACATACAAAGTATTTTAAATAGCCACTTATGAGCTAAAAATGTGCTGTCCATGTATGTGGACACTCTGGCCCTACGAGGTTAATGTGGATTGAGTTACACTAGCATGTGTGGAATTCTGACTCTCATGGGATCAGAAGTATTGCTAGTTCAGAAAAGTAAATACATTGTCTTGGCTATGTTCATACTGTAAGTCTTCATGGGCAGATCCACTGGTTTGTTCAGAACTGAGAACCCAACACAGGCCATTTAAATTCTTTATTTTTGAAAAGGAAAGAAAAATGATCCATGAATGAAAGAAGTTATCTAATCAAGCCTGGTCAAGCCCCTGCATTAATATAAATATTTTTTTTCAATTCACCTTTATTTGTATAGCGCTTTTACAATGTAGATAGTGTTTGGTTTGCCATTTTCAGGTTGGAGGAGAGTCCTTACACTAGGTGGAGGAGTTAAAGTATCTGGGGGTTTTATTCACAAGCTAGGGAAGGATGTAAAGTGAGATTGACGGGGGGATTGGTGCAGCAGTAATACGGTGGATGTACCGGTTCGTTGTGGTAAAGAATGAGCTGAGCCGAAAGGCAAAGCTCTTGATTTACCGGTCAATCTACTTTCCTACTGTCGCCTATTGTCTTTGGGTCATGACCGAAAGGACAAGATCTCGGATACAAGCGGCAGAAATGAGATTCCTTTGCAGGGTTGCAGGGCGCACCCTCATAAATGGTGAGACGCTCTTTCACCCGAGAGGAGCTTGGAGTAGAGCCGCTGCTCCTCCACATCAAGAGAAGTCCGCTGAGGTGGTTCGGGCATTTGTTTTGGATGCCTCCTAGATGCCTACCTATAGGTGTTCCAGGCATGTCCCACCGGAAGGAGGCCTCTGGGAAGCCCCAGGACATGCTGGAGGGACTATGTCCCACTATGTTTCGTCAGTTGTACGAAAATGTAAGATTTTAAAAAGTGTGGCAAACAACCCCACCCCTAAACCCAACAGTCATTGAGGGATAAGCAAATCGTACTAAATTGTATGAATGAGATCGCAGGAATTCATACGAAATAGCCACTAAATCAAAATGTTACAAATTGCCATGAGATAGTGTTGCAAGTGTTTGGTAGATTTAATACATTTTAGATGAAAATGTGAAGTTACGTAAAGCTGAAAGGGAACCAGTGTTGCCAGGTTGGGCGGTTTCCCACCCAATTGGGTGGTTTTGAATTTGATTTTGCGGGTAAAACATGGCATAGGCGGGTTTGACAAAATAACTAGGTTAATTTCAATTTAAATCCATTAAAATAAAATATTAATCTAATATTGGGCAGTTTTTTTGTGTTTGAGCGGGTTTTGGACAGCTTTTGGGCTGAAAAAACCCACTATATCTGGCAACACTGAAGGAAACAGAAATTAAATGGGATTATATAATACTTGAGCCAAATAATGTCCTTGTATACAGTCATCGGCCACATAATTGTCACCTGTTCAACTGCTTGTTAACGCAAGTATTTAGTCCACAAATCACATGGCAGCAACTATTGTTGCAACTGCTTAGACCTGTAGATGTGGTCAAGTTTAAATTAAGCATGAGAACAGAAACTAAAGGTGATTTAATTGATTTAGAACATGACAGTTATCGGTGCCTGTCAGATGAGCTGTCAGTTCTGTGGGTGATGATGAGTGATGGCAGAGGGAAATGACAAAACTTATTCAACTAATAGAATGGCAATAGAAACTCAAATAAGTTATCGTTCCATCTAAGGTCTTCATAAGAACATCTCTAAACACATGATACTTCCAGCTTTGCAGTCAAAGAGCTACAGGAGCAGCAACAACAACAGCAGAAGAAGAAGAGCACACCAGTAACAGCAATCTCAGGAACTGCACTAAAGTGGTTCAGCTCTTACCTCTTGGAAAGATCTGTCAGGGTCTCTTGGAAGGGTGAAGTGTCTGAGACTCACCGTCCTATCACTGGGGTGCCTCAAGACTCTTGGACCACTTCTCCATTTACATGGCATCACTTGGATGCCATTCACAAATGTGGCTTTTCCTACCATTGCTATTCCTCTCATTCCAACCGGACAATCTGAAAATTGCTGTCCAGATATCAAGCATGTCTGACAGATATTTTTTGCTGGAGGAAGGACCACCACCTTCAATTCAATTTCTCCAAAATTAAACTGCTGGTAATTCCAGCCAGCCCAAGAATTAACCGCAATTTCACTCTATAACTGGGCACCTCAACAATATAGTGCTTTCCAGGACAGTCAGGAACCTAGGAGTGGTTCTTGATGACCAGCTGAAATTTACAGACCACATTGCTGCAAGTGTCTCTTGATGTATGTTTACTTTACATGACATCAAGTAGATTAGACCTTTCCTATCTGAAACATGCTACTGTCCTGCTTGTCCAAGCTCTTGTCTTGTCCAGGCTGGGCTATTGGAATGCTTTCTTGACTAGCCTCCCAACCAACAGAGCAAGGCAGTGAGACTTGTCTTTAATGAATTAAAAAGAGTCCATGTTACACCTTTATTCAACAGTCTACAATGGCTGCTGATTGCTGCAAATTCAAGGCTCTGTCACTTGCCTACAAAATAACTGCTGGCTCTGCACCCATTTACTTGAGCCTACAACTTCAGGCTTATGTGCCCAAGAAGACCCTGCATTCTGCTACCAAATGTCGCTTTGTGGTACCATCTTAAAGGGGCACAAAATCAATCACAAGGACATTCATTTTTAATGTTCCATGGTGGAATAACTTACCAAACTCTACACGAGCAGCTGAGTCTCCTACCATTTTCAAGAAACATCTGAAGACTCATCAGTTTCATTAATACTTAATCATTTATTTGGCTAACAATTTGAGTAGTGTCTGTCTGCGGACTGCTAGTCAGGGGCATAACATGAAGGGGCCTTAGGGGCATAACGTTAAGTACGTTAGAGGCGTAACTTGAAATTATGGAAACATGTCAAAAATATGTTGCTGGAAAGATGGCGCTGTACATCAGTTATTAACATCTACACCTACTTCACACCTAAACCCAACCATCACAGTTATTAACATCTATACCGACCACAACCCTAAAGCCAACCATAGTTATTAATGTTCACACCTTCCTCAAACCTATACCCAACAATCACAGTTATTAACGTGTACAGTACACCTACCTCTACCCTAAATCCAACCATCACAGTTATTAACGTCTATACCTACCACAACCCTAAACCCAACCAGTTATTAATGTCTACACCTTCCCCAAACCTAAACCTAACAATCACAGTTATTAACGTGTACAGTACACCTACCTCAACCCTAAATCCAACCATCACAGTTATTAACATCTATACCGACCACAACCCTAAACCCAACCATAGTTATTAATGTCTACACCTTCCTCAAACCTATACCCAACAATCACAGTTATTAACGTGTACAGTACACCTACCACAACCCTAAACCCAACAATCACAGTTATTAACATCTATACCTACCACAACCCTAAACCCAACCATAGTTATTAATGTCTACACCTTCCTCAAACCTATACCCAACAATCACAGTTATTAACGTGTACAGTACACCTACCTCAACCCTAAATCCAACCATCACAGTTATTAACGTCTATACCTACCACAACCTTAAACCCAACCATAGTTATTAATGTCTACACCATCCTTAAACCTATACCCAACAATCACAGTTCTTAACGTGTACAGTACACCTACCACAACCCTAAATCCAACCATCACAGTTATTAACGTGTACACCTACCTCAACCCTAAATCAAACCATCACAGTTATTAACATCTATACCGACCACAACCCTAAACCCAACCATAGTTATTAATGTCTACACCTTCCTTAAACCTATACCCAACAATCACAGTTATTAACGTGTACAGTACACCTACCTCAACCCTAAATCCAACCATCACAGTTATTAACGTGTACACCTACCACAACCCTAAACCCAACAATCACAGTTATTAACATCTATACCGACCACAACCCTAAACCCAACCATAGTTATTAATGTCTACACCTTCCCCAAACCTAAACCCAACAATCACAGTTATTAACGTGTACAGTACACCTACCTCTACCCTAAATCCAACCATCACAGTTATTAACGTCTATACCTACCACAACCCTAAACCCAACCATAGTTATTAATGTCTACACCTTCCCCAAACCTAAACCCAACAATCACAGTTATTAACGTGTACAGTACACCTACCACAACCCTAAATCCAACCATCACAGTTATTAACGTCTACACCTACCATTATTGTACTGTTATTTGCAACCACAGAGGGCAACACCGAGTAGGCTAACTGTCATGACAAAACGGATGAAGAAGTCCGTCATCTTGCCAACAACGTCTCGTTGTGAGATTTCGCTTGGTTCAACGGGATCGCGATAACTTCAAGTTACGCCTCTAACTTCAAGTTCTGCCCCTTCATGTTACGTCCCCATCTTGCAGTCCGTAGACAGATACACTTGAACAATTTTGCAATTTCGAGTGCAGACGTATGCCCTAGACACTTTCTTATTAACACTCCATGTTTCTGGAAAACCAGCTTGCAATTTTTAATGCGCTTCATGCAGGTGAGTGGGCTCGACAAACTTCCTCTTCATATGCACTTCTTATAAGCACCGCATACTTCTTGTAAAACATTGTGCAATTTTGAGTGTGCTCTACAGAGGTGAGTGGGATTGACAAACCACCTTCATTCATTCATTCATTTTTCTATTTTATATCAGAGGTTGCCACAGTGGAATAAACCGCCAACTATTATAGCATGTTTTATGCAGTGGATGCCCTTCCAGACACAACCCAGTACTGGGAAAAACCCATACACTCTCACATTCACACACACACACTCATACACAATGGACAATTTAGTTTATTCAATCCACCTATAGCACATGTCTTTGGAGGAAACTGGAGCACCCGGAGGAAACCCACACAAACATGGGGAGAACATGCAAACTCCACACAGAAATGCCTCCTGGTCCAGCCAGGACTCGAACCAGCGACCTTCTTGCTGTGAGGTGACAGTGCTAACCACTGAGCCACCTTGCCACCAACAAACCACCTGTAGAACACAATCTCTCCTCTCTGCATGCTTGGAGGTAAACAAAACAAAACCTAAGACTTGTCATAGCATTTATATACTGTAACTCGCTGATGATTTGAAGTACTTGTTTTATCCTTACTTGTGTGTGATAGGATATTATGAGAAATTAAGACTTATCTTGAACATGCCAATGAAATCTCTATATGCAAATGTAATTCACAGTCACAAGATATTAGCTCAATTTGGGATTTGAAACATTTGTCAAAACCCTGCTGAATTTGAACAAGCTACATAATTTTTCATTAATATTTTTATCACTGTCCACTAGATGGCAAAATTGTGTAACTGAACAACGATTCCCCCCTCTCAATCTCTCACACGTAAACTCTCTCACTTTCAGGTTCCAATGTAAATGACGTTTTTGAGTTTACTTTAAATTACTGATTGTACACTCAGAAATAAAAGCACAAAAGCCTATCACCTTTTCAAAAGGTGCACTTTTATACATCAAAATCACAAATGAACACCAAAATTACAAACATGTACCTCATGGTACCTTAAAAATACAAAAGTGTGCCTTTACAATATCATGTGGTCTGTTACAAAATTATACCTTTTAAAAATCTACTGCTTCTGTGACAGACTTGTAACTTTATTTCTGTGAGTGTGCATGTCTGTGAAAGTAATTTGTTAATTGTATAAAACTAGTTTGTAGGTTGCATTAGTGAGCACTATTTAGTAGGATTTTTGGAGGTTGACTGTAGAGGTTCTAAAATAAATCATGATTAGTCTAGGGTCAGAAATATCAGGTATTCCACCATATATTAGAATTTTATTTGGTTTAGGTGTTGCTTGTAAATAATGAAGAGTACATATTTTATAAGATTAATTTGATTTGGTTTAGCTGTGTTTTAGGTTGTGTAAAGATGAGGTGTTAATGAGGCCAGCAGTGAGTGCGATCTGTAATGCTGCGTTCACACCAGACGCGGATGTAGCGTCAAGCGCGAGTGATTTACATGTTAAGTTAATGCAAACATGCGAATGGACATCCTGCGGCATGAATTACGCGATTTGCATGAACGAAGTGGTGCGAGTTTGAGGGGTTAACCAATCATGAGCTTGCTCCATTAGGGGTGTGATTATGACGTAGTGCCTGTTGTTGGTGTCCTGAGGGGAAATCCTCTTGCCGACACCAGACAACAGTTCATCAAACTGGGCTCGGCTCAGTCTGAAGCACCGCTGAAAGCTTCTATCTTCCAGGTATAGTTTCTGGAGGAGTTGATGAACTCACAGAGCTGGGTGCACCTCTGAAGGGATCTAGTGCACTTAGACACGGCGCCGAACGAATCTACCCTGTTTTTCAGCCTTCCTAATGAACATTAACACAGCTATTCTCTCAATGAAATCCATGTTAGCCATTTAGCAACGAAGCTATAGTCACCAGGCAGACAGAAGCCCAACCCACGACTCAAATCCGCATCTATTGTGAAGTGAATTTGACGTGCGAATAAAGAAAGTAAACTCAAAATGTTCACACGTCTACTTACGCTCAAATAGTTTGATTTATTCATGCGTTCCACGTCTGGTGTGAACACAGCCTGAAGCAGGACGCACACCAGAAGTGCCGCTCGGTGCCACGCATTTCAGAATTCTAAACATAGGTTTCTATCAGGGTACACACACCGGCGCCGCAAGTCGTCCGCGACGCCCAGCCACGACTCAGGACAGTGTTCATATTTCTGCCGTGCCACAGAGCGCCATCTGATTAGTTTCGTTTTAAATAGCATGTGAATGTGCGCGTCTGATGTGCGATACTTTCAACTGTCATGTGCGCACCGTGTTGTGGCACTGAGCGGCGCATCCGGTGTGTGACGCCCTTGTGGATCCTAATGCCCCCGTATAGTGATGGGGGTACTATACTGTCATTGAGCACCGTCTTTTGGATGAGACCTAAAATCGATGTCCTGGCTGTGGTCGTTAAAAATCCCAGGATGTCCTACGAAAAGAGTAGGGGTGTGTCATTGTTATTCTGGTCAAGTTTGCCCACTGGCCTCTGTCCATCATGGCCTCCTAACCATCCACATATCATAATTAGCTTAATCACTCTGTCTCCTCTACACCAATAAGCTGGAGTGTGGAAAATGTCTGCCATCACGTCATTTAGGTGGATGCTGCACAGTGATGGTGTATGAGGTGATTCTCCCAAACATCAGTAAAACCTTTTGAGTGCCTAGAAAAGCACTATATAGATTTAAGAAATAATAATAATTATTGTAGGATGTAAGCAGATTTCCTAGAAAGCACCAGCTTTATACACTCATTATTCATCCCTCTTGGCAAATCTAGGCAGAAATGGCAAACAGAGTAATGAGTTTAATGTCCATCTACCAACCCTGCAGCAATCACCTTCCCCGCCCTCATGTTTAACAGATTTAGCCTGGCCCAGCCAATCCATCACACTGTTTGTTATGTGAGCTGAATGTTCTTAGAGGAGACAAACATCCTCAGAACTAAATGTACCGAGTGTCCAGACAAGTGAAGGCGTACATTCTTATGCTTCAAAGTTCAACCTGGTAGGGTTACTGCCGTCTGACTGTGCGCTGACATTTTGTGAGCCCTGATCAAAAGGGCTCCGCTCACTTTGACAGCACAGAAGACCCCATAAGGTGCACTGCCACACACAAAAAAACTCAACAGTAACCAACAGGACTGAGACTAATGATCAAGAATTACATGCAACATATTTTCTTGCTGGTCATATTTATTTAGTTTTCAAGGAACTCAGGTGATCTTACGGTACAAAACAGGAATAGTTTGAATGATTCGTCCTTGAAATAGACCAAGTGTCGAATTCAACATATTGAGAGGTATATTAATAACTATGGTTTTACTATAAACAAAACCAAAACATATTGTAATTAAAGAGTTAGTCCACCCCAGAAATAAAAGTCATTTTATTAGTTACTCACCGTCATGTCGTTCCAAACCCCAGAGACATTTGTTTGCCTTCAGAACACTAATTAGGTGAAACCTAACTGAAAAACGTCAGTAAAAATACCAATAAAACAGATAGAGCTAACCACTGAGCCACAGTGCCACCATCTTAAATCCTTGAACGTTTTTAATATTTCGTTTTTTTAAACGTATTAACAATTTTTATGTTTTCATGTATGTATTGTATCATCTTTGCATCAAATTACAAAAAAATGAATTACTGATTGTGCGAGACATTTGTTACGCAGGACAGTAAAATAGACGTTGTTCTCTCTTATGGTTACCGTTATCAGTCTCACACAATTTATTTTTTTTCTGAAAGTCTTGATAACTCCATCATTGAGTTTTTCTTTTATTATTTTAGCACATAGGATTGTTGTACTCTCCTATTCAGTACGCTCCAAGTTTACCTAACTATGATGACTTCCGCTACTAAGAAATTGGAAATGTCAAAAAAAAAGGGTCCATTGTGAAGCTAAGAGAACACATTTGTGTGCATATTAAACAAAAAAAAACTCTATTCAACAGTTTTCCTCTCCTCAATGTCAGTATATTGCACGCATTCATGAGCACCATGTGTTAGTAACAGGTATACGCTTATTTCACAGGGCTACCATTTTAAAAAATGAAAGCAAAGCTGCGGTGGGAAGAAACACTGTAGTATAGGATCACCACTGTAAACATTGCAACAGCATGCTGTGGACAACAAACCTCCAGCTTTTGTCGCGATTTCAAAGTGCAGATATGGTGTAAACATCACTTTAATATCATTCAGTTCAGTTTAATTTAAACAATTAAAAGCATATTAGGCATCAAACAACATCACAATCTCTAAGAGTAATATGCTTAAGTGTCTTCTTAGGCTTCAGTTCGTGACACCAGGTAATCACTGTGGGGACGCTTCCTAGCTTCAGCCTATGCAACCCAGTGAGTGATAAAACGATGCAGTCCTCTGTAGCACACCCTTGTGTTGTCCGTAATTGTGTTGTCCCAGTGCTGAAATTTTAAAAACGTCCTTTTGCAGATAATATTAAAGCACATTCTTAAACACAGCTGATTTGTCACAGTATTCATCAGTGCTCAACAGATATGACTGTGATTGGCCGTGAAGGTCATCAGTTCACCTCTCTTTACCGAGTGCAAACACACATACAGGGACACTGGAGCATTTTAAAGTTGCGAAGATCAGTCAATTCATCAGCATATCACTCGTCTCTGTTTGCACTCGCTAAACATTGGTGAAGGGCAGTGAACTGATGACCTTCACGGCCAATCACAGTCATTTCTGTTGAGCACTGGTGAACACAATGGCAAATCAGCTGTGTTTAAGAACATGCTAAACATCACTTAAATGTTAGCAGGAAATTGACGTTTTTTTTTTTATTTCAGTACCAAAATTCAGTATCTTGACAGGTCTAATATAGTGAAAATCAGCTCATTCACTTGAGTTTTATAAATGGCATCTAAAACATGTATTTGGGACAGATAACGTTATCCAACTAGTGCCATTTCCCTTAGCTTAGCTGAAAATGAGACCCGATATCCCTTTTTATTTTCACTATCCATTCAGAACGGACTTTTGGGTCACTCAGAAAGCGGTGAAATTATAAATTAGTGTCACTTTCTGTTCGCTGATAAGATATACAGCCAGGTACACAACAATACGCCATTGCGGACACAGTTCCTGTGTGACTCCAGGTGATACTTCTGGGTTTCTTGCCAACACAGCCTCACTTTCACTTTTAAAATGGTGGAAAAAAGAAATTTACAATGTATAGACATCTTTTTATGATCCTTTTATGGTGCTTTTGTGAGTGACATGAGGTTCATGTGGGCGAAACTGTCCTTTTTAAAAAGGTACCTCAAAATTAAAACTTGGTGTTACATTACTCTCAGGCTGTTCAAGATGTCAGATAATTTCTTCAACAAAGATTTTTAGCTGAAAGGTTAATGCGATAAAGCAGTTCCATTTTATCTTCTTAGTTCAATACTGGAAAATGTCCCCCATTTCTTGAGCTTCCATCACATTTTCATTTTGGATGAAATTTCCCTTTAATAAGCGAAATACATAGATAATATTTATATTATTGTGGTGTTTAAAAATATAGCCTATACCACACTACAAAACAATCTGAGCTTTTGTCTTGTTTCTAGTCTAAATATTTAAAAATTCTTAAACCAAGAAGCATTTTCTAGATAGGTAAAAAAATATTGGCTTGTTTTCAAAAATAATGTCAAGTTTTTTTTGTTTGTTTTTACCTTAAAACAAGCTAAATGCCAATGTGGTAAGCAAAACAATCTTGTTTTCACTTTGAAATAAGAGTATTCTGTTTACCCCATTGGCAGATTATATTTGGCATTTGTTTCGATTAGCCATGAGGTGGCAGACGAGGACTCTGGCATTACTTTTCCTGCAGTACCATGGCTCTCTGTATGCTCGTCACATCAACACAGAACATGACCTGCATAATTCCCAAGACCTCAGCGGGACCATCTCGATAACTCTTACAAACGTCACTGTTTATACAACTGAATGTAATAGAGCAGAACAGCCTGCACTTCTTGTTTGAGATCACAGTGACAAAAACAAGTGTACACACGGCTGAAGATCTGTTTACCGATGTTCAACACACACACACACGCTTTATAACCGCAATTATACACACACGCTGACAAGAAGCATATGAGCTCAACTGCATATTTGAGTGTAAGTGGGCTTCAGAGTTCTGTGTTAAGATAATATTAATGTTTAAAGAACAGTTCACCTGCCAAAAATTGAAATCGTTATACGTTTGCCTTCTCGTAACTATTGCTGTCGTATTTTCAAATTGACTGCAGAATAAAATAGATAGTTTTAGACTGTGATGAAACATTTTCAGAGCTGTACAAATCTTTTCATTTTTAAAAATGTAATACACAGTTTATAGCAAAGGGAAGGTTTAAATTATACACTCTTGTTTTTTGCTTTTGGTGTAATTTGGAGAAAATTTAAGTTTTTATAACTACTTGCATAAAAATAAGATTGTTTAACCCTTGTGCACTGTTCAAATTTACTACCATTCTGTTATGTTTAGGATAAAAACATCCACTGACTTAATTTTGCGGTAACACTTTACAATAAGGTTCATTAGTTAATGCATTTACTAACATGAACTAATCATGAACAACACGTGTACAGCATTTGTTAATAATAATTGAACATTTACTGATGCATTATTAACATCCAAGTCCATGCTTGTTAACATTAGTTAATGCATCGTGAGTTAACATGAACTAACAATGAACAACTTTATTTCCATTAATTAATGTTAACTAACATGAATAAATCCTGTAGTAAATGCATTGTTCATTGTTTGTTCATGTTAGTAAATGCATTAATTACCATTAACTAATGAACCTTTATTGTAAAGTGTGACCAATTTAGCTGTTTTGAGTTGCTGTAAAATGCATCAGATAAATATATATTTGTAAGTTTTTATATAAATCTGTTAATCAAGCTCAGTCCTGATCAACACTAATAAAAAGTTTAGAAAATTACAGGATTTTAACTCTTTAATAGCTAAGTTCACAAATGATGTCACTGATTTGGTGAAAAAAACACACACAAAATGACGTATTTTCAAAATGAAAAGTAATTGTGGACTGGATTTTTAAAAACCTTTTATCACAATCTTGGACATGTGAATTATTAATAACAACATTGGCTTTGATGCATTGTTAGATTTTCATTTGTTCTCAATAATTTACTGTTGGTGACTGTTTTGCCCCATTGACCTCCTTCATAACCACATTTGATGGTACATAAATACCCAGACTTTGTTTTTGTTTACTCCATGTAGTTCTGAGAGCTGAGATGCATATTTTGATTTTCTCGAACACATCAAGGTAAGTGCACAAAGGTCACACACATACACACACTTTAATTCCCTGTTATACTCCATTTAAAATCCAGAAACTAAGCTTTTTTTGCAGGCCTATCTAAAGGGTTAATGGTGCCAACTGATGATCAACAGTAAAAATTACAAATTTGACCTCTTACCAACAATCAAAAATGCATGATTATATGGTGTCATGGTTTTGTAATAAAAAAATGTGGTTATAATGGAAGTCAATGGGGCAAAAACAGCCACCAACAGTAAATTAGGGAGAAAAGCATGAAAATGTATAAAATGCATCAAAGGCAAATTTATTTCACATGTCCAATGCTTTGATAAAAGATTAAAAAAAATCCAACCCACAATTACTTTTTGTATTGAAAATATGTCATTTTGTGCTTTTTTATTTTTTTTTTTACCAAATCAGTGACGGAAATGATACATTTTGCACATCCTGTAATTTTTACAGCAGTTTTATTTAGTGGATATTTTCATCCCTAACATGACAAAAGGGTAGTAATTGTAGGTGTATTGTTGTTTTTTTTTTTTTTTTTTTACAAATTCAAAGCATTTTCTGAAAATATGTGTCAAAATAAGATTTGTCACCAAAAATGATTCTGCTAGCTGAAACACAGAAAACGCTATGATCAAATTAAGACTCAAAATCACCCCAGAGTGGATGAAAACATCCTCATCAGTACAGAAGGGTTAAATGGACAAAATGCTGGGTTGTTGTGGGCCAGCATTGGGACAATTATCTACAAACCCAACCACTGGGTTAAAAGTGTCATTGAATTTCAATTAAAAAAATTTAACCAACATTGACTTTGTCCAAATTTGACCCAATTTGTGTCACAGCAGCCCATATTTTTTAGTTTTCCATTTAAATAATCTTATTTTCATACAATTTATAATAACTACTTCTAAATTTACCAAGCAAAAATAAGTCAGTTTGTCTTCATTTCAAGTCTTCTTTATAAACAGTAAAAATGAATATATTCATTTTCTTTTCGGCTTAACCGTTTTATTAATCAGGAGGTCGCTACAGCAAAATGAACCGCCAACTTACTCAGCACATGTTTTACGCAGCGGATGCCCTTCCAGCCGCAACTCAACACTGGGAAACACCCACACACTTTTGCACACACTCACATTCTCTATGGCCAATTTAGCTTATTCAATTCACCTGTACCACATGGACTGTGGGGGAAAACCGGAGCATCCGGAGGAAACCCACACAAATACGGGAGAACATGCAAACTACACACAGAAATGCCAACTGACCCAGCCGGGACTCGAATCAGCAACCTTCTTGCTGTGAGGCAATTGTGCTATCCACTGCGCCACTGTGCTGCCCCAAAATGAATATATCCAAATGTAAAAAAGAGAAACATCCTTTTGGCATTTTGTGTTAGGTTGTGTGACCAAATGTTGCCAAAACTATATTTAATCTGAAATGTATGCCAAATGAGATCATTTTTACTAAATAAATTTGGTCCGTCCAATAACTCTTGTGTTGCTTCAACAGACTCTTCCCCACGCAGCTAAAAGAAAATCCATATAGTAAATATTCTTCCAGTAATAGAATATTCATCTCGAGTTAGAAGGCGTTTAATTATGCAGTCAATGTGATTTTTAGAAGAGTTAAAGTGGTCATGAAATGAGAAACCAGCGTTCCATTGATCTTGGTAATATTTAAGAGGTCATACTACAACAAACCCGCCCTGTAAGTTTCAAAAATTAACATTTTGTTGTTACTTTTAAAAACAGCTGAAATTGAAGGCAGCCTGCCAAAACAACAGGTTTTGAAATGTTCTACATTATGATCAAATACTGCGGATAAGCCCCGCCTCCACATATGATGGACACCTGGTTCTACTTCACTGTCTTTTTAGGCCTGTTTACATGCAAAACTGTGTGTTAGCTAGGCATGGGCTGGTATAAGATTCTGACGGTATGATAACCGTGGATAAAAATATCACGGTTTCACGGTATAGTGATTACTGCTTTTAAAATATATTCTTTTTAAGTGTCTAAGTAAAAAATAAAAAACTTTTTTTCCCCTATTTGAACAAAATATTTTGAGAAACATTTAAAATATTTTGAAACAGTAAACATGTCAAATGAATCGACTTCTGCTGTCTTCAGTAGTTTCAAAAACACAGATTTCTGTACAATTTAAAACGGAATCTTTGGAGATCTTTTCTGCTGAAAATATGAAAATAATAATTAAAAAAAAAACGTAAATGAAAAAATCTTACACATAGTAACGGTACAGCAGTAAATTTTGGCGGTTTTAAAAACTTGACTTTCAAACCTTGGTTTACCTTGAAAACGGTTTTTGTCCCATGTCTAGTGTTAACCTTATTAACCTTACCTACGGCATCCCTTAATCCCCCCCCCCCCCCCTTCACTTTGGTCGGCGATACCCTGAACCTACCAGTTTATCCCAAAGCTAAATGCTTTCAAGATGTTAAAATAAATGCTCAATGGAATATTTTCTTATAAAACATTTTATTTGAATGTTTGTCAAACAATTTAAATCTTCCCGTCTATTAAGTATGCTGGCTCACCAATTTTGGAGTAAAATGTGCGTATGAATGTTTTCACGAATGAAATGAATCATGATTCATCAAAAACGTTTTTACTAAAAATTATTCTAAATGTACACAAAATTTCAAGAACAACTTAAACCACATGTATGCACCAATCATTTATGCCTGGGGCCTTATAAGCATGTTTAAAGAAACAACAAGAAAGATAAAGATTTGTTATTTATAGTCTGAATGAAAAGTAACTAGACATTAAAAACTGATAATACAGTAAATTGCCTAATGGTACTGCCATAGACATTTCACTGACCCCTGCTCCGCTACCAGCTCCGTTAGACCAGCAATTTTTTTTAATGCCAGATATACCAACACCAATATACCAATATTTCCAGCTTGGAACCTGCTTTTCTGATGAATTGATGGTCTTAGGGGATTCGAACAACTTGAAGGTGAATAATTAATAACAGAATTTTTATTTTGGGTGAACTAACCCTTTAAATATTAGATTATTTGGAATGTACCTAGTATATTTAACTTAAAATAAATGATTTATTGAAAATACAAATCTCTCACTCTTTTATCTTAATTAATTTTAAGGCCATCTTTTAAATGCTTTATTTAAAGTTAGCTTAATGCGATTGTATGGCATATTAAATAAGCTGCATGAAAATTCTCTTAAAATTCTCACTTTTCTCTATACAAATAACAGTAAATAGCTCTGAAACCACAAGAGGGTGAGTAAATGACATTTCAGAAGTGTGTGTGATATTTCCTCAGGCTGTCACAGATCTTAGCGCGACCCCATCATACAACAAAACACTTCAGTCCATCAATCCACAGATGGGTACCTCACCAACCTCCCAGGGACTTTCAACCGTCCAACGCAAGTATTATTTTCCACACCCATCGTTTGATCAATATCAGTTTATTACATAAGCATTGAACAGTCTTATAAACGGTTTGAAGCACAGATTAAGAGGACACGTTATATGACACAGACAAGAGCTCATTCAAACTAACACATAAACAACATGACAAATAAGCTGCCCTCTATTAATAACCAGCGTATTAGTTTGCTTAGCGTCGTGGGTACTGACACCATTATGCTGTTTATGAGTAACAAATACACAGCATTACGCAGGTTAAACATCACAAGCCTGCTAACTGTAATGATTTAGACTTAAAGACGGGACGTAAAAGCTACCAAATGACCCCAAATGAAGGTCATATTCAGTTTCGGAAGGTTAAAAAACGAGACTGTGGTGGGATATTACATATAATATAGTAGTCTGAAGTCAACCACAACACTGAGAAAACATTAAGATAACATTAAGCAAACACACACACAATTGACACACTTAAAAGAATACATTTACTATTAATAACACTGACATATAGCTATTTGATCAATTGAAATTTACCCCCCAAACAACTGCTGGTTAGTACAGTAACTATTTGTTTGGCTTGTTTTTGTTTCAGAATGATGTTTCGTGGTAAGGACGCCAATGCTACAACAAGCTTTTCGGACACAAACCTGATGAAAACGTGGACTAAAGTGCTCAGGTAAAATTGAAGGCCATGGAACAATCATTAGCTCTTTATCTCTTGGTCCATTTATTTATTTCTTTTGAAAATGGACATGATTTACTGAAACCTTGATTTACAGGACAGGTTGCTGTCGTTGAATGTGGCGTTTTAGTTAAAGCGGACTAGACGTGAATAATTAACACTAGAATGTGCTCGAGATATTCAAATACACCACACAGAAATGTAGCCGCCATATTTCCTCGGACTATTCCAAAGGGAAAAGCAATACACTGACACACACATATATATAGAGGTATATTAAATGTATAGACCCAAAACAAGCTGAGAAAACCTTCTGATTTTAATTGTGTACAACCCAAAAAATGTATTATTATTATTGTTGAAATATACCTGTTGTCTTCTAAGATAGCTTTGTTCATCATTAGCAGACAACAAAAAGGCAATTCAACAGTGTTACCGTTTTGTATCATCATTCACAACTACACGACAAGTGGTGCGTGGGTATTCACAAGTGAACGTTTTGGAAAGGGGGGGAAAATGCAAAAGTCTTGACATAGCAGTTTTGCTTGCGTCACGTGACGTGGGTCGGCTGTATAGTCTGTTTCATGGCTTTTGTTGGGAGATTAGTAGAGCACACACACAGAGTGGTGATAGGTCCAGTCTGCTGTAGCAGAGACGGCCTCGGCAATGCAAAACTGACAAAATACGACCAAACCTGACCCCACCGAATTCCTAACCATACCTTAGTCAAAAGCGGGGTCAGTAAAGCTTCAGATCCACCGTTGGTATGCACCAGCCAGTCCACGGACTGTGTCAAACTCTGGGATATTTTATTCACATTGTTGTTCCTGTGCGTCACTGGTTTCCTCGTGATCGAAGAGGGGCATAAGAAAGCATCTTTCACTTGAGGCTCAGCGGCCCCCTCCAATGAACCTCCACCTTGAGTCAAGGAGCGTCGTCTGCCAACACAGTAAGTCAATGGTGAAGCTTCTACGGCCTTTCAAACCAATCTGTTCCACCGTTTGCTGTGTTTAAATGTGATGCTGTTGGTTCACACATAAGGTCATGGAGCTGTAGTGGAGATGGTAAAAGGTGTGGATTTGGGAGAAAGAGAGGTCTTGGTTTGCGCTCTCCCATTCTTTCTTTATGCCATCGTAAGGTGACATTGTGGTTCACCTTTCACAATGGTGCAGGGTGAAACTACCTGAGCTCTTCTGTTCGCCAATGCTCCACGGCTCCAGGTCCTCCTCGTCGTCTTCGTCCTCTTCTTCTTCATAGTGGCTGGGTTCTTCAATGGAGCTCTCCATGCGGTAGCAGTAGGGCTGACCCTCGGTGTACTCATAGATGGTGGGCAAACTGCTCTTTAGGCTACAGCGTCGCCGCAGGGCCACCAGTAGAGGCTGAGAACAGAGTAGAAACAGTTTGACTTGGGTTAAGCAAGCTTAGTTATGATCACTCGTGGAAAATGTCTGCTATGTCAAGTATGGTTTAAAGCTGAGGTGTCTGGATGATGTGGGACTTGCAAAATGTGCTCTGGATGAGTACATCCATATATCAGCAGCTCTTATTATATGTGTAACTTCACCCAGAAACTAAATGTGAAAGGTATGTGACACTTTCCAAATTAGCTATTTTTTTCGGAGGCTTTAAATGATTGTTTATTGTTAGTTTAGAACACCTAAAGAAAGTCACATTCAAATAGGACTCAAATTAAATGCTTTGCTCTGCCAGTTGTAGAATGACAATGTGTTTAGACAATGTGTAAAACAAATATTCATCTTGCTTATCGTGATTCACAGATCAGTAGCAATTTCCTGCATCAACATCCTTGATGATTCTGGTTCAACACTACAGTCAGCCTATAATATTTGGGGTTTTGTGTTAGTAATAGGATTAAGCTTAATGTAGGGGTTAGGTATAATATTTAGAGAACTTTGTTGTCTCTAATTGTAGGCAAAGGTTTAACTTAAGGTTAGTTAGTTTTTTTTTTGGTCACACTTTATTTTGACGGTCCGTTTGTTGAATTTAAGTTACATTGCAACTAATTATCATTAGATTATAAGTAGACTGTTAGGTTGGGGTTAGGGTTGGGGTTGGGCTTAGGGTTAGTGTAAGTTGACATGTAATTGCAAAGTTTCTTATAGTCAGTTAAATGTCTGTTGAAGGACTGTTAAATGTCAGTGTCAACAGATATTAAGTAGACAGTCTACTAATACTCAAATGGACCATCAAAATAAAGTGTTACCTTTTTTTTTTTTTTTAAGAATTTTGCGCTCGGAACATCAAGGATAATTAAGTTGGCCAGCGTTTCCAAACCCTATTCCTGGAGGCATACCAACACACATTTTCAAACTCTTCCTAATCAAACACAGCAGATTAAACTCATTAGCTCATTTGTTGAAACTCCGAGACCAGAAATATATGGGTCAGAGAAGGGAGGCATTTAAAATGTGAACTGCTACTGTGCCTCCAGATACAGAGTTGGGAAACAGTGGGCTAATTCGCGTAATGTCCCATATAGGGTTTTAGAGTACCACCATAATTTAAGCATAAAATCAAACGTTTATCACAGTGCTAATGTTTCATCAAGGGGGACTGTGACTGATTTAAAGATTCTGTTGTTTCACCTGTGGCATGGTAAATATGTCCACATTGTTGCCCAGGTCAATCCAAGCAAGACAACTGAACCTCTTGGATTCTTTGAAGGCTTCAGTCAGATCTTTAAGGATGCCAAGAGTCAGACGGTTCCCATTGAGAGCCAGTGTTGTGAGTTTGGGCAATGCACCCAGGAAGGGCAGAAGTAGACGTAGGCCCTCATCCCGGAGCTCAGTGAAACTAAGATCCACGGATATCACAGCGCCCCCACTGGTCTGGAGGTAATACGCCACATGCCGTATGTCGCGAGTTGATAAAGGGATGCCAGAGAGGTCCACTGAATCACTGCAGAGCTTCTTCTGGAGTGTTGTTTTAAGACTGAAAAGGGGGAAAACAAATATTAGATATGAGGGATCCAAATGAGAACACTGAACACAGTAGTAAATTTGACTCAGGATTTGCATATTTATAACAAACAAGCAAATGCTGAGGTAGTTAATTGCTGTTGAAGTGTTTCTCTTCAGGCTCAGAGCAGGATTTTGTTATATCTTAGCGATTACAACACTTTAAATGAAAGGGATATAGGCAAGAAGGCCACTGTGTTTGAGCCAGAGAGCAAACTATAGAGTGTGCTAACAGTTTTGACCTAAACTGCTAAATTTTGAGCCCTCGTCTCTTTGATTGACAATGGTAAAGTGTCGTCTTGATTGTCCTTTGAGTTGCCCATCTGATACAAACACAATCATGTGGATGCTTTAAGCCAAGGGGAACATGATTCAATGGGGTACACTTCAACTGCCCCCATCAATATGGATTTATGTGCACACCACTGATCAATGTTTATGTACATGACTATACTATTACACTGTATGTATTTGAGATCTTCATGGAGCATATGATGGATGTTGATTGGTCAACACCATATTATTGTTGGATCTGCCTAAACAAATACAAAGCTGGTAATAATTATTTCCATTACAAAAATGTACAGGATTTTGGGTAAATCTCGCAAGTGGTGTTTTTGTGTGTGTGTGTGTGTGTGTGTGTGTGTGTGTGTGTGTGTGTGTGTGTGTGTGTGTGTGTGTGTGTGTGTGTGTGTGTGTTTGACAGAACTTTTTGTGTTATCAGAGCTGAATCCAAACAAGGAGTATTCTCGAACTTGTCCTGTGCAAACTGAAATGTGAATATTTTCGTGAGCGTACACGTTTAGTAGTTTGGAAAGCAGCTTTTGGGAAGGTAAAAGCTATAAAAGAAAATCTGATTAAACAGAAAAATAAAACAGAGTACACAGTACACACCATCTTGTGAGAAGCACGCCATTACTATTTATTTAAGTAAAATTCACCTTTATTGTATCAATACTGATAAAAACCTATGCACTCAAAATTCCCTTGGCAAATCTTTGTTCTATGGCTTAGTTACATATATCTCTGTATGTGCACATATCCTTAGGCTTCAACAGCTGCTAAGAACTGCATTTGTTGAGCTTCGAGAGCTTTCTTGCATGTATTAACTGTTATGATAGTCTTTGACATGGCCAGTTCAAACCATCTGTTCTTCTGAGTCATTCTTTAATGGAATTGCTGAGTTTAATCTATGTGCAAGGCAAGGCCCGCAGTATGAAAAGCCTTATCAGGCACCATCATGCTCTTTGATATGAGGTTTTCTGGCAAAGTTGTAAATATCTGTCACGCTTCAGTCATGGATTTATTCTAAAAAGGATTTCTTCTTTGAGGATTTGGGTAGGGCAAAGTTGTACAGTCACTGTTTTATTGTACCTGATTATATCTGATAAAACCTGCCTGCAAATTACTATTTTTTAATTGGAGTGAAAATCAGTTAAAATAAAGACAAGCCATACACTGTAAAAAATGATATGATCAATTAGTCAAGACAGCATATGTTTTAGTTCACTGTAAGGTAATCATGTTAATTGTATAAGTTATGCAAGCTGTTTTAAGTAAGTTTAACATGACATAAGTTCGATGGATTTTTTTACAGTGTATAAAGGTTGATTTGTGTTGTGACGACATAAAGGAATTAAGTCAACTTATTTGTTTTTACACATTAAAGTGGATTGAACATAAAACAGTTAAGTTGTCTCCACTGATAAATCAAGAATTGTGTCGTTTCAGCTCATAGTAAATAAGTAGTTTGAACAAACAGCGAACATCATTTCTTGAGTGTACCAATTCAGTTGTCCATTTGGTTCATGGATGATTATAATGAATGTCTTTTATACATGTACACATTAGCCTTATTCTTCATGTATGAATGGATGGGTGCAGCTACTGGAACCATACTGGCTCAAGACTTCTGGTCTTATTTATCTCTATTGATAATATTTAGCCAGAAAAATGGCTTGCTGTGCTGGTTGATGTTGCATTTTTTATTATATTATTTACATTTTTATGTATTGTCATAAACACAACTGATTGTATAGCATGTACACTGAAAACCCTAATAAGTTGACTGAACAAAATTAATTGAGTAAACTCGTTGCCTCAATTTAATTGAGTAATGGAGTCTCCTAAAACTTGCATATTTAAGTTTATTTAACTTGCCGGTTTGGTAGATTATACTTAAATTGTTCAGTTCAGTGTGTGTGTCTGTGTGTGTAATTATATACTATGAAAATAATGTTTAAAAGAAAAATAAGTAGCCATTTATTCCCCTTATGGTGAATAATTATACATGAAGCCTTGTTTTCTGATATAAAAAAAAAGATCTTGCATTAAAAACGACCTATTTTTTTTTAGGATTAATTGTGAGTTTGAGCTTACTATACATGAAATTTTAAGCTTATGCATTTTCATTGTAAATAAGTTAAATTAACTCATATTTTTAGGTGACAGGAGCAAAATGCTAAATTTTAAGTAATGTTCAGTCAACTTTACTTAATTAAGTAAAGACAACATTGGGGTTTACAGTGTAGTTTGATCATTTATTGCGGTTTATTATTTCAAGTCATTCCCCCCATAGGCATATGAATCAGAAGTCCTAAAACAATTGCAGAACAAAGCTTACTTCTGCTCTCCAGAATAAAGTCAATAAATAGAGATGATCAAAAACAAGTGGGAAACAGGCAGTCTATTCAGTAAAAAGAGATACATTTAAAGATCTAAAATTAAAACTGGATTATAAATCCTCCTAAAGTAATATTTTATTTTCAAAACATATCTGAAGAGAGTGCACTGGACACTTCATAGTTTTTCCATAGAAGACTGAGCAAAAAACACAAGAGTTTCCAACACAAGCCGCTGATTAGATTTCTTTCTAATGTTTGTGGAATTAGCTCAA
Source organism: Danio kyathit (assembly GCA_903798195.1). Classification (NCBI taxonomy): domain Eukaryota; kingdom Metazoa; phylum Chordata; class Actinopteri; order Cypriniformes; family Danionidae; genus Danio; species Danio kyathit. Next base: position 47,861,080 of record LR812526.1, read on the forward strand.
ATAAATCGTTGCACTCTCAAAACAGTGTTTCAATGTACAATGAAACCATATTTTCTGGATTAGAAGATTAGTTAGGTCAAAACTTGCCCCTCTACTTGGGAAAAGAACCAGATTATTTGAAAAGTCTAACTAAATAAGAATTATCAATTATATTTTTTTGTTTCAGATTGCTAGGTTTTTACTTAAAGTGCACTTAAATAATGTTTTATTAATCTTTTGTCATTCTAAAGAAGTTGACAAATTTTGCTGTGTTGAATAACATACTAAACCTACACATGGAAATACTTTATTTTAGTGTGAATATATTTTAAATGTACTAAATTGCAACCGGGTCAGTACTAACAGATTACAAATGCAAATACAGTACAAGTTTTGGTAAAAATTGTAGTTTAGCTCTATTGACCAAATATTTAAATAATACATTTACATATAAAAACTTACATTTAACCCCGTAACTGCAAAACAATGCTATGAGATTGCTAAATGCTTGTGTTGCATGTGTGTATATGTGAACTCATGAAGGGCTTCTAAAATGTGCATAAGAGTCAAAACAGCATCAGGAGTTCCTCCATCACACACACACAAACAAAGGAAGATATGCTGAAACTGTATTGGGGAAACACTGTGACTTTAATGACAAAAATTGAACATTCTGATCTTTTCAAGGTTTCATCTTGTGACATTGTGTCCTGGTTCATGTAGATGTCTTTCGTACATGTTGCATTCTTATTTGAAAGTGAATGGAGACTCATCTTTTCAGCGATCTAAGTATGTTTGTTTGTTGTGCACCAGGGTTTAAATGCAGTGTTTCTGATTGATTGCATTATTAGAGCAATCACACAAGAGTGCTTTAATTACCCTTGTGTATGAAATGTGCTAAATATAAAGAAACTTACCTTGCCTAATACATTCAAACCTGCTAAGTATGAACACTTAAAAGGCTGATCAGTTTCTATGAGAATCTAAACTATGTAGACTGACAGCCAATGAGTCTGTATGGCTATTGCTGCATTCTAATTTGACTAATACTATGTCCGTAAAGTATGTACTTTGTGTGTAAAGAATACACAGACATGTCACTCCTATAGTTTTGAATGGGGAAAGATGTAACGGTCAATATGGTGAATAAAGCCCCGCCTACTAGTACAGTAGCCAATCGTCGATTGTTATAGACTGACATTTCTTCTGAGAAGCTTGGACCAGATGTGTGCTTTTATGACAGTTTCTGTGGTCAACAATCACAATGGAATCTCTGCGAATACTTGCTTCACAGGCATAAGAAATATATCCAGATAAAGCTTGAAATCTGTACTATTAAATGGACTAACTACACTTGAAAACAAAAGTTTATTAGTTTTGTAATCTGTATGAAACGTACGCGAGGTACAGTCCGTCCTGTCAAACGCACATCACATGACAGCAACTACTGTCAAACGCCCCACAAACAAAGAGTCACTGTTATTTCTGAAGGAGATTCGCCATCAAGACCAAAGCGTGAATTACTTCTGAAGACCAGCGCGATCTGACAAAATATCATTCAGAGGATGATAATGTGTAACACGGCCATAAATGAGGTTGGTTTTGTGATTTGGAGTGTGCATGCGCATTAGATTGGGCAACCTGATTTTGTTTGATTCGAATGTTTAGGAACAAAACTCATGAGACAGTTGTTTAATTTTATTGGTGATTTCAAATATGTAATGTAATTGTAAGCTTGGCAAACAGTTTTGGAAAAATTACTGTTACCCCGTTCAGACAGAATGCTCGAGTATACTGCTCGAGAGGAGTTTCAAAGATGGCAGCTGAGTGAAATGACTTGACTTAAAGGGACTTTAGTAACAACATGCAAAATTTGTGACTTACTACTTAGTTACATGCCCTGTCAATCATCTCGACACATCATCTAAATTTTTTTCAAATTTATTTTCAGCATTGAAAAAGCAGCAGCAGGTTAATCTGCCATTCGCGAGTCTTTTATGCCATGAAATCTCTTCATGTGTTTGCATAATTTTGCATTCAGAAGTTAATAACTTAACACGCCTTTGAAAAGTTAACATTGTCATTACAGATTTAACAACAACCTCTGGGTGCTTTGGTTTTCCCCACAGTCCAAAGACATGCGGTATACTGTAGGTGATTTGAATAAACTAAATTGACCGTAGTGTGTGAATGGGAGAGGGTGTGTGTGGGTGTTTCCCAGAAGCAAGTGTTGTACTCTCTGTGCTGTGTAAAATATATAAATGATGGTTCATTCCGCTTTGGCAACCTCTGATAAACAGGGAATAAGCTGAAGGAAAATGTTAGATATAAATTGAAACATCTTTACCAAAGCCTCTCCATTTAACGATTGGTCTCATGTATTTGCCCATGTTTGTAGTTTAACACTTTTGACCCTCATTTGTAATTCTAATCGAATTCACGTGCAAAGTGCATTGTATCGTGGGCAATTTTTGCGATTTGAAGACAGATATTTTTCTACTATGAAGTTGTTTTTAAACTAGAAGTCTGTATTACTTATTATTAGAAAACCCTTAATGCTAACTTGGTCACATGAATGACTTCTTAGCCAATCACAGCTGCTTTTAGTCTCCTTCTCTGTGTACTGCCATAGAGGCAGCATTAGCATTAGCTGTTATTCTTTTTAGGTTAATGGTTTCAGGCTTGCACTTTGAATTTCTACTAAAAATAGCAGACCATCTGGATAACTTTGGAATACTCATTTTAAAATACTATGATTTGGGACATACTAATTCTATTTCCACTATAGGATGGATAGTTAGTCTACAAATGGTAGATTTATTTACACTACCTGACAAAAGTCTTGTCGCCTGTCCAAGTTTTAGGAACAACAAATAATAACTCGACTTCTAGTTGATCATTTGCTATCATAAGGGGCTTATATGAAAGGCAAAGGCCTCTAGATTACACTTATTCGACTAAAATGAAATATGATCACGCCTTGATTTTAAATGATTTAATTAGGGCAGAAAGATCTGATGTTGCTTAGACAAAAGTGTTGTCACTTAACAGAAACAACGTAGAGTATAGAATATAAAGTCATGGTGCAGTGGAAAAAGAATTAATATTGTGTATGACTCCCATGAGCTTGGAGGACTGCATTCATACATCTCTGCAGTGACTCAAATAACTTATTAATAAAGTCATCTGGAATGGCAAAGAAAGCGTTCTTGGAGGACTCCCAGAGTTCATCAAGAGTCTTTGGATTCATCTTCAATACCTTCTCTTTCATCTTACCCCAGACATTCTCAATAATGTTCATGTCTGGTGATTGGGTTGGCCAATCCTGGAGCACCTTGACCTTCTTTGCTTCCAGGTACATTGATGTGGAGACTGAAGTATGAGAAGGAGCGCTATCCTGCTGAAGAATTTGCCCTCTCCTGTGGTTTGTAATGTAATGGGCAGCACAAATGTCTTGATACTTCAAGCTGTTGATGTTGCCATCCACTCTGCATTATCTCGCATGCCCCCATACTGAATGTAACTGCAAGCCATGATTTTTCCTTCACCAAACTTGACTGATTTCTGTGAAAATCTTATGTCCATGCGGGTTCCTTCTGCAGTATTTGTGATGATTGGAATGCAGTTCAACAGATAATTCATTAAAATCTACCTTCTGCCACTTTCCCAAATGATCACCTAGAAGTCAAGTTATTATTTGTTGCTCTTACAACTGGGATTGACGACAAGTCTTTTGTCAGGTAGTGTACAGTCATTGTGTTGACAGTTTTGGGATTTTGTCACGAAATTTGACTTAGAAATAATGTAGAAATAGCAAACAAATGTAAAGGGCTAATAAGATTTGATGATGGAATAATTATGCTAATTAACACATAACATCATCTAGCAACATTTAGTGACTTTAGGCTTTAGCTGCTCTTTATTTATGTAGTAATGACTCAAAAATCACACATTTCATCTATAAAACCAAGTCAAATCTATCTGCTGACAATTAATACATTATCTTTACAAAATAAAGGACATTAATATTAGGATAGAAGGGACTTTTTGAAAGAGCATCACCTCCCTTCCTCCCTTCAGAACAATTACCATCCATGTGCCAGTCATCTTGACCTAGTTCCATTAACAGGATCAATAAATTACAAACGCAGACGTGCATCCATTTAAAAACCACTCAGCTCCACAGATGTACATGATCAAATTTTTCATGGTAACAACGCACAGTTTTGAAATGGAAATACGGCCTGTAATATATACTGCCACATGAGCCACAGGACAGAGATCAAAAGAATATTCATTCACACACACACACAAAGATGCAGATGCATTATTACAATCCTCTCAAAGGCTGATATCTCTTCATGAAATCCTACTGACAGTCTTCATCTATTTTCCTATCATTGGAAGCAGGTGGCATCGCTCTTGTTTGTTTGGGCCCAAATTCAATTTATTTGCCAAATATAACTGCAGGCCCAACCACCCAGGGCGTGTGCTGTATTACGAATGTCCAAAGACTTTATTTTGACATACAGTTGGTTCTTTTAAGTCTGCTGCCTCATTCCTGCTAACTCACAAGGCAATCTCCTCTGCCTTTAACAGTGACATTTGAGGGATCTCTGTGATTAAATAGCAATAGGTCGACCTATGAAAGCCTGCGTGATTTGATGAAATGCTTAAGAATTTCTTTGAAGAAATTTCAGGGATCAATTTAGATAAAAAGCCAGTTAGGGAGGCGCTTTGAGGGAAAATAAGATGAGTCTGACCTGACAAAATTGCTTCAGATGTGAATAATTTAAAGAAAAGGACAAATTGGTAATTTAAAAACTGTATCTGAGATTTTGACATTTCAAGAACTGAATTTTTCAATTGAACTGTGCACATTTAAACATTCTAAAAAATGACTTAAGCAGCAGTGCTGCATGTATTATTTTCTGCTGCTATGTAAGTGTTTTAATCTTAGTATTGTCATATTTATAACTGGGTTTCCATCACCCTGTACAGCATGAGAAACAAGTGATGGAAATGAAAAAATTTGACAATAAACAATTCTTTAACTCTCAAAAAAGTTTTTACGGTGAATGCGTTGAATCACAACATCAGTATGACATCACAGTCAAAATCTACAACCCCATAAAGCTTTGTTAACTATTTAGTGAATTCATTCATTCATTTTCCTTCGGCTCAGTCTCTATTTCAGAGGTCGCCACAGCAGAATAAACTGCCAACTATTCCATATATTCCAACTATTCTATTATATTGCATATGTTTAACACAACGGATGCTCCCATTCCATTCCAAAATAAAAAAAAATCATATGATAAATAAGTTGATGGTATCAATAAGTGACATATTTGTTACTTTAACTCATTCAATTAAAGGTACCATAGAATGTAAAATTGGATATATTGACCTTATTCTTCAATGCGGAAGTGCCCTTGTTTTTTGCGATTGTTTTAGAACTGCTGATTCAGTTGCCTATTGAGAAATGACTAGGAATAATAAACGTCAGAAAACAGTCAAACTACTTGCTCTATAAACAAGTGTTTGCATGATTATACAGACAAAAAAGAACAATATAATAAGCAAATATCAGTTTGCAACATGAAGCAGCAAAACAAGCTGTTTTTAAAGTCGAAAAATGAATGAAAGTGAATGAGACCGGACGAAAGTCTCGAGCCAAAAAGATTCAAATGGCTGCGCTCACTCGTACACATTAAATTAGATGAATACAGTAGGCATAACTGAAAAATAAGAGTTCAGTGATCCTCACACACCATTTTGTCCTCATGTCATTGTAAATCATATGAATGTAAAATTGTTGCTGCTGTTGGACAACATAATGTACCTTTGAGGCTTTTTTAGTCAAGAATGTAGTTGTTTAGATTGCAACTATGCAGTTTATTTATAAGGAAAGTGCCTATTTTAAATATTTTTCAAGAGTTCGCACTTAGATATTGTTTGACAAATGTTAGCTGGTTTGGCATGCTGTCACGGGAGAGAACCCTGAGCTCGGAGATAGTTGAGCCCAGGGCTCCCGCCTGGTCGATAGAGCATATAAGGGGAGTAGGAGATCAGGTGGTTCTCGAGAGCTCCCCGTTATAAAGGGAGAAAAAAGGGGGGAGAAGGGGTGGATGGGGGGTTCTTCGAAAAATAAAGATAAGTGAGTGATTTTTCCTAGGCTACTTATAGTTAGTTTTAATTGATCTGATTGGCTAGCTAATGATTGTAGATGAGAGATCAGCTGCGGTCAATCATATCACGTGTTCCTCTCGAAATTTGTTTGTGAAACTTCACATAATTTCGGAAAGAAAGTGCGTCAGCGGCTATAAGCCTGTCATTGTGCAGACCAAAGATGGTTGATGTTGTTTATCCACAAGATGGCAACAGAGACCGCATAATAAGCCCTTAGAAGAGAAAAACATCGTAATGTCTAACTACAGCTGATAAAATCCTCATAAAACTGGTAGGTGACTAAGTCGATGGCAATTCATGCTCTTCAGCCTTATAATCTTAAAATGTGAGCAAAAGCACTTTTTTTGTCATCACTTTAGACATTACGCTAGAGAATCATTCAAATACTATAGCTCTAAAGGGACATTGGTGAAGTAGCAATGATTTCTGCTGTTCTGACATTAGCTGCAGATGTGAATGAATGGCGGAAGAAAGTAGTTCCTATTACAAAAGGGTTTTTAGACTCTCCATGTTTGATTTTCTTTTTTATACACGGTTATGCCGTTGAACTGTTGTATTGACACAATATCACACTTGTAGCAGCCGGATATGACTGTGTATTGTCACTGGTGAAACACAACGCACGCCTCCCACCAGTGCCGATATACAGCCATATCGCACTGCTACAAGTGTGATATTGCTCATATATTTATATATATTTATTTTGGACTTGTGTATTTTAGAGATAGAGGCTGAGAGAGAGATTATAAATGACCATATGTGACTATATACAATCATTTCTGGAGATTTTTTTTGACTTAACTAAACCACATAATGTACCTAGAATGTAAATATCAGAGAACAGATTAATATATTGATTCAATGCACTATATGGTATCTTTAGGCTTTGTAATTTGTAAGTTATAAGAAACTTTACTTCAATTATTTAAAAAAAATATATATTACTGTGGAGAAAATCAGTAAGTTTTATTTCTGTGACTTTTGTGCTATATTGTGATTATTAAGTAAATGCACAGATGTGTCTATGCCACAGCAGGATGGATAAAAAATATATAACAAATTTTAATGTGTTATTTATTGGTTTATTTTTCTTGCAACAAGCTGCCAGTTTGAATTACACTCAATACACGTTCCTTGGCAACCAGCAGCTATGAGTGACATTCATTTTCCTTACTGTCAGCTTTTGTACAATCACAGACACAAAGCACACAAACGGCGCCACTGCGGTCTCATTTTGCAGCACATTTACGGTCTAAGGAAATATGTGTTTTAAAAACATATAGAAATTTCCTCCACAGTCCTCATTTTCACCCGCTAGTCTTCAAAATGTGTCCGATTTAAGTCTCACTCCATTTTGTTTTTGCAGAGTCATCAATGATGCAAAATACCTCCATTATTAATTCTGACCTAGAGGTACATTCCTCCTCTTCTCTACTTCTATTTAATTCAGTTACCAAATAACCTTCTGGCTTACCATCCCATAATTAAAATAAATAAATAAATGCTAAACATCATATAATCAATCACATAATGTAGGTCGATTTTTGACAAAACAAAAAAGTAAATGTCCTCTAAGTCAGTAGTATATTTTATTGAATTATATTATATTATATTATATTATATTATATTACATTATATTATATTATATTATATTATATTATATTATATTATATTATATTATATTATATTATATTATATTATATATAAAAAAAATGTCTGCACAATTCTCATGAAGAAAGGGCATTTCCATTCAGTCCTCATTTCCAGGGCTTTCCTCTGAGGTTTCATCACTGATACAAGTGGTAATGGGAATTAACTGGGGTGAAAAAATATTTACGCATATTACACAATTGCTAATCAACATGCTTTTCTCATTTTCACATCTCAAAGTGCTTGATTTGAGGTATGAAATCAGCCTTTTTGCCACCAGTGTCCTTCACATTTTATTCACAAATGACTGAGAAGAGGCAAGCAGAATTGCAGAGTTTCTCCTAATAGTGAACAGCTTGTTCATTAAAAAGCAGATATGCAAATCTGCACACCGAACACACGGAATCCTATTGCAAAATCCTAATTTAAATATGAATTTCTCATTCAGTGATCTGTCTAAATGAACAAAGGAATCCAGGAAGTGTTGTATAATATGGTAATCAGAGGCACAAGAAACCCACTAACTGCGTCAAACTAGCTGATGATATCTTGAACACAACTTTCCGGAGTATGAATAGAAGATTGACTTTTTGGTGAGGTACAGTAGATGTGTGGGTTCAGGCATTCAAGCTTTTCTAGAAATGGTTCTGCTTCGATAGTAAAAAGCAAAAAGACTTTCACAATTGCAAGGCAGTTGATTGGATTGTAAGATTAAGGACGCTAAAGAAATGCGGTAATTGTCAATACAGGATTTATTCTCTGTAATCCTTATTTATTTGGTTTTCTGTGGAGAAATAGCAAATTTAAATGAGAGTTAAAAATCTTTCAGTCAGTGTGTGTTTATTTTCTTATTTTTACATTTATTTAACAATTTTATATATAAAAAATATATTACACACATAAATATACAGTGTGTGTATATATATATATATATATATATATATATATATATATATATATATATATATATATATATACATAGATATACAGGGAGTGCAGAATTATTAGGCAAGCTGTATTTTTGAGGATTAATTTTATTATTGAACAACAACCATGTTCTCAATGAACCCAAACAACTCAATAATATCAAAGCTGAATATTTTTGGAAGTAGTTTTTAGTTTGTTTTTAGTTTTAGCTATTTTAGGAGGATATCTGTGTGTGCAGGTGACTATTACTGTGCAGAATTATTAGGCAACTTAACAAAAAACAAATATATACCCACTCAATAATTTATTTTCACCAGTGAAACCAATATAACATCTCAACATTCACAAATATACATTTCTGACATTCAAAAACAAAACAAAAACAAATCAGTGACCAATATAGCCACCTTTCTTTGCAAGGACACTCAAAAGCCTGCCATCCATGGTGAACAGATCAAAACACTGACAGAATCCATCAACATTGCGTGCAGCAGCAACCACAGCCTCCCAGACACTGTTCAGAGAGGTGTACTGTTTTCCCTCCTTGTAAATCTCACATTTGATAATGGACCACAGGTTCTCTATGGGGTTCAGATCAGGTGAACAAGGATGCCATGTCAATTGTTTTTCTTCTTTTAGACCCTTTCTTGCCAGCCAAGCTGTGGAGTACTTTGACGCATGTGATGGAGCATTGTCCTGCATGAAAATTATGTTTTTCTTGAAGGATTTTTCTTGACTTCTTCCTGTACCACTGCTTGAAGGTGTCTTCCAGAAACTGGCAGTAGGACTGGGAGTTGAGCTTGACTCCATCCTCAACCCGAAAAGCCCCCACAAGCTCATCTTTGATGATACCAGCCCAAACCAGTACTCTACCTTCACCTTGCTGGCGTCTGAGTCGGACTGGAGCTCTCTGCCCTTTACCGATCCATCCATCTGGTCCATCAAGACTCACTCTCATTTCATCAGTCCATAAAACCTTAGCAAAATCAGTCTTGAGATATTTCTTGGCCCAGTCTTGACGTTTCAGCTTGTGTATCTTGTTCAGTGGTGGTCGTTTTTCAGCCTTTCTTACCTTGGCCATGTCTCTGAGTATTGCACACCTTGTGCTTTTGAGCACTCCAGTGATGTTGCAGCTCTGAAATATGGCAAAACTGGTGGCAAGTGGCATCGTGACATCTTGGCAGCTGCACGCTTGACTTTTCTCAGTTCATGGGGAGTTATTTTGCGCGTTGGTTTTTCCACACGCTTCTTGCGACCCTGTTGACTATTTTGAATGAAACGCTTGACTGTTCGATGATCACGCTTCAGAAGCTTGGCAATTTTAAGAGTTCTGCATCCCTCTGCAAGATATCTCACTATTTTTGACTTTTCAGAGCCTGTCAAGTACTTCTTTTGACCCATTTTGCCAAAGGAAAGGAAGTTGCCTAATAGTTATGCACACCTGATATAGGGTCTTGATGTCATTAGACCACACCCCTTCTCATTACAGAGATGCACATCACCTAATATGCTTAATTGGTAGTAGGCTTTCGAGCCTATACAGCTTGGAGTAAGACAACATGCATAAAGAGGATGATGTGGTCAAAATACTCATTTGCCTAATAATTCTGCACTGCCTGTATATATATATATATATATATATATATATATATATATATATATATATATATATATATATATATATATATATATATATATATATATATATATATATATATATATATATAAATACATGTACAATATTCTTAAAAACACATTAAATTTCTTTACGGATGTATTTTTCTTTAAAGAGTATCTATGATGCAAAATCTACTTTTGGAAACTAATGCGCATTTTTAGCAATGTATAATAAAAAGATCTGATGGGTATTTTGAGCTGAAGCTTTACAGACACATTCTGGAGACACAAAAGACTTATCTTACATCTTGTAGATGCCCTTTGAGTTATATTTGTTACAAAACTACCTTGTTTTTGCACTTCGATTTTAAAAGGTGAAGTACGATTTTGATTTGAAAGATATTCATACTTTTATTCTGCAAGAATGTCTATGAAACTGATCCTATTTGACCCCTTTTACGAGATGTAAGATAAGTCAAGTCTTTAGTGATTTGTTTTGTTATTTTTTATTTTTTTGCCAGCTGCAGTCATGGTTCAGCAGTAAAGTTCCTTGATTATTACGCCAGAATGACTGTACAATTCCTAGCCATATCAGGCTAGAAAATAGAAACTTTTTATTTTCCATCTGTCTTAGTGCACAGTGTAACTACAGAAGTCAAGCTTTAAATAGAAATTATCAAAGTGTTTAAATAATTTTCCTGAGTGAGATGCTAATGCTCTGATTTGATGTATTGATCTATGCTAAGCTAATCTAAAAATGCTCCCGCCAGATCTGGAGATGAGCTGAATGGATTCTAAAATGGTCAAACTTAACTGTTAAACTCAATCGAAAACAAAAAAACTAAAAAAAGTATTCTCTAAAGATGAAAAAAACACACCTAGGAAATGCTGTTCTGTAATAGCTTTTGCCCTAAATGTTGTCCTAACTGAAATCACCAAAGTTAACAAACAGATTGGAAAAAATTTAAAGTTTGAATCTTTCTGTGATACATACCAGGGTCACATTTTAACATTTTTACTGTTTACTACTCACTGGACCAACAATGAACATAAGAGACTTAAGAAAATACTCATCCCAAACTATGAACTGTAGTTTTTCAAAACATAACATTACAGCAGTCAATAAGCAGGCACGATATAAACTGAAATGCTAACAGATCACTTTTTTTAACATATGGACTGTGCTAGAGATATACAACCCCAAATCAGAAAAAGTTGGGACAGTATGGAAAACGCAAATAAAAAAAGAAAGTAGTGATTTCCAAATTTACTTTGACTTGTATTTCATTGCAGACAATATGAACACAAAATATTTTATGTTTGTACGTCTGGTCAACTTAATTTCATTTGTAAATATACATCCTTTCCTGTCATTCAGACCAGCAACACATTCCAAAAAAAGTTGGAGCAGGAGCAATTTAGGGCTAGTTATCAGGTCAAATTAAAAGAGTGGTCAAATATTGATGTGATTCGAAACGCTCAGGTTACTAAAGTAACCCTCGTTCCCCGAGGGGGGGAACGGAAATGCTATGTGGAAAAACTTCCACTATGGGGATTTCGTCAGAATCCAATCATCTGAAAGAGTATAAAAACGGGCCAATGAAATGCCAATGAGTTGGCAGCGTCAGCGTGCACAGCTGTCTTGAATGACAATCAGTGTGGCATAAAAGGCTAGCATGTGCTCAGCAACGCTATCCTTTTCTAGCTGAAGAGGCTTTCACACTCAATAGCTAAGGGACAATCATTGTGGCGAAGGAACATAGCATTTCCGTTCCCCCCCTCGGGGAACGAGGGTTACTTTAGTAACCTGAGCGTTCCCCTTCGGGAGGGGAACTTCAATGCTATGTGGAAAAACTTCCACTATGGGGAAATTTATGGAAAGCGCCACAACGAAAGAACCTTACCATGTCTCCAGTGAGGGGCGCGCCACGCAGTAGTACGAGCGCACCTGCATCGCTGGAGACACAGTCCTCCAACGTGTCCCCTGGCCCTTACTTACCCTACTTACCTTTTCTGGTTTAGATATACTTTTCGGGGAGTCGTAAGATACACCTAGTTAATTTCTAGGAATTTTAGAGACGACAGTACGTTGGGAAAGCGTTCAGTCCCGATAGGGAGGACGCTGCGGAGGCCACCTGCTGCCCGGGGAGGGGAGACCTGGTGGCAAGTAGTATATGGACTAGCCCTGAGAAGGGGGAGTGCACATATGAAGATGGTTAGCGGGGAGGGAAGACACGAGTCCGCCCCGGAGGGGGGAACTACATCGTGGCTGAGTGAGCATATGGGATCGCCAGCGGGGATCACACATAGCAGGCACCTATACCCAGAACGCGGGATGACCAGCGGGCATACCTACAACGTAACGGGCCATCGCCTGACTCCTCCGCTGAGTCAGGTGGTGGGGGCCTCGGAGGAACTCTGCAGGGTTCGCCAGGCGGGGAACTCGACTGACAAAGCGAGAAAAGCGCACGTATCTCTGTGTTAGAGAGAAAGGCGCAGCAAGCGTTTTACAACACCTAACCGAATTTCCTCATTCACCGCTCGTGAGGAAATCAGTTCACTCGAAGATAAATCTCACAAATGCTCAGGTGTCGCCCAGCCCGCAGCTCTACAATGTCTGTTAGAGAGGCGCCGCGTGCTAACGCCCAAAAGGATGCGCGCTCCGAGTGGGGGACACGGCTCGCCCTAGCTCGATGAGCGAGGGAGATGGCATTCACTGTTCAGTGGGCCAACCTCTGTTTAGATATGGCACTTCCCATCTGCCAATCACCGTAACAGATAAAGAGCTGCTCAGAGGATCTAAGCTCTGAGTACGGTCCGTTATAATACGCAAGCGCGAACAGGACACCGCAATAAAGGGGCTGGGTCTGCCTCCTCCGTGGGCAGCGCTTGCAGGTTCACTACATAGTCTAAACGAGCGCTGTAGGAACCTAGGGCACCTAGGTGGGCCGGGGTCTCAGGTAAACGTGAGAGTGGGCCGGCCCAAAACGCTGGCACATTTCGCTGACCGAAAATGCCTCCAGATACCCGCCCATTTGACCGATGCCAACGCGACCAGCAGAGCTGTCTACCTGGACAGAAATCATATAGATACTGAGTCGAGTGATCGAGCAGACCTCTCCTAAGAGAGATCTTCAAATGGGTAAGAGAGGGGACAGGATATATATCTACGTCTCGCGCCTCTGGGGACTGGATGATGAGGCGATGCTTTCCCAGCGCGCCGCCATCGCCGCATCCTCAGAGCGGGGATGATCGCCACGCCAACCCCTCAGTGCGGAGGGGACAGCCTTGGCTCCAGCCAACTGAAGGAGGACAGCATCACACTGATCTGGCATGTTTGAGGTTTCCTTCTCGGAGAGAAGTACACCACACAGCGAATAGACTCCACATCAGGGCATAGGCATGCCTCATAGAGGGTGCTCTAGGCCTGAGTGATGGTGTTAACCACCTAACGGTAGGTCACCTAAGTCCTCCGAGCTCCATCTATGGGCCACACGTGATGTCCATAGAACTGGGCGCGGGTGCCAAACGGTGCCTGTCCCTAAAGAAGAAGTTTCTTCCATGGGACATGCCAGGGAGGGGCCATCACGAGGAGAGAGCTAGAATACAGGTTTGATTGGGCCTGAGAGGCGCAATGCATAGACCTGTTCCTCGTCCTCCCTGATTTTACACAGCATCTGTGCGAGTAGGCTCACTGGAGAATGCGTATTACGCACGCCCCGGGGCCAGCTGTGTAGCCAGTGCGCAGAACGCACCCATAACAGCTGGACAGTCGGGGGTGGAGCCTCCATTCTCCCAGGCGAACTGCCGTGAGAGCGCAGCGGCTGCACGGTTGAGCTCGGCGGGGAAAAATGGAATGCAGCGATTGCGCCGCGTATGACTCCGGGGGAGCAGACGGCGAGCGAGCTGAGACATGCGGCGACAGCGAATATCTCCCTTGCGGTTGATATACACCATCGCCACCATGCTGTTCGTCCTGACCAGCACGTGTTTCCCTTCTAACACCGGTAAAAAACGGTGCAGCGTGAGATACACTGCCAACAGCTCCAGGCAGTTAAGATGCCAATGCAACCAGTTTCCTACCACGGACCCACAGCTGCATGCCCGCAACACACGGCCCCCCAGCGTGAACTGGAAGCATCCGTCAAACGACGACATGCCTGGACGCTTGTTCTAGAGGCCCGCGGGCCTGTAGAACACAGGGTCCATCCAGAGGCTGAGGGCGCGGCGACACAGCGGAGTGACAGTCACCCGGTGCGCGCTCGCGTGCCATGCGCGTCTAGGGACCCGATCGTGAAGCAAATGCTGAAGTGGTCTCATATGGAGCATCCGAGCGGCGAGACCGCGGCTGCGGATGTCATATGCTCCAGGAGCCTCTGAAATAATATCAGTGGGACCACATTTTCCTGTCGAACTCTCTCAGACAGGCCAGCATCAGCCCGGCGCGCTCTCGGGGGAGGCGCGCCGTCATGGTGATCGAGTCCAGCTCCAACCCGAGAAAAGAGTTGCTCTGCACGGGGGCGAGGCTGCTCTTTTCTCGGTTGACCTGAAACCCCAATTGGTCGAAGTGCCGAAACACCCTGTCTCTGTGCGTAATCAATTAATCCCGCGAGCGCGCTGAAATCAGCCAGTCGCTTGAAACAATTGAGTATGCGGATGCCCGCAAGCCGAAGCTGGGGCACCCTCCGCGAGCTTGGTGAAAACCCGCGGAGACAGAGAGAGCCAAAAGGGGAGGACTTGTACCGCCAGACTCGACTTCAGACGCAAACCGCAGGAAACTGACGGTGGCGTGGAAGTATGGAGAAAGTACGCGTCCTTCAGGTCTACTGCTGCAGACCAATCCCGAGGACGAACGCTCCGGAAGGTGCGCTTCTGCGTAAGCTTTCTGAACGGCAGCTTGTGAAGCCAGCGGTTCAAAAAGCGCAGATCAAGGATTGGCCGTAGCCCACCGCTCTTTTTGGGTACGATGAAGTGCGGGCTGTAAACCCGCTCTCCATCCCGGCTGGAGGGACCGGTTCGATTGCATCCTTCGCCAGGAGGACAGCAATCTCCTCTCGCAAGACAGGGGCGGACGCAGGGCTGACCCTGGTGAAATACACACCCGTGAACTTGGGAGGCCGTTTCGCGAACTGAATCGCGTAGCCGAGTCTGATCGCGCGGATGAGCCATTGCGATGGGCTGGTCCGCGCTAACCAGGCAGGCAGAGCCCTCGCAAGTGGCTTCGTCCGCACGATCGCTGACGTACCAGCGGTGGGGCAGCGCGGAGTGGGTGGGCTCAACCGGGAAGCACTGGGGTCCCACAGGAGAGCAGGAGGCAAGAGCTTCACTCTTGTCTCGCACCCGTACTCCGGAGGTGGGGCTGGGAGGGGGAGAGAAAGGAGACCGTTCTCTCTCGCTCCGCGAGCCACTGGCGAAGTGCACCGATCCTGCGAGCTGGAAAGCATAGCGTCCCAGACTGGCAGTGTTCGGGCTGTCACATCCGGGGAAGGGAAAAAATGCTCTTTCTCTGAGGTTTTGATAGCGTTTTTTAACGCTGTTTAGAAGAAGAGCCCCGCCCTCCAGCGGGGAAAGAGCAAATTTCCTCCTCTCCAGATGGCCCGTCTCAGGGACGCTTCGCGGTTCGTTTACCGAACTTAGCGGCGCCCTGGGGCGGGGAGCGCTGGTTGCCTGCGAGATGCTCGGCGCAGCCGCTTGGCCAGAGGCGCAGGCGGGGGGCGACCGGAGCAAAGCCGCAGGCGGGCGCTCTCGGCGTGAAGCAGTGGATGTGGATGGCTCGGCGGGGAGGAGCGGTTTTACGATCCCGCCGAGAGATGGTATTACCCATCGCCTCCGACTGCTCGCTCACCGGCGTGAATTCCTGGGCGAATTCACTGACGGTGTCGCCGAACAGGCCAGCCTGGGATATGGGTGAGCTAAGAAAGCGAACTTTGTCAGCATCACGCAGATCACCAGGTTTAGCCCGTGGTGGCGTTCCTGGGCCACTAATGTGACCATCGTCCTTCCCTGGGGCACACACAGCCGACTTCAGTCGATAGCTGTGCGGAGCTCATGCTCAGTCCTGGGTCGGAACCATCCCCGCGCAGCTGGGCCAGCGCCTGCGCTAGGGAGCGCTGGTAGGTGGCCGTAGCATGCATGGTGAGGGCGGAGGCGCACGCAGCGCACTGCGTGGGCTTCCTGTGCACATCCAGGAAGAAGGGGACGTGGAGGCTTAGAAGGTCTTGCCTCCTTTATCTCCTCCACATCACACCCCTCTAGTCGGTCCGTCCGCGGGGCTGGGGGATAAACCATCTCCAGACCCACGGCCGAAACAGCCTGGGAAGCACGGCTGCAAAGTCTGCTTCTGGATTCGACGCCACGCCCATCATCCCGGAGGAAGAGAACAGGTACGAATCCTCATCAGACAATGACAACCAACCCTCCAAGGATGGTGAGGATGAAAGCGCACGCAGATCGGGCAGAAAAAAGTGCCCTCCAAGACTGCGTGAGCTTACTGCGCACTTTCCGGGAAGAAGGGGACGGAAGGCTTAGAAGGTCTTGCCTTCTTATATCCTCCACATAACACCCATCTAGTCGGTCCGGCCGCGGGGCTGGGGGATAAACCATCACCAGACCCACGGCCGAAACAGCCCGGGAAAGCACGGCCATCATGTCTGCTTTTTAGATGCCAACACCGTGCTCTCCACCCCGGAGGGAGGGAGCGAGCGGGTTCGCATCCTCATCAGACAATGACAGCCCATCCTCCGATGCAGCGATGGACATCTGATCCTCGGTGTCATCAAGTGAGAGGGCGACCACCCGAGGATGGAGCGCTTCTCTCACCTGAAGCTTGGATGGAGCGCGTGGAGGAGCGAGAGGTCCGCGAGCCCGAGGGCGGCGGATTTACTCCCACTGAAACCCTCAGATCTGCCCGAGTGCCAACCGCAGTGCGGGGGACAACTGGGGTGGGTCGCTCTTTTGCAAGAGCGAGCCGCGATCTTAACTGCGCAGCAGACATGACATCACAATGATGGCATGCACTGCCCGCGAGCACCGCATCAACATGCTGGACCCCCAGACATGAAACGCAGTGCTCGTGCCCATCATCCGGGGACAGGAAACCACCGCAACCAGAAACGCACGGTCGGAGCGACGTCTTGAAAAAGACGCGCTGCACAACCGTGTTGCTCTTTTAGGAAACTTGCTTCCTATATACATACCGCTCTTGGAGGACCGGACCCAAAGGACGCCAGGCAAGGGAGAACAACCCAGCTCGACCATCTGCCACTGCGTATACACGCTCTGGACCGGGAGAAGCTGCTTCTCGATCTCTCTCTGTAGACACAGGTTGGAGATACCCTCATAGACTCTCTCAGAAGCTCGTGAAAGGCTCTGAAAGCGAAAAGGATAGCGTTGCTGAGCACATGCTAGCCTTTTATGCCACACTGATTGTCATTCAAGACAGCTGTGCACGCTGACGCTGCCAACTCATTGGCATTTCATTGGCCCGTTTTTATACTCTTTCAGATGATTGGATTCTGACGAAATCCCCATAGTGGAAGTTTTTCCACATAGCATTGAAGTTCCCCTCCCGAAGGGGAACAGGTGACGTCAGCAGGTGATTATGATTTGGAAAGCAGAATCCAAGAAAGGTCTAGTCCTCTAGTAGCAAAGATGGGCCGATGATCACCAGTTTGCCAACAGATATGTGATAAAATAATTGAAATGTTGTAAAACAATGTTCCTCAAAGAAAGATAGGAAGACATTTGGATATTTCACCTTCAACAGTGCATAACATAATTAAAAGATTCAAGGAATCTGGAGGAATTCCAGGGCGTAAAGGGCAAGGACGCAAGCTGAACAACCGTGATCTCCGATCCCTCAGGCGACACTGTATCAAGAATCATCATTCATCTATAAGCGAAATCACCACATGGGCTTAGGATTACTTTGGCAAACCTTTGTCAAGTACAAATTCCAGTGAAAACTGCACTGTGCCAAAAGGAAGCCCTATGTTAACAGTGTCCAGAAGCGCTGTCGACTTCTTTGGGCTTGGAGGCATCTGGGATGGACCATCACACAGTGGAAATAGGGATGGGCGATATGGCCTAAAATCCATATTGCGATATACATTGCAGCCTCTTGCGATAACGATATATATTGCGATATATAAATTATAATAGAACCATTTCAGAACAGGTTACATAGACCCTTAGGAAAGCCAAACTGCTATTTTTTTTAAGAAATAAAGAAACGTTGCATGTCATTTTGAGAACATTTATTGTGCAAAAGCAAAACTGTAATTAAACAACACAATGTTGCAGATAAATAAACTAAATGTAGTGCCTTTCTGAAAGAAAGACTTTTCTTTTAAGTCCTTGGTTCCTAAATGCCAAGTTGCAGAGAACAAAAAAACTGGTGTTTCGTTAAGGAACTTGCACTGTACTGAAATTACTTCCAGTATTAAATTAGTCAAATAAAATTGTGTATTGCAGATACTTTAAATAAAAACATATTTCTAACCTGCAGCCTAAGGTAACACATTTGATTTTGAACATTTTGTTCTCCTAATGAAATTAAAACTGGTGTCTTGATCTGCTCTTTCTCTCTCTCTCCCTCACTCTTTCTCTGTCTGCGTGCTGCTGAGAGATTCAGACGCACCAGTCAAAGTTTGCTTATAAAGTAATGCAAAAATGAATACAATTAATATCGAAAGCGAAAGCAGATTCTTGGACATGTCCGGGGAAAATGTATTGTCACCCAAATAATGAGCTGGATCAGTCTATTTAGTCTTCGCGCTCTTCTGTATCCAGCGCGTCTCTGTGGGTCTGCATGCAGAGCATGTGAGTCTGTGGCAGAGTGTTCTCAGTTTCTCGCGAACACAGAACTGGGCCGCCCCAATAATATATCGGCCGCCCGCAGCCAAATGGTCGCACTGTTGTTTATTCAAGATGATGCGCATATCGTTTATATCGCCCATTACTAAGTGGAAACATGTACTGTGGTCAGATGAATCTGTATTTTTTGGGAGAAATGGATGCAGTGGGCTCTGGAACAAAAAAGAAACTAGTCCATGTTGTCATGGTATGGGGTTGTGTCAGTGCCCTTGGCAAAGGTAACCTGCACTTCTGTGATGACAACATAGAGTTTTTATAGCACAATATGCTGCCTTCTTTTCCAGGGACAACCATCCATATTTCAACAAGACAATGCAAAACCACATTCTGCACACATTACAAGTCCTGGCTGCGAAGGAAGAGGATACAGGTTCTTAACTGGCCTGTCTGCAGTCCCAACCTGTCTCCAATAGAGAATGCGTTGAAGTGCAAAATGCGACAACAAAGACCCCGTACTGTTGCCCACCTTAAGACTTGTTTGCAGGAAAAATGGGACAAAATTACACCTGAAACACTTCGTACCTTGTTGTCTTCAGTCTCTAAATGTCTTTTAAGTGATGTAAAAAGAAATGGCAACATTACAAAGTGGTAAATGCTTTACTGTTACAACTTTTTTTGAAATGTGTTGCAAGAACCAAAATTGTAATACGTGTTTATTTAGAAAAATAAAAAAATAAAAATGATGAGGAACACATTAAATAATGTTTGTTGTATTGTCTGCAATGAAATAATTTAGAAATGACTATCTTTTTCAATGAAATATCAAAATCAAAACTTTTCTCATTTGTGTTTTTCATACTGCCCCAACTTTTCCTGATTTGGGGTTGTATAAATAGGAAAACAAAGTTATAACCAACTCTCAAACACAAAGAAAACATGAGTCTATGATTATTTATGAACACCTATACACGAGCTGGTTTTCAGGGCTCAATTCTTCATCCCTGAATGGGTCTGAAAGTCTTTGAGAGGTGAGAGATGAGGCAGAGGATACAGAGCTCAAAACCAACCAAGCAGAATGAGTGACACAGAAAAGGAAGACACGAGGAAAGGAGTGATACAAAGACAGGCCTCCCACCGGCGTTGGCATGGCGATGGCTGTTTTCTACCTGAGTGGATGCTTTCACACCTTTGATCAGCGTGAGATTCAGACTCGCACCCGCCTCCAGGAGCAGATGCTGGTCTGTCTTTCTATGAAGGCCTGCAAATAACACTAACACATAATGACCTGATTGCAGGTGTACAACATAGAGAACTAGAATCACAGACAATTACACGCCACTTGTGAACAAAATCACCACCTGCAGAAATTATAACCACAAATACAGCCTCTGAAGCTGAGTAAATGATGACAATTGGCTAACTAATCTTCAAAATCTCTGTAATCTCAGTTTTATTGGCTGCTGCTGGGAAATAAACCCTTGTAATCTTTTCACATGAGATCTTAACAGTGCCACAAACTGCTGGTATGTGTCAACATGAATTCGCAATCCAAACATTTGCAGTAAAAAGTCAGACAATGCTTATCAAATTCTTCCAAAAGCTGGTTATCAAGATCATCCAGTCCATCTTAACATTTTCTCTGCAATTCACAAGATTTCTGTCATTTGTAGAACAAATCTTCCCAGCCACTGGTGATTTTGTCCCTTGTTTTCACAGTAGGGGTGCTGTTACAGGCATTCTGAAAGTATATAGCTCATAGGCCTCAAACTCAATTCCTGGAGGGCCGCAGCTCTACACAGTTTTGCTCCAACCCTAATCAAACACAGCTGATACAAATGATCAAGGTGTTCAAACTACTAGAGACTTTTAAGCAGGTGTGAGTTGAAGGTGGTTGGAGTTAAACTATGCAGAGCTGCGGCCCTCCAGAAATTGAGTTTGAGACCACTGATATAGCTTCTCCAAATCCAAAGCAAAACTAAGAGGTTTTTAATCAAAGACAATTAAGAAATCTTAATCCAGTTTAAAATCATTGGAGACCACAGATATCAACCCCTGTACACTATGACACTTTGTAGGAAATTATAGGAGACATTTTGTTAAACTGCACTGTAAAAAATGCTGGATTCCATACAATTGGTTTGTGTTGACAAGTGTCCTTCATGTTGTTGCAACATGAAGGAATTAAGTTAACATTAGTTTTTACAAATTTAAGTGGATTGAACATAAAGCAATTAAGTTTCCACCTCAAAAACTCAAGTGTGTTGTTTCATATTAAATAAGTAGCTTGAACAAAAAACAAACGTGATTTTTTTGAGTGTGTGTAAACAATCAGTGAAAACTTTATTTATAATTTCTATTATAATATTTAAAAACTTTAAGCAAGTTTTGCTTGAAGCAATTAGATGACACTATTTAGCTTACTTTTGATAGCATAGACACTAAACAGACACTAAAGCAGGTCGCACACCAGAAGCGGCGCTCGGCGACGCGACGCGCAGCGCCACGCATTTCAGAATCCAAAAAATAGATTTCAATCAGAGTACACACACCGGCGCCGCAAGTCGGCGGTTGTCCGCGGCGCCCAGCCACGACTCAGGACACTGTTCATTTTTCTGTCGCGCCACAGAGCGCCATCTGATTAGTTTCGTTTTAAATAGCCTGCAAATGTGCGTGTCTGGTGTGCGATACTTTCAACTGTCATGTGCGCGCCGTGTCATACTGTACACCCAGCGCAATGTGGCGCAAGGCGCGACACAATTGTTGTTTGCTAGTTTCAGCTCGACGCAAGAGTCATTTTGACGTTTTGCACCACGTTGTTTAATTAGCAAATGCATTTGTGCTCATATGTGCACCCATAGACGTTTTTGTCTAAAAAAGGAGGTGTGTTAAGGCGCATTGCTGGCGCGTTGCTATTTCAAGAAACTAGAATAGACTGTTTAATAGACCAGCTAAGAGGAGGTCTAAAGTCCAGTGCAAAGCGCGTTAGGTGTGCGCCGCACTTAAACATTGCTTAATACATACAAGATGTAGAGCAATACGCAAATATCTTTACAAATAAAAAAGAATTAAAGGATTAAAATATTACAAAAATTATTGCTTTCTAGCCTACATAAAGATAAAAACTACTGACTTTATGCCGCCTTCATCTCGGGGGGCTTTTTCCAGTTTATTCATGACAATTTGCTTTTGTATAATATAATTATTAGCAGTATTATTTATTATATGCATATTTATATTTGTTTTATTTAAAACAAGCTTAGATTTGTCCACCTGTCAGCTTTTAGACCATATGGGGCATAGCATGTGTATTTGGATATAACTCAGTTTTTTGACCTATTATTGTTCATTTATTCGTTTGCTGGAAATTAGAACTGAATTTAGAAATAGTTTTAAAACAAATCTTTGCGCTTAACAAACTAAATTAATTATGTAGGCTGATGGATGTATGTGCGTACAACACATTTCCTTATCCAGAAAAGAGAGTGAAAGTAAAGAATGAGGAGGCTCATTCTCTCATTCTCTCGCTGCAGCTGGTCTGTTTAACTGTTTTCTCGCTAGCAAAGCACTCAGTTTTTACACTTACAAAGTCTGCCATGTAAATAGCAAATGTGCCATCGCACGATGCAACTGACTCTTAAAGGGAATGGGAAATAAGACTCTGATTGGTTTATTCTCAAAACACACCTATAACTCATTAAGAGAATAAGCTCAACCCTGTTAGACCATTTGCTGAGGCGCAAAGCGGAATTTTCCATCCTTAAAATAGCAAAATGGATTCTGACACGCCCTTAATGCTTTTGCGCCCTGCGCTGTGGACTTTGCGCCTAGATCATTAAAATAGGGCCCTAAGGGTGCTTTCACACCTAGACTTTTGTTTTGGAACCTGTTGCGTTTCCCCCGTTAGCATGGTTCGTTTGGCTTATGTGAAACCAGCAATCGCAAAAAAACAAAACAATTGGTCCGAGATCGCCTGAATGACGTGGTCTCGGCTTGATTGAAACGAACTCTGGAGTGAATCAATTGTAGTGAGAAAGTAATATGATCCAAACCAGGCTATATCACAGTGTATTATGGATATGTAATAAGCATATATACGGCTGTATGAAGAGAGAATGATGATTAGGGCAGGATGTCATCATTCCTACTGGTAAATGTGTGTTTCATGTCAAATACAAAAGTAAAAAAAAAGCATACTGAACTATTAATGAGAGCTGTTTATCCGTTAGGAAAAATGACTGAACTACAGTCTTATCTGTTATTTCTCTCTACAATGTAAAGCCTGTGATGCATAATTCTAGCCAACGGTTATGTATGAGAAAGTCTTAGCTCTGATTTATATTTAGTGATGATGTCTGTGGGTGTCACCATTCAAAATTAAAATGCAGCTTTTCACTTATAACGTCTTATTGCTCATAGTTAAATTAAAATAAGGATGCATGACAGCTGAGCGGACTCTGAAAAATAAACAGTGAAACTTTGACCAATGTGAGGAAAGTTTACTCATACGTGACTTGTTTCAGCTATTTTGGTCATTTTGACTCTTTTTAAATTTTGAAATTTAATCATTTAAAATAAATCCCATATAACTATAGTACTCTGACTTTTCCTAAATGTGTGTATATTTAATTCTAACGTTGCTACTTTATTAATGTAACGAGGGTGTGACACTGACAATGGAGGTGACGATCCAAACGCAGGGTTTTATTTACAGGATGGTCAGGCAAGCAATGATCAATACAGGAGCAAAACAAATGTACAACGGCAATCCAGAGTCGTAGTCATAATAACAGGCAGATGGTCAGAAGGCAGGCAGCAGACAGAGATAAACAGATAAACTAGGCGAGGATCAAAACAAGGCAAAGTAGGACAAAGGAAACGCGTTGTAATGTCACTATACAACTAACAATACTCGGCAAAATTGTGTGACTGTGCTGCTAAAATAGTCCATGAATCAGTCCGTGAGCAGCTTCAGCTGTGAGTGTCTAATCAGTGGAGACTTGGAGCAGGTGTGTGTGTGTGTGTGTTGCATGACTGGATCTGTAGTCCATAAAATGGCAGATTTGTAGTTTGTTTGAATGTGAATATTTACCAGCGATCTCAGAGTAGTTAGATCGCTGGTGATTGTGACAATTAAAGTTCTGAGTATTTCTTCCTTGAATGGCCGTCAAAACAGTCAAATGACCTCATATGTTTCACTTTTTCACATGCCTTTGAGTATATGAAGAGTCTGAAATATTCTCCTAAAATTAGCATTTTTATCAGACTCCTGAGTGTAGGTTCAATAATATCGCAAAGAATAAGTCCCTTTCATGGTCTTTAAAGAGAAATAACTCAACATAAAAAGGTGGCTGAGAAAAATGTTCATTTTCAATGGAAATTTCAGACAGCACTTAGAGGATTTTGCATCTGAACTCTTCATGTATGCCTCTTGCCTAGCAACTTTTTTGTTAACAAAAACATAACTCACATAGCAAAAATGTAACTTTACACATTTTTCAAAACAATATTTTGACTTTGGTGAAAAAACTTTGCTCTCCTACTTTAACTACGCACCTTCACTGGCAGTCTAGTAACTCGTACACAATTATTTGTTATATTACAAAAAAAAAAAGAAATTTTTGTGATAATGACTTTATAAAATATGACAACAGACATTCAAAGCTTAATTTTAAATCTCAACATAAGGTTTGAATGTAAATATGAAGTGACAACATTTCAATTCAGTACAGTCTGAAAGTCAGAATGGCTGCTGTGGCTATAGTAGTTATGGAATTCTGGTAGTCCCAGTGTTAAAGGGATCGTTTACCCAAAAATGAAAATGTACTCAACATTTACTAAAGCTTGAGTGTTCCCAAACCTTTATACGTTTCTTATTTTTCTGTTGAACTCACACAAAAAGATATTTTGAAGAATGACAAAAACCAGTTGCCACTGACAGACAAAAGTACTATAGAAGTCAATGGCTACTGGTTTCCAACATTCTTCAAAATATCTTCTATTGTGTTAAACAGAAACTCAAGCAGATTTGGAACAAATGAAGGGTGAGAAAATGTTTAGAGAATTTTCATTTTTAGGTAATCTATCCCTTTATTAGAAACTTCCACATTAAAGTATCAGGGTGTTTGCAATTCTAGAAAAAAAGACATAAAGATTCAGGAAGAAAAAAAATGCCATGTTACAATAAAATACCAAATGTTATCCTACCCTTTTGAAGTCTGAAAACAGAATATGAAGGAACATTTATAGGTAGACATCTGGCAGATATCGATTATTTGTGGGGCAACTTGTGATTTTAAATGATTTGTTTCAGCAGTTTTATGTTGAATTTCTCAAAAACCAGAAGTTCTTACCATAATTTAAAGTGACAGTTCACCCAAAATGAACATTCTGCCATTCAACCTTCACTGAAGAATGTGTCTGGTACTCATTGACTTTCATAGTATTTTTGTTTTTACTACGGAAGTCGATGGGTCCCAGCAACCTGCAGCATTTTTCAAAATATCCCTTTTTTTGTGTTAAATTGTTAAAATAATGGAGAGTAAATAAGGTAATTTTCATTTTTGGGGGGAACTATCCCTTTAAGAAGAATAACTAAAAGGCTGATACAGACAGTTATTAACATTATAATCCCAACAAACTCTCACAGAAACTCACAGGATCAAAAACGGTTGGAATCTTGGCTAAACAGTTTGATATTTATGATCTAGGAACAGTGAGGCTCCAATTAGACTGGAAGCGTTAAAACAAACATTTTGACCCCACACACCCTCTGCAACTTTTAATTATTACAGTAATAATTATATTATAGTTTTATTTTGCTTGGCTACAGCGCTGACAACTTCACAACACGGCCTGGCAAACAGTTTCATCAATGAAAACACAATCAGTAAGCCACAATCTGTTATTGCGCTGGTGCCTAATTATAAATCAGGTGGGATTCTGGGTGAATGTCAAGTCACATAATTACTATTCATGAGCTCAGAGGTTTAGATGGTTATTATCCCTTATCATTTATAGAAATATAGTTTTGTTGGTTTTTATACCATGAATAATTTCAGGCTTGACTGTAAGTAATTTGAACAAGCAACAAAATCATTTTTGAGTACATTGAATGAGGATCCAAAATGATTTCAAATTAATGAATGGGACAGAACAAAAGTAAAAAATTACATTCATATAATATAATACATTCATGACTCCGACTGCTTAACCTATAGCTCATTATGGTAAAACAAAAATGTCTAAATCTACTATATTTTAAAACAAAACATAAATCATGAATGAAATGAATTATAAATTAATATATAAATCTGAACATTTGTGGATTTAGACTAATACAGTGTGTAATTGTACAAAGTTATTAATAGTTTTTTTCCAAATTCAGAAAGTCAGTATAATTTAAGCAGAATGCGTATTTTTTTAATAAAGTTTTTTAACATAAATATAAAGTGATAAAATATTATATGACTAAGTATAAAAAAGAAATGTGAATGTAAAGTTTTAATGCTGAAGAATTTGTAGTATTGTGTATTTCTGTAATCATGTATGTTTGGAATTATATCTGCATATTTTAGGACATGTTTAATCTAATTTTGGTTATTCAGTATAATCAAATTGAGTAGTAATTCATAGTTATGTATTAAGGGTAGGCACAATAAGCAAGGCTTCAGCCTACACCTTTTTTTAGTAACTATAGTAATATATTTAATTAGTAAATTTATGGTAGTGAGAATCAAAATGTCAACAACAAAAAAAAAATCATTGAATTGAATGGTCAAATGGTTTGGGGTCAGAAAGTATTTTTTGTTAGCAAATCAATACTTTTTTCCCATTAGTATTTAGTAGCATTAAATTTACCCAAATATGACAGTAAAGATATTTGTAATGTTACTATACAATTTATACATTTATTTAAAAATCACGTGTAAGCTCACAATTACTTGTGAGCTTTGTATTCACAAGAAAAATCCTCAAAAGATAAAGTAGTACATCTATTTTTACAATTGATAATAATTACACTGTAAAACCCAAAAAGTTAAAGTAACTCAAACCATTTGAGGAAACTGATTGCAACAAACCATTTAAGTTAACTTACTGTACATGAAAACTAATCATAATGAGTACTGTTAACTTAATCCATTAGAGTAAACAAAACAATTTGAGCTCAGTAAACCCCAATAAATGAAGAGAACTCAAACCAACTGAGTACTGTAAAACCCAACAAGTTAAGGTAACTCAAACTGTTTGAGGAAACCGATTGCTACCAACCATTTGAGTTAATAAACTAATCTATATGAGTACTGTGAACTTACTTCATTTAAGTTGAAGTAATGATGAGATATTTAATTAACTCATTACCTTCAACACTGAGTTCAAAACTCTTTTCAAATAAGTTGAATTATCTTTCAGTCAATTTTGAGTTAACTACACTCATTTCATTTGATAAAGTTGACTGTTGGGTTTTACAGTGTAGGGACGCACCGATATGGAATTTTTGACAGATAACCGATAACTTTGAAGGCTATAGCTGATATATTGGTCAAAAACAAAAGACAAACACATACAGAGAACAACAAATTTTATTTAAAAACCCATAACTTCAGAAAAGTTTGAATTGATCTCTGAACTTTTTAAATCAACTATTATTTTCTATGGCCAACTTTTTATTATATTTTATTTTCTTTGCACAATTTTTGCCTTTACCTGACAGAAAGTGAAGTGGGAGAGAGTGGGGGGTTGGATCGGAAAATGTCCACAAGCCAGGATTCAAACCTAGGAGGCTCAGAGTGCTTCCGCACCATATGTCGGCGCACTAACCACTGGGCTATTGCACCAACTACCCAACTTTTTGGCAACACTTTATTTTGATGGTCCATTTTATTAGTAGACTGTCTAGTTAATATCTACTGATACCGCTACTTCAATAGACATTTAACTGACTATAAGGTCGTACTCGCACTATGTACAGTTGCCTTGAACCGGGCCAAAGCACGCTTGTCCCCCCTCCCGTCTCCCCCGACGGCCCGCACTCACATTACATTCGGACCTGGGCACGCTTTTCGTCATCGATGACGCGTTGTTCAGAAGCGCTCTCGCTCAGCACAGTGGAGATTTCTTTAGTTATATCGTTTAAGTCGTTTGATATGCGCAGGTGACACGCAGTCAAACATTTCGCCGAACAGATCAGCCACTTTTGACGCTCATAAACAATCATAAAGTCCTCGTGCTGCAGGAATTAGGAGGTTTGCTGAAGGCGCAGCTGTCGTGCAGTGAGGGGTTTGTGTCTTTAATAAACTATGACAGTTTGTGTTCATTGAACAGTACGAATGATTAATTAATCCATATCAAACAGTCGCTTAAAAGTCACGTCTCTCTTTCAGTTTCGGGCTCGGGCGCGTTTTGCACTCACACTGTAAGCGTACCGCGCCAAAGCCCAAGTGAACCGCGCTCTGGCACACCTCTTCCAACCGGGCCAGGGCCGGCCAAGTGTACCGTGCCTGAGCCCGATTCAGAGCACTCACACTTCTCAAACAATCCGGGAAACGGGCCTGGGCACGGTTCGGATAGCATAGTGTGAGTACGCCCTAAGAAACTTTGCAAGTATATGTCAATTTACACTAACCCCAACCTAACAGTCTACTTATAATCTAATGAGAATTAGTGGGCATGTAGATGCAATGTAACTTAAATCCAACAAACAGACCATCAAAATAAAGTGTGACTAATTTTTTTTTCTATAAATAAAATTTACTGCCTGATAGAAAAAAAAAACAAAAACAAATAAAGCAAACGAGTCACTGAACATTAACCAAAATCAGAATACCAATAAAATAATAAAAAAGTGTTGTACAGCAAGCTTCTGAAGTGGTTCAATCTGCGAAAATATTATGTAATTTAACAGCCTATTTTAATATCAAACAGATAATGATAACATTAAAAATAGCATTTTTCGGCCGAAATCAATGTGGTCTCTGACATATTGTGTATCCTTAGTGATAATAAATGTTTTCTTATCATCAAATTTGTAAATTAGAATGATCTATGAAGGATCAAGACTGGAGTGATGATGCTGCAAATTCAGCATTTGTCACCACCAGAATAAATGACATTTTAAAGCAAAGGACTATTTAATTTGCATTATTTAAAATGTATTATTTATCAAATATGCAGCCGTGGTAAACAGAATAGACTTCTTTCCATAAAAAATACCTTTCAAACTCCAAGCTTTTGAATATTAGGGTAAGTAGGTCTAATACCTTAATGTGCATTAATGATTGCTTACAATCCTCAACCACATTGCAAATAGAAAATGTTGATGCACGCGAAGAAGAATTAATTGTGCATCCCTAATACAAATAAAAGCAAAAGCAACACATTAGCCTGTCTGACAGCTTGTGTTTGTGTATGTCTAAGCGTGCATGTGTGCAGTCTGGATAAATCAGACAGTCTCACAGTCATCACAGACAGTTGCCTTGCACTGCCAATCAAAAATATGAAGGTGTCAGAATGACTGTCCTGATCAACCCACAAGAATCTCCACACAAAAGGACCAGCACAACATGTGATCTTGCTCTTTTCATCGCTCCAATGTCTCACATTGTCAGATGGTACATCTTCTGTATCATCCAATACAGCCTGATGGGGCATTAATCATTTTTTACCCACTGTATAATTACTTTATCTCCAATAGCCATCCAAGTTAAACCCCAACGAAAATCTGAGAAGAGCAAACTAATGCAGATCCATCATAAGTGAACAGACACACATAAATCTGTCATTTCAAATATAGCCAACGCTTCCTCTCATTTCGTTTTCCATTTCCATGTAAATGGAGCTGGATTACGGTGATATGGCACCTAATATGACCAACATGCATTCCAAATCAAATCAAATGAAAAACAGTGGATGAAGTGACAAGAATTAATGGGGGCTTGAGGCAAAATGACACTAAAATCCAAGATATGGAGGCCAAACATGCTCCTTCACAATTAAAGTAAACTGATTGTGACTTCACCTATTTTAAAGTGATTAGTTGACTTAAAAAAATAAGTAAATGTGTTTATTTTAAAGCGATTAGTTGACTGTACTTTCAAAAAAATAAGTAAATGTGTTTATTTTAAAGCGATTAGTTGACTGTACTTTAAAAAATAAGCAAATGTGTTTATTTTAAAGCGATTAGTTGACTTTACTTTAAAAAATAAGTAAATGTGTTTATTTTAAAGCGATTAGTTGACTTTAAAAAATAAGCAAATGTGTCTATTTTAAAGCGATTAGTTGACTTTACTTTAAAAAATAAGTAAATGTGTTTATTTTAAAGCGATTAGTTGACTTTACTTTCAAAAAAATAAGTAAATGTGTTTATTTTAAAGCGATTAGTTGACTGTACTTTAAAAAATAAGTAAATGTGTTTATTTTAAAGCGATTAGTTGACTGTACTTTAAAAAATAAGTAAATGTGTTTATTTTAAAGCGATTAGTTGACTTTACTTTAAAAAATAAGTAAATGTGTTTATTTTAAAGCGATTAGTTGACTTTACTTTCAAAAATAAGTAAATGTGTTTATTTTAAAGCGATTAGTTGACTTTACTTTAAAAAATAAGTAAATGTGTTTATTTTAAAGCGATTAGTTGACTTTACTTTAAAAAATAAGTAAATGTGTTTATTTTAAAGCGATTAGTTGACTTTACTTTAAAAAATAAGTAAATGTGTTTATTTTAAAGCGATTAGTTGACTGTACTTTAAAAAATAAGTAAATGTGTTTATTTTAAAGCGATTAGTTGACTTTACTTTAAAAAATAAGTAAATGTGTTTATTTTAAAGCGATTAGTTGACTTTACTTTAAAAAATAAGTAAATGTGTTTATTTTAAAGCGATTAGTTGACTTTACTTTCAAAAATAAGTAAATGTGTTTATTTTAAAGCGATTAGTTGACTTTACTTTAAAAATAAGTAAATGTGTTTATTTTAAAGCGATTAGTTGACTTTACTTTAAAAAATAAGTAAATGTGTTTATTTTAAAGCGATTAGTTGACTTTACTTTAAAAAATAAGCAAATGTGTTTATTTTAAAGCGATTAGTTGACTTTACTTTAAAAAATAAGTAAATGTGTTTATTTTAAAGCGATTAGTTGACTTTACTTTAAAAAATAAGTAAATGTGTTTATTTTAAAGCGATTAGTTGACTTTACTTTTAAAAATAAGTAAATGTGTTTATTTTAAAGCGATTAGTTGACTTTACTTTAAAAAAATAAGTAAATGTGTTTATTTTAAAGCGATTAGTTGACTTTACTTTAAAAAATAAGTAAATGTGTTTATTTTAAAGCGATTAGTTGACTTTAAAAAATAAGTAAATGTGTTTATTTTAAAGCGATTAGTTGACTGTACTTTAAAAAATAAGTAAATGTGTTTATTTTAAAGCGATTAGTTGACTTTACTTTAAAAAATTAAGTAAATGTGTTTATTTTAAAGCGATTAGTTGACTTTACTTTAAAAAATAAGTAAATGTGTTTATTTTAAAGCGATTAGTTGACTTTACTTTAAAAAATAAGTAAATGTGTTTATTTTAAAGCGATTAGTTGACTTTACTTTAAAAAATAAGTAAATGTGTTTATTTTAAAGCGATTAGTTGACTGTACTTTAAAAAAGTAAGTAAACCTGTTGATTTTAAAGCGATTAGTTGACTTTACTTTAAAAAATTAAGTAAATGTGTTTATTTTAAAGCGATTAGTTCACTGTACTTTAAAAAATAAGTAAATGTGTTTATTTTAATGCGATTAGTTGACTGTACTTTAAAAAAGTAAGTAAACCTGTTGATTTTAAAGCGATTAGTTGACTGTACTTTAAAATGTAGGGAAACCTGTTGATTTAAAAGCGAATAAATGAGGGTACATTAAAAAGTGAGTAAACCTGTTGATTTTAATGTGATTAGTTAACTTTACTTTAAAAGTGAGTAAACCTGTTGATTGTAAATCTACCTAAAAACACGAGTAAACATGTTGATTTTAAAGCAATTAGTTGACTTTACTTAAGTGAGTAAACCCATTGATTTTAAATTGATTAGTGTACTTTACTTTTACAAAAAGTGAGTAAATCTGATGATTTTGATGCAGGTAGTTGACTTTACATAAAGTGACTAAACCTGTTGATTTTAAATAGTTGACTTTATTTTTTAAAAGTGAGTAAACCTGTTGATTTTTAAGGTGATTAGTTGACTTTACTTTTTAAAAAAAGTGAGAAAACTCGTGGATTTTAAATAGTTGACTTTATTTTTTAAAAGTGAGTAAACCTGTTGATATTAAAGTGATTAGTTGACTTTACTTTTTTAAAAAAGTGAGTAAACTCGTGGATTTTAAATAGTTGACTTGATTTTTTAAAAGTGAGTAAACCTGTTGATATTAAAGTGATTAGTTGACTTTACTTTTTTAAAAAAGTGAGTAAACTCGTGGATTTTAAATAGTTGACTTGATTTTTTAAAAGTGAGTAAACCTGTTGATATTAAAGTGATTAGTTGACTTTACTTTTTTTAAAAAGTGAGTAAACTCGTTGATTTTAAATAGTTGACTTTATTTTTTAAAAGTGAGTAAACTTGTTGATTTTAAATTGATTAGTTGATACCTAAAAAAGTGAGTAAGCCCATTGTTTTTGAACTGATGAGTTGGCTTTTCATAAAATGTGAGTAAACCCATACAATTTTTAAGTAAATTAACTGTGCGTACTTATAGAAAATAAGTTTAATCAATTTAACAGTTCCAAGTGACAATGGGCCCTATCGTACACCCGGCACAATAAGGCGCAAGACGTGTTTGCCACAATGTGTTGCTGGTTTCAGGCCAGTGCAACAGTAATTTTCCCACTTTGCACCATGTTGTTTAAATAGCAAATCTATTTGCGCCACTTTCGGGTGTCGTCTAGAAAGGAGGTGTGTTAAGGCGCATTGTTGGCGCGTTGCTATTTTGAGGAACTAAAATAGACTGTGCAATAGGGCTGAAAGCAGGTCTAAAGTCCAGCACAGAGACCTTTAGTTGTGCACCTTAAACGCGTACACATTGCTTAATACACACAGGATGTACAGCAATACACAAATATCTTTACAAATAAAAAAGAATTAAAGGATTAAAATGTTACAAAAATTATTATTTTCTACATAAATATGCATAAATAAATATACATGACAATTTGCAATTGTATACTATTGTTATTATTATTAGTAGTATTTATTATTTGCATATTTATATTTGTTTAAATAAAAAAAGCATAAATTTGTCCACCTGTCTAGTTTTGGACCATATATGGGGCATAGGACGTGTGTTTGGATATAACTCAGTTTTTTTGACCACACTTTGTTATTATTGTTCATTTATTTGTTTGCTGGAAATTAGAACTGAATTTAGAAATAGTTTTGAAACAAATCTTTGAGCTAACAAACAAAATTAAATATGTAGGCTAATGGATGTATTCAGAGGAGTGCGTACAACACTGTTTCCTTACTCCACGTAAGAAAGAAAGAGAAAGTAAAGAGGCCGATTGGAGGAGGCTCATTCCTTATCCTCACACTGCAGATGGTCTGTTTAACTGTTTTCTCACTAGTGAAGCGTTCAGTTTTTTCACTTACAAAGCCCATCTATGTAAATAGCAAATGCGCCATGGCACACAACTGACTCTTAATGGGAATGGTAGATGATGCTCTGATTGGTTTAATGCACACTCATAACTCATTAAGAGAATAAGCACAACCCTGTTAGACCATGTGCTGTGGCGCAAACCATATTTTTCCGTCCTAAAATAGCAAAAGTGGATTCGGACACGCCCTTAATGCTTTTGCACCATGCGCTTCAGACTTTGCGCCTAAATTGTTAAAATAAAGCCCAATGGGTTAAACTAATAAATAACTAATAAATGTTTAACAGTGTAGATATTTTTAATCAAATGTCAAGAAATTAGCTGTCAGTAATGTTTAGTAATATTGGCACAGTACCAAACAGTTGACAATCAGTTTCAATAGGCAACCACATAAATGCGCCTCCTATTTCTGTTTATGGCTTGAGTGATATGAACCCTGTTTTTCATATTTTTTGTATGCATACATGATTTGTTTACATTTCTATTCTATTTGTAAAAATTAGGGGAGAGCGGGGCACAAAGTAACACTTTTTGGTCTTGGCCAAATAATGAACAAAGTAATAGGGTTAGACAAACCATATTTTTTTACCAACAACACACAAGCCTCTCCTTCAAATGAGCACTGGTTGTATGATCGCCGGAGTTATGGTTTCTGTGTAGTATTGCCAAAAATGCCAGGAGTAAAACATTTACTATTTACCCCACCTGCGGGGCAAGTTGTAACAGACAGAGGGCTAGTTGAAAGTTGCAAATTTTACAAAATTAATTTAAATTTAGTTTACTTTAAATAGTAGCTATATTTCCTCAGTGCTTAACTCATTTGATTTTTTATTCTACATAGCACAGTATGTTTATTTACTTATCTATTTATTGGATAAACACATTTGGATTTATTATCCATTATTAACAATGGATTTATTTGTAGTATTAGCAATAAAATATATTTTTTGTCTATTAAAAATATTTTCTACTAAAAAACATTTTATTTAAAAAGTTTTTAACATTACACTCAAAATTCAAAAATTATTTTGTTAGTTTAGTTGGTGTCCAACAGTGTGGGGCTTAATTGTAACACCCTGTTACAACTAACCCCGCTGTGTCGTGTTTTCCTCAAAACTGGCTAGCAGTCAGTGTGTGTTTTACATCTTTCAAAATGGTTCCATATTTTAGCCTAGAAGACGGTGATCACAACAATATAAGATTTTACTAACATATTTTCACCGTTTTTTTTTTAAATAAAAAAATATCGACTATGATAAAAAATACTTTTATGCTGCAAAAATGTTTTTTCCTGTGTTTCTCGTCCAAATTTCGCTGAACTTTTTCAATAATTGGCAGGAAGATGTCAGTCAACACTGTGGTGAATACCTCGGAAGCATGCCATGGTTAACCCTGAGCAAATACCTTAAAACTCTGTGTTACATTTTAGCCCGCGTTACTTTGTGCCCCGCGCTCCCCTACACCAAATTCTAAAGTAGCATGGGCAGCTTGGTGGTATTTGATTTGAAATTAGCCTTTAAGAAACATTTAAAAAAAAACAGTGGTGAGAAACCAGAATGTGTTATAGTTTGCGCTGCATCACAAACTGAGAATGATTAGTTGTAGTTTTTTTTCATAATATTTAAAACATGTTCAGACCATAGTTTCCTTAAAAAAAAAAAGAGAGAATGGATGTGTTATCCTTTGAGGTTTCTAACAGTTTCATTTGTGATTTTATATGTGTATTGCTGTGGCAAAGTAATGCTTTATAACTACTTGAGATTGAGTATATATATTAGTGCTGGGCCGTTATCGGCGTTAACATGCTGCGTTAACGCGAGACTCTTATCGCGCGATAAAAAAAATATCGCTGTTAATCTATTCTCAAAGTGGGGTGGGAGCTGGGTCTATTTTATGCAAGCTATGATGACTTTCACCTTGATATATTAGCGCGGATGTATACCTGACCGGTGAACCGTCTGACAAAAGAGTGCCCTTTTAAATCAAATCAGCAGGATGCTTGACTCTAACTGCAGTTCGGCAGTTTCACTAACTCACGAACATTTCATTCATGCCATCGTGACAAACTGGGGTACTAGACACAAATAAGGAGTAAGGACTGGTGAGAGTGTTATGGAATTTATTAACGCACGCCAAATGGTGAGAAAAAAAACTTCCGCATTTCGCGATGTGTGTGTGTGTTTGTGTATGTGTGTGCGCGGTCCTTTACTGACAGCCGCGTGTGGATCTTGTCGGAAAACATGGCAAATGGTCCTAAAGACTGCAGTGTTTACTTCTAAACACTTCTTACTTTACTTAATTTTGAGATTAATCTAGATTAAAAAAATTAATCTATGCCCACCTATAATATATATATATATATATATATATATATATATATATATATATATATATATATATATATATATATATATATATATATATATATATATATATATATATATATATATATAATTTTTTTTTTTTTTTTTTTTTGCTGCTTGTTCAAACTACATATTTAAAATGAGCTCAATTCTGGAGATTATTTTGGGAAAATAATTTTTTTTAATGTTAAATCCACTTAAAATTTTTATGCTAACTTAATCGATTTCTGCAAATTAATATTTTGTGTACTTAAATGAAGTAAGTTTACAGTACTCATAAATATTAGTTTTTAAACGTAAATGGTTTAAGTCAGGGGTGACCAACCCTGTTCCTGGAGATCAACCTTCCTTCAGATTTCAGTTGCAACCCATATCGAACACACCTGTCAGTAATTATCAAGTGCTGTTCAGGTCCTAATTAATTGGCTCAGTGTGTTTGATCAGGGTTGGAGCTGAAATTTGCAGGAAGGTAGGTCTCCAGGAAAAGGGTTGAGCACCACTGGTTTAAGCCAGTTGGTTTCCTTAAATGGTTTGTTGAAAGAGTTTCTGTTTAAGTACTGCATGTATCCTCTGTCTCATCTATGTTGTTCTACTAGCTACAACAGGATAAAAATATTCTAATGTGTAATGTGTGGTTATTATTCATTTCTTTCATTTTATTTTCGGCTTAGTCTCATTATTAATGTGGGGTAACCACAGCGGAATGAACAGCCAACTTATCCAGCATATGTTTTATGCAGCGGATGCCCTTCCAGCCGCAACCCTTCACCCTTCCTACGGGAAACATCCATACACACTCATTTACACACACACACACTCATACACTACAGTCAATTTTAGCATACCCAATTCACCTGTACAACATGTCTTTGGACTTGTGGGGGAAACCAGAGCACCCGGAGGAAACCCACGCAAACAACATGCAAACTCCACACAGAAATGCCAACTGACCCAGCCAGGACTTCCCAGCAAGAAACAGTGCTGACCACTAAGCCACAGTGCTGCCCCCCAACATAATTTGTTCAATAATCAACAGAATTTTTTGTCATAACATTGTTGCCCTATTCTGAAATTATTTAATGCCATTTAAAACATGTATTTTATACTTTATAAATTGAAGTTATTCACATTAGCCAGTTGATGTGTAAATACATGCATGACACCTCTGAGCAGCATTTTACAGCTCTGTGTGACCGTGTAAACAAACAAATGACATGTAAAAGACACAGCTTCTGGATGACTTTTGCAGTGTGAAGATGACTTTGGCGGATATTAATATAGTTAATAACAGTTTATAGTTTTCTAAAAAAATGTATTTAATTAAAAAAATCATTAAAAAATGAGTTAAAGAAAAGTTAAAGGGATAGTTCACCAAAAAATCACAATTCTGGAATCATTTAATAACCCTTTACTTTTCACAAACCTGTTTGAGTTTCTTTGTTCTGTTGAGCACAAAAAAAAAAGATATTTTGAAGAAAGTTGAAAACATCGAACCACTTGCTAGCATGAAAGTCAATGGTTAAAGGTTTTCAACAATCTTCAGAACATCTTTTGTGTTCAAAGGAAGAAAAAACTAACTGAAACTGGTTGTTGGATAAGCAAACTCAAGCAAATTTTGCTTAGATAAGCAAAATTCATCTTATGCCCTAAATAATTAATGACCTAATAACCAAGATATGCTGTATTACAAGTTTAATATTGTATGACATTTTGCTTTTCAGGTAAATACAAAATCTTGAATCTAGTAAATCTAAAATGTTCCTTCATTTTTTTATGCTTTACAGATAAAAAAAAATACTGAGTGTATTAGCCGGTTTAACACATTTTTTTTATTCCCTCTGTGCCTCATTTTGTTAAGTCCTTTGGTCTAGGGCCATACCCCTTTTCTTCATTTCTCTCTCACTCTTTTGAAGAGTGTGTTCCTCAAGCCGTGTCTGGTTTGTGTAGTGTGAAGCAGCAGGGACCTGCAGACTGTTTGTCAGATTGACTTATATGAACACAGAGCTCTAGGGAGAATATATAACAGATCCTCCACAACAGAGCTCCTGAACCCGAGCTAAACACACACACACACACACACACACACACACACACACACACACACACACATACACACACTTTCTCTTTCTCTCTCTCCTGAATCTCACATCGCACAGTCAGTTGGCACCACTGGTAATAAAGGCAAATTAGATTAACATACAGAGCAAAAAAAAAACCTCTTATCAACAGATAAGTATCTTAAGCAGGCTGCAAACCCTTGATCCCCCTGACGGATGTCAAAACACGTTCTGTGGGGGGTCTTTCCTTTAAATAATGCAAAATAGTTTGCTCTGATCTGTATCT
The DNA here is from genome assembly GCA_903798195.1 of Danio kyathit. NCBI lineage: Eukaryota > Metazoa > Chordata > Actinopteri > Cypriniformes > Danionidae > Danio > Danio kyathit. Next base: position 47,899,581 of record LR812526.1, read on the forward strand.
AAACTAATAATTAGGTAATGTAATTATAAATTTGAGCCCCTTTAATGGTTCATACCATTGTCAAGTCATGATCACGCTCAGCAGGAAAATATTGAGTGGAGGGTCTGAAATTGGCAGGTCTAACCAAACACTGTAGGCATTAAAAAGTTTGTATCTACATATAGCCTAAAAGTAGTCAAATTAGACTTATAGTGTGTATTTAAATAAAGATAAACAGTGGGCACATCTTTTATGATCACTCATTCATCGGTGCAAGGATACAACTTGGCTCAGTGAGGAATGAGTATGTATTACACAAACTACAGTGGTCCCTCGCTATAATTCGGTTCACCTTTCACAGCCTCGCAGTTTCATAGATGTTTTTAATTCAATTTGACATGCTTATTTTATTTTTTACAGCGCATTGTGTTCTGCATCCTGATTGGCTGTAGACCATTCTCAATCAATCTCCGTGCCGTGTCTCCTGTACAGTACAGAATGCATTCAGCTTACCAAGTTAACCTAAAATCACAGATTGCTTGCAGTGTGTAACTGTCTGCAGCAAGACCATCGTAAAGATCGTCGTAAAGATCATCCACACACCAGATGCGCAGCGCCATGCGTTTTAGAATTGTAAACATAGGTTTCTATCAGGGTATGCACACCAGTGCGACAAGTCGGCGACTGTCTGCGATGCCCAGCTACGACTCAGGACACTATTCATATTTCTGCCACACCACAGAGCGCCATCTGAATAGTTTCATTTTAAATAACATGCAAATGTGTGCGTCTTCCAACTGTCATGTGCGTGGCACATTAGGTGTGCAACCCCCATAAGGATGGAGTCTACTTTAGTTTTGTGGATCAGTGACTGCAGGAAAAAACATTATGTTGGATGCCAACATTATCCGCATAAAAGCTAAAACGCTTTATGAACCTTTTGCTGACAGCGATGAATGTTTGCGCCTGACAACAGGTTTCGATTTGAGGTTTTGAATGTTTTGTTACATTCTATAATACTGGTCTTTTTTCTACGAAAGTTTGAACTTTAAGAGTGTTTAAACAAGAGAGAAAAGTGTGAAACTGTTTATGCCTGTCTGAGAAAATTGTATAATGTGTGTATTGAGGGGTTTTACAGCCTTAAAACATCTATAATAATTGTAAAAAATAAAGCTTACTACTTCACGGATTTCACCTATCGCGTGTTATTTTTAGAATGTAACTCCCGCGAATAACAAGTAATCACTGTACTAAAAAAAAAGAGACCCTCCATTAGTCAAAAGTTCACAGATCAAAAGTACTACTGTAATACTATGTTCATAGACATGTATAACAATAATACCATGTTTCGAATATGCACCATGATATTCTACACTGTTCACCCAATAAGTATTGGGAACTCAAAACGACCAATAACCAGTTCAGATCAAATCATTTCAGCTACCTTTTAGTTTTGTATTTTGAAAAGTGTTTAGGCAAACTCTTGGTTTGTGCGTGGTTTTAAATAACTATAAAACCTAATGGTTTAAGAGAACTCAAATCATTTAAGTAAACTGATTGCTTAAACCATTTAAGTTCAAAAACTAATGTTTATGAGTACGGTGAACCTACTCCATTTAAGTACCAAATGGGTATAGAGTAAGCAGCTTGGAGTACCACATAAATAACATGTTGCATGCTATGTTAACGATGAAGTGGCATTATAAAACTATATATATATATATATATATATATATATATATATATATATATATATATATATATATATATATATATATATATATATATATATATATATATATATATATATATATATATATATACACACACACACACAGTTGAAGTCAGAATTATTAGCGCCCCTTTGAATTTCTTTTTCTTTTTTAAATATTTCCCAAATGATGTTTAACAGAGCAAGGACATTTTTACAGTATGTCTGATAATTTTTTTCTTTTAGACAAAGTCTTATTTGTTTTATTTCGGCTAGAATAAAAGCAGTTTTTAATTTTAAACCATAAAACCATTTTAAGGCCAAAATTATTAGCCCCTCACACAGGGTGGCTAATAATTCTGACTTCAACTGTATATATGGTATTACTCTGACAGAAAATAATTTTTACAATAAAAAGTAGAATTTTCTGAGAAAAACAAAATCTTTTTCAAAGTATCCTTTCAATTGCTAAACGATTTTCAAGATTTAAAAAGTCACTGCTAGCCACTATGGAGATATTCATTCATTCATTCATTTTCTTGTCGGCTTTGTCCCTTGCGGGGTTGCCACAGCGGAATGAACCGCCAACTTATCCAGCACGATTTTACGCAGCGGATGCCCTTCCAGCCGCAACCCATCTCTGGGAACTTCCACACACACATTCACACACTATGGACAATTTAGCCTACCCAATTCACCTGTACTGCATGTCTTTGGACTGTGGGGGAAACCGGAGCACCCGGAGGAAACCCACGCGAACCCAGGGAGAACATGCAAACTCCACACAGAAACGCCAACTGACCCAGCCCAGCCGAGGTTCGAACCTGCGACTCAGCGACGTTCTTGCTGTGAGGCAACAGCACTACCTACTGTGCCACTGGGTTGCCCACTATGGAGACATACTTTAAATCATTTTTTGTTTTTGGCAGTGAACCATTTAATGGCATCACTGGAACTGCCACATTATATTTGATGAAAGATTTGACCTTGTTTCAAACTGACCATTACAGTTGTGACTGCTTATGTTTAGCGATGCTGCATAATACACGAGAAACACAGAGAGAAAATACCTTTCTCTTTCTGTCTCTCATACATTTACTGCTTTATTCTCCCCTGAGAGTCTAGAGGTAATGGAGCAGGGCATCATGGTTAATTCAGGATGTGGAAAAACTGTATTGAGCAGAGGGAAAGGATTGAGAGCGCAAGTAATGGCCATGTGGGTGGGAAACATTCAGTCCAGTATATACACTTTTCAACAAGTGCACAAATAGTCAAAATATACACTCAAATAAATACATAAATCATTGTTGTCACTTACTGGCACATTTCAATATAATTTCAGCTTATAAAACTGATTCAGATTTAATCATTTCAGATCTTAAAACTTATTATTTTGATTCTTAAATCTGATTGGCTGAAAGCTGTGTGATATTCTATTATTACATGGGCATCTGGAATCCTTGATTCTGATTGGTCAGTCACAACATTTGAGGTAATGTCGAAATAATTACATACTTATCTGAATCATCTTGACCGTCAGTGAATACATTCACATCCATATTTATATCCTTGTGACCATCTTGTGACTGAATAATACGTAGGTTAGTGTATGCTCCATTCAGCCATTTTAAGGTGCAGTATGTTAGTTTGACACCCAGTGGTTGAACTAGGTATTGCATTCCTGAATCAAAACAAATGCAAGTGCAGGTTGCCAGATTGAGAACCAACAGGAACGAGCCTGACTATCGAGCCTAAAGGTGGCTTCACCTACATCAGCAAAATCTGTTTTTCTTATTGATATTTGGTGCCAGTTTATCAGTAAGTGACAATTTTGTTCTCTTTGACTCATTGGATGAAAATGGTGCTCTATTCACAAATGTTTTATGTGATTTAAGTTCTGCACACAACTTTAATTTGCATCTTTGGATGGAAACAGCTATTGACTGGTGCTTCCATAACAGACTTCAAACTGTCTGCTCTAATGAATTAGATTAATCCAGTAAAATCAAAATGTTATGCTGGATAACTAAGGGTAGGGTTACTTTTAATGAGTATTACGCACACAAGTCACTGGTCATTCGTGGCTCTCTCTTCAGACTGCACTAACCAGACCCAGCAGTGCTGTTAGAAAGACTAGACCAATCAATAGCAGAGATGAAGGCGAGCTGAGATTAATGGGCCAGCGCTGGCAGACCAAACAAGCTCTAATTTGTTACACTCATCTATAATCACACTGTCTGAAACCGCCACCAGATTCCTGATTAATAAATCATGGAACAGATTTGTACTTTATGCAAATTTCAGGAGATTTGCGAGGCCTTTAAAGGAAAAAAGGGGGAAATGATTAATAAACAAATGTAAAGATGTGGATTGAAATGAAGAAATTAAAACTAGAATGTAAATACTGCAGTTGTTACCCCAATATTTGAAAACTGAAACGGAATTAATTTTGTAGTTAGAATAATAAAAGTAACATTTTTCTCTTATATTTCAGCATTTTGAAATGAAAATATGAGAGCTTGAATGGCACTCTGGAAAACTTCCCCCACCTGCATACTTTTTGTATATTTTATAAAACCAATGTTCAAGTCATGTTTACGACCTTGCCTTAAACAGCTATTTGTATCTGCTTTAAACTATAAAAAAAGTATTTATATAAGTCGGTTCAGCGATAATATTCTAAAAACTTTTTTAAAACAATATTATCTATTCTAAAACAAAATTATGAGATTAATACTAAATGGCAACTAAATTAAATAAACAAATAAATGAAAGCTATATACTAACATAAAATAAATAGTATTAAAATATAAGTGATGCACCAATACCTAAAATCATTTTGGTAATCATTTTTATATGTTACAATTTAGTTTAAATGTGGATTAAAATATTTGGCTTGCAGTTCACTTGGGAAATATAAAAATAATTATATTAAATAATATATAACATATAAAAAATATAAAAATATCAGGAATGTTTATTTTAAAATGAAGATATAAAACCTATTTTAGTTGTATGGTTTTCGCTAACCCTGTTATTATATGTACATTATATACATATGTAAATTATAATATAATATAATATAATATAAAGTAAAATAAATTAATTATAAAATTATAAAATAAATAATTTACTCTATTATAGCAGTTTGTGATGTTTTGATGGCATACAGTATAAGACAGGGAAAAGTCTCACCAGGCCTGGGCCTTTCTGCGGGTCATACTTTTCCTGAGCCACTTGGAGTGTGGAGTCAGGTGGTAGATGAGCTGTCTGCAGATTTTATCCGAAGACTTCAGCGTCTCCAAGTCCTGAAATAACAACATGCACAGAAAAACACAATAAAAAGACAGGAAAAAAAAGACTCATTTGATTAAACTTGACAAGATAAATGTGGAGCCTGCGGCATGAGCTTCTCATATTCTGGGAGTAAACAAAATAACTCACTATATATGAGCAGATCAGGGCCGTTTCTTATTGCGTTCTATTTTACTTGTCTCTTCCTACACTTTAATGCAATTTTTAGATCTAAATTTAGATTTGGACAAAAAGAACATCAGAAAAATAATCTCCTCAAAGACTGACATTAATCCCCTCAGATATATAATCTAGATCAGTTTCTTTTTTTATTTGAGGTTTTACAAAATCGGCCATCTGAAGCTCTGAATCATTAAACACTTTCAGTGTGCAACAGCAGAATCAGACTAGTTCCTCTGATACAGACAAGACTGAAAAATACATATAAAATGTAAGTCATGATATAACTATTTCTTCTAGTTTATACTTCTTATATCACCAAAAAGGTATTTTACTTTCTTGTTTTCAATCTCTATGAGGAAAAACTCACTTTTCAGTTTCAGAGATGAAAGTAAACACCCACTGCTGTGATTGGTCAACTTTATTGCACTATAGCCACACCCTCCTGTTCATGTTGAGTGTTTTGTTATGAAGAATTCTTTGGTTTGGAGTGTGTATCAAATTGGCAAGGTCACGTGACTTAAATATTTACTGTTCCAAACAAGCAGCAACCTCCCGCTCTCCCTCGAGAAGCCAATATGGAAGTGACTAAAACTCCTGGGGGCTGGAATCCAGGAAATCCAGTTGATTTCTTACTGTAATGGTAAATTGGCCAATTTTACAGCTGATAAAAACAGCCCTACAAAAAATCGTTTTGGTGAAATATTACCCTTCATGACAGCTGTGAGGGGGTGAATTTTTTACTAACTCATCCGTTTTGTTTTATTAAGTTTTATTAAGTCTGTATAATTAAGTGCGTGGTCATTTGAGTGACAGCTAGGTCTCGCTGGTCGCCGTCTTGTCACCTCAGCTGATTCCGGCTGATTAGCAGCTGAACTTGGCATATTTATCGTATTTTTGTTTTGTTTTATGTGGCTTTACACAGTCAATTGCCTTTTAAAATTATTTCCTGCAATTATCAGATAATTTAGCATGCTGTGTGCACTTGATTGTGCTCACAAACTGTTCAAGTTGCCTCCATTTCCCAGGTAAGTGCAATTATACACTTATATACCCTATCTATAAATGTATTTGTTTTACTTAAGATAATTTATCATTTATAATTTTCTTGTAAAGCACTCCAGAATCTGACAGATTGATTAGCTGATGGCTAAAGAACAATAAACTAAAAGATTGTCATCCAGTGTTATTCCTGTATTTCATAATTAGCCTTGAATTTACTAACACAGGCTATATATAAGTATTTTGAAGTAATTTGTGTTTTCCTCCTGTAGAAATACGTCATAAGAACAATGTTTAGTAGCTCAATGTCTTACAACAGTGTTTTTAAAAGTCTAAACACTTTATTGATATAGTGTACAACCAAGCACATGTGATCAGAACACACATGAGTTACAGGTAATGAAGTATTAAGCATTTCTCGCAAAATGGCGACGGTTGGCCACGTCTACGTGTAGCTTTTTTTGCGTTTTTCAGAAACCTATATGGGTGAGGTCACGGATACTACGTCCATATCTTTTACAGTCTATGGTTTCAAGAGTTCGCCCTTGCTGATGATTGATTATAAAGCATGTTTGGCATGCTGTCCCGGGAGAGAGCCCTGAGCTCATGAAATCCTCGAGCCTTAGCCATCAACTGAGGGAGGAGGAATTTAAAAACTTAATTGCTTGGGGTCTAAATTATAATTTTTTCCTATTTCTTACACACCTGAAAACACAATATCGACAACCTGATGTTAACAATTGGAAGGTGTTTGATAGATGATGTCTCTCATCATTGATTATCATTCATTCATTCATTTTCTTGTCGGCTTTGTCCCTTGCGGGGTCGCCACAGTGGAATGAACCACCAACTTATCCAGCACGATTTTACGCAGCGGATGCCCTTCCAGCCGCAACCCATCTCTGGGAATTTCCACACACACACATTCACACTCATACACTATGGACAATTTAGCTTACCCAATTCACCTGTACTGCATGTCTTTGGACTGTGGGGGAAACCGGAGCACCCGGAGGAAACCCACGCGAACCCAGGGAGAACATGCAAACTCCACACAGAAACGCCAACTGACCCAGCCCAGCCGAGGTTCGAACCTGCGGCCCAGCGACGTTCTTGCTGTGAGGCAACAGCACTACCTACTGCGCCACTGGGTTGCCTATTGATTATCATGATAGCCTTATTTAGTACTATTTCTTAGTATATACTATCAATGATCTTTCAATGGTCTTTAGTTTTATTCCCAACAACTTACTGGCTGTTGTTACCACCTTCCCCAGTGACCTCTTCTGGGCCTCAGAAGCATTTCCATACCAACAGATTAGACAAAATGTTGCAATACTTTCAATAAAAGCACTATAAAACATGCTCAAAAATGTGGTTTCAACATTAAAAGATAATAGTTTCTTTAAGAAGTACATTCTTTCTCTCATTTTTCTAAAATGATCACGGTAATTCGTAACTTTTGAAATTAGTGGCTAATTCGTATTAAATTGTAAGTTCTCATTTGTACAGTTTAGTGCGATTTGCTCATCCCCCAATGATAGGGGTGGGATTTGATGCCACGCCTCCTTTAAAAAAAGAAATGCACATTTTCATACAACTGAACCACTTAACTGAAAACACGTAAAATAGTTTAGTTTCCTTGTGAGATCAGGCTACAAATTTGTGTTCTTTGTTGAAGTTGTTTAAGAGAAATACCTAAAAATGACCACCAAGCATCACTGTAGAGGTTTTAGTTTGGGTTTCATTCATTCATTTTCTTTTCGGCTTGGTCCCTTTATTAATCTGGGGTCGCCACAACGGAATGAACCGCCAACTTATCCAGCATATGTTTTACACAGCGGATGCCCTTCCAGCTGCAACCCATCTCTGGGAAACATCCATACACACAAATTTACACTCATACACTACGGACAATTTAGCCTACCCAATTTACCTGTACCACATGTCTTTGGACTGTGAGGGAAACCGGAGCACCTGGAGAAAACCCACGCGAACACGGGGAGAACATGCAAACTCCACACAGAAACGGCAACTGACCCAGCCGAGGCTCGAACCAGCGACCTTCTTGCTGTGAGGCGACAGCACTACCTACTGCGACATCGCGTCGCCTTGTTTGGGTTTCCAAATGTTTAAACGCCTCGACACATTTGCTTCGACTCTTTCAGCGTTTCATGAAGCCTTGCTCTGTCCACCACTAGCGTAACCATACAAAACTTAAAACAAAAATGCATTTATGCAAATGGCATCTAAGTGTAATGAAGGGGCCACTGCGGAAAGTTAAAATTAAACCCAAGTTTGTTTTATTGTAGTATTCCAAAGTACCAAACATAAAGATTTCACCAACAGTAAGGATTAAAACCACCAAGGCTAGACAAAGACCAAGTGAAACATGAAGCTATATACATGAAACTAAAGAGGGTCACATGACTAGATCATCCAATAAAAACAAAAACACATGACATATGAAAACCAATAAGAACAGGACACATGACCAAAAGGCCAAATGGCAGGAAACCAAAGAGGAAACAGGAAAACAAGACAAAATAAAAAACAAAAAACAAAACACAAGACATACACACCTTACACTAAGGCCAAATCATAACACGAGGGTGAAGAAAATCAGACAGCACAACCACTACGGATGCAAAATATTATGATCTGGGTATGTACTGAAATTTTATTTCAGTTTTTAGTAATGGTTCAACAATTCATTAAAAACTATAATTATTGTATATTTAGGAAGACTATGCTACATATTTAGAGGTGCAAAAATTCATTTAAATCTTAATTTAATGGTCACAATATCCATTGATTCAACATCTACAGTATAATGAATAGATAATTAAAAATATATAAGATATTCTTTTAGAATTATTTTTCTAACTACTAAAAAACACTGAAAGCCAATTAGAATCCATCTGGCTTTAAAGAGTGCCTACTGTATCATCTACAACAGCAGAAGACAAAACTAAAGTGTGCATTCATAAACAAAGCATTATTATGCATTGGTGTGTACTCGACATCTTTATCCAATAGGGTATATGCAGAAGGACTTTTAATTTTCAGTAACCTGGGACAAACGCTTCCGGTAAACTTTATGCAGTTACAAAATTGTCCGTTTAAGGTCTGTTTTCTTTTAAAAATCAATGATCTCCACTGTCTGATTGATCTACGATATAAAGTGGGTCTCAGAATGTACAAGAAGTACTGCATTAAATACATTTTTTTCCACGCTATGTCTTTAAAATATGAACATTAATTTTACCCCAGTATTTTCAATGGCGTTTCTGCGCTCACCTGCTGATCCTGACAGCGCGTGGGTGTAAGCGGCTTTTTTCATATAAAATTGAAAATAGTCACATTAATCGTTCACTGGAAGTTATGGGAAGAAACACTAGCTGTGTGTATACCCTATTGCAGTATTGCTTTATTGAGTGATGGGCAGACAGTTTTGTCCTTGTTTATGAGGACATGTTCGAGGAATATTTTACCCAAAAATGAAAAGTAACCCATAATTTACTCACCCTTAAGCACCCTTAAACAGACAAACACAGTTGGAGTAATTTTTCATTTTTAAACTTTATCCTGGCTCTTCCATGCTACTGGCTTTTATTTTGAAGCTTTAAAAAGCACATAAATCCATTGTAAAACTAACTCATTACATAATGCATGTCTACTGTACTAGGTACCGTCCTACTGACAGCTTTTTACCTTTATTTTGTAAAGTGAACCAAAAATACATTAGCTTTTTTGTTATCTGTCTTGCACAAATATTCTCAATAAAGTTAAAAAAAAAAAAGCTGTTAGAGGGCATGCAATTGGATGATGGACACTTTTGCAACTTTAAATTAAATCACAAAACCTTATTGATTTATTTTTGGAGAAAGTCTGTTTTTATTGACATCTATACAATGTCATCTGGACACTGAAGTTTTACCTAGACACTGCAGGTGAATAGAGCGGAAAAAAAATCTATCACCATACTGTCCCAGTTGAACATTTTTAAACAAAAATGTTTAATATGCAAATGAGCCTTTACTTAGTTAAATATAAGCTCATCTGCATACATTTCTTGCACAAACTCTAAAAACTGGATATATTCAGGATCAAAAAGTATTGTTTAATTTGTTTGACCTGTTATATGATAATTTGTATTGTAACATCTAAAGACAAAAGCTGATCAAAGGCACAATATGTACTGCCAATGTACAGTGTAAAAAACACTAGAACAGTGTGTTAAATAATTTACTGACTTATGTACCTACAGTTCAAGTCAGAATTATTAGCCGCCCCTTTGAATTTTTTTTTCTTTTTTAAATATTTGCCAAATGATGTTTAACAGAGCAAGGAAATTTACACAGTACGTCTGATAATATTTTTTTCTTCTGGAAAAAGTCTTATTTGTTTTATTTCGGCTAGAATAAAAGCTGTTATTAATTTTTTAAACACCATTTTAAGGTCAAAATTATTAGCCCCTTTAAGCTATATTTTTTTTTTCGATAGTCTACAGAACAAACCATCATTATACAATAAATTGCGTAATTGCCCTAAACTGCCTAGTTAACCTAATTAACCTAGTTAAGCCTTTTAATGTCACTTTAAGCTGAATAGAAGTGTCTTGAAAAATATCTAGTCAAATATTATTTACTGTAATCATGACAAAGATAAAATAAATCAGTTATTAGAAATGAGTTATTAAAACTATTATGTTTAGAAATGTGTTGAAAAAATCTTCTCTCCATTAAACAGAAATTGGGAAAAAAAAATAAACAGGGGGGCTAATAATTCAGGGGGGCTAATAATTCTGTAACCAGGGATATACGCTGACAACAGGATGCGGATCCAAATGCAGGCTTTATTTAAAGGGATGGTCAGGCAAGCAATGATCAACACAGCAGCAATCAGATGTATGAGGGAAATCCAGAATCGTCGCCAATAAAGCAGGCAAATGATCACAAGGATGGCAGCAGACAGGGAGAAACAGATAAACAAGGCGAAGGTCAAAACACGGCAAAAACAAGACAAGGAAACGCTTTGAATTGAAACTGTAAACCGGTAACAAGACTCGGCAATGGAATGAGTGTGTGTGCTGCTTATGTACTGTGTGCAATCAGTCTTGACAAGCCTCCGGTGGTGTGTGTGCAATCAGTGGAGATAAGAAACATGTGTGTGAGAGTGGAGTGCATGTGTGGAGATGTAGTCCATTATGTGGTGGATTTGTAGTCCATAGTGTTTGTGCATGTAAACCAGCGATCTAAGGGGAGAAGATCGCTGGTGATCGTGACAAATTCTGACTTCAACTGTATATTATACCAAATGATTTGAAGATTTGAAGAAGAAAAAAAGCAATTTTAACTAGTGACATGGACCGTGTCCTTGTGTATCACCATACTAATGACATCATACCGTACACTCTCGATTCCTGGTTTGTTTGTTTTTTATAGAAAAACAGGGAAAAACCAAAGATGCTCTAATATGTTGTGTGTTTTATTAGACTGTACAGAGCAGCATTTTAACAGAACCCTAAAATGTATTTAGCATGATAAAACAGTGCTGCTTCTCCACGTGATCATAAGCGGAATATCTATAGAGGTGGTCGACTATGGCATATTAAAAGCTCTGCTGCAGCGCTCTCGTTTCCCGTCGATGATTTTTAGCCTTATTCTGCTTCAAACTACCATGATAATAAGTTTTGAATAATTCAGCTTATCCATGATTTACATGGTCCTACTGAACATAAGAACATAAACAACATCTCTGAATGTTCAAAGTTCAATGCAAAGGGAGACATTGGCTTGTACAGAGTTAGCTTAGCAAAGCGAAGTTTGGAGACTACAAAAAAAAAAATACATCCGGGTTAGTGACATCACTTCAGGTTACATGCATACACCACGCGCATACACCCTGTGCAGCAAAGGGGCGTGGCCAGAGGCGCTGTAATGTTATAGCAGAGAAAGCTAAAATGCCGCTCAAATGCTGCCATTTCCATAAAGCTTCTGTTTCTGTATCTTGGCTTCCAAAGAACATGACACAAAGAGAGAAGTGCATACAGTTTAATTTTAATTATGTTCCAGAGAATTAGAACAAATATATGGCTAGCATTTGACAAAGGACAGCTTTCAAAATCTCTCCCAGTTCAGTGCTGGATTCAGCTAAAAACTCCTCAAAGAAGGAGCAGCTCCAACCATAATAGACGAAACTGTGGATTGTGAGCCACAATCTGTTTTTTATTTGTTTTCAAGAGTTCACACTTAGCTGATGATCAATAAAGCGTAATTGGCATGCTGTCCCGGGAGAGAGCCCTGAGCTCGTATATCCTCGAGCCCGGGGCTCCCTCCCATTAGAAGGGCGAGAGGGAAGTTCGAGCTCAGGAAGGTCTCGAGAACTCCCCCGCTTATCGCCGTGTGAAAAGTGTAAACTAAAGTTGTCTTAGGCAATAATTTGGTTTAGTCGATTAGCTATGGTGTATGTTTTTGGACGGTGGGAGGAAACTGGGAAACCCGGGGGGAAACCCACGCGAACACGGGGAGAACATGAAAACTCCGCACAGAAACGCCAACCGGCTCGATGGGAGGTTGAACTGGTGGCGTTCTTGCTGTGAGGCAACAGTGCTATTCACTAGGCCGCCGTGTCGCCCTATAGACTGATTTCACGCGGCCGCCATTATTAACAGCGAAATCGAGGCTGCGGTGGGAAGAAACCCGGAAGTATAGACTGAGTCACACAGGAATGTTGTGTACCTGGCTGTATATCTTATCAGCGAAGAGAAAGTGACACAAATTTATGATTTCAGTGCCTTCCGAGTGACCCTAAGGTCCGTTCTGAATGAATAGTGAAAATAAAAAAGGATATTTGACCTCATTTTCAGCTAAGTTAAGGGAAATGGCACTACTTAGCTAACGTTTTCTTTCCCAAACACACATTTTAGATGCCATTCATCAAACTCAAGTTAATGAACTGAGTCTTAACTATATTAGACTAGTCACGATACAAAATTTCCGTAATGAAATATAAAAAAACGCCAATTTCTCGTTAGCATTTAAGACACTGTTCATGGAGTTCTTAAACAGCGCTGATTGGCCATTGTGTTCACGTGCTCAACAGAAATCACTCTGATTGGCTGTGAAGGTCATCAGTTCACCTCACCGCTGTTTAATGAGTGCAAACACAGACGAGAGATCTGCTGATGAAACAACTGATCTTCACGGCTTTAAAATGCTTCAATATCCGTCTATGTGTGTTTTCAATCTGTGAAGAGCAGGAAGCTAATAACCTTCACAGTCATTCTGTTGAGCACTGGTGAATACTACGACAAATCAGCGGTGTTTATGAGTGCGCTCAGCTGCGCGTAAATGTTAGCGGGAAATTGACGTTTTTAAAACTTCAGTACCGGGACAACACTGTTAAAGACAACACGAAGATGTGCTACACTGCACTGTTTTATCACTCACCGGGTTACATAGGCTGAAGCAGGGAAGTGTCCCCACGGTGTTTACCTGCTGCCCTGGACTGAAATCTTGGAGGACACTTAAGTGTATCACTCCTAAAGAGATTGTGATGTTGTTTGACGCCTAATATGCTTTTAATTGTTTAAATGAAACTGAACGGAAGGATATTAAAGTGATGTTTACACCATTTCTGCATTTTGAAGTCAGAGCAACAGCTGGAGGTTTATAGCACACAGCATATTGTTGCAATGTTTACAGTGCTGATCCTATACTTCCGGCTTTCTTCCCACCGCAGCCTCGCTTTCGTGTTCTAAAATGGCGGTCGCGTGAAATAAGCGTATAGGAAAGGGTGGAAGTAGGGGTGGAAGGAGGGGGGAACTTCGAGACGAAGATAACTGAAGTGAAATCTCTGGTTATTTATAGTGTGTCCGTAATCATCTAATAGGGCAGATTACGAAGCTGATAAGGTGCCAGCCGTGTTGATCATAAGCACGTGATCCTCTCGAAATTAGTTTATAAATAAACCACACAAAATTGATCTATTACATGCATAGTTTCTAGCATGTAATTCTAGTTTCTGTGTTGTTGCAAGGACGTAAACAAGGATGTAAACAATGGGCAATGCTGTTTGGCACCGCTAACAGTGTAGCTACTAATGCATATTTATCAGTTAAACCCAGGGGAACCGCTATGGGGGGGTGTAGTTAGGGGGGGGGGGATGTGGTGGGTCATCCTAATTCACCCGAACACCCAATTCCGTCACCCCCGGTCTTCACTTTCGTCCGCGACTCCCCTAACACCCTTTTCTTTTCGCCAAACCGCTGTAAACACACACAATCTTCACCCGTGCTGCAGTGTCTCTCTATGCGACTGCTTTCCTTGCATTATACATCTCAAATAACGAACTCTCATTATATATGTGAATCTTTCATATTACTTACACATGCTTATTCCGAATATACATGAAAAACACTTGCCCTCTTTATTTTAGGTCTGATTCAGGCTCCCACTGACAGGGCTGCTATGGCAGCGCATACTAGTGACTGGACGTGACGCTTCCTGGTGATGTGAAGCCAATCCGCGAATCACAGCACATTATGTTAGCTGACCAATCAGAGCCTCTTGAGAGCGGGCTTTCGAAGGAACTAGGAAATATGACGTTTTCATGTTAGCTGAGTAGCTGTATATAATTAAAGTGTGATATATTAAAAAGTAATGTGATTTTTTACAAATAAATCATGAGCACACATTGCTTTGCATTTTATAAATGCAACCAAGCCTTAAAAATACACTCTGGACCACCCCTTTAGGAGCAACAAAATAAACACTTTAAAAAGTGGATGTCTTCTCCAAAATCTAAAAACTGACAGGTGTATGAAAAAAACTGTTGTCACCTCCAGTGTGAGTTGTTGCTAAACAACAGAAGCTGTATGGTTGCTGTGGTTAAATTTGCCCATAAACAGATTCGTTAACCCCAGATTAAAGTGTGCAAACTGGATTCCTCTGGATCATTGTGGATTTGAACATCATGAAATTACACTGCTGGGTTGCCTTCTATTAATAACTTGCTCCCCGCTTAGGAAATCTCCGGACCTCCCGCTGGCACAAGAGAGGAGACGGTTTAACATTTAGAGATGCAAAACCGATACGAAGGCATTGAGGGTATGCTGCAGACTGTAGGAGGTGGAATAAATCATGGCATCAAATATTTATGCGAGAACAGGTGTGATGTTAAACCAGTGCCATTTTGATACCCTTGTGAAACCTTTAACTTTTTCCTTTTTGTGAAGTAAAAAGCAAAAAGCTGAGGGAGCAATTCAGTTCACAGGTGCTCTACTTTACTCAGTAGTTTTATAACTACAAACAAGCTTATGTGGACAGGAACTGTGCTGCAAAAGTACTGTGCATTTAAATGAAGTCACTGTCTTTGTTTTCAGATCAGACACAGCTTCTTTCTATGCAAATGAGGGTAATTATAGTATAAGCCACGACTATGATTAACATTTTATTTCCGCCTGTGATTTAAAATAATAATTATGGAATGTTTGAAATTGTGTCAGTTTATGTGTAAAATAGATGATCATGATGATGTAGAAAAGTGTTATAATTTTATATACACACTTTAGCCCATGATCCCAGGAAAGTATACTGTATGTCTGACTGTGGTTGTGTATAGAAATCGATTTTTTTACATGAAGACCTCTATCAATCTCAGTATCTCATATTTCAATTTTTTGGATCATTCATTCATTCATTTTCTTTTTGGCTTAGTCCCTTTATTAATCCGGGGTCGCCACAGCGGAATGAACCGCCAACTTATCCAGCACATGTTTTACGGAGCGGATGCCCTTCCAGCTGCAACCCATCTCTGGGAAACATCCATACACTCATTCACACTCATACACTATGGACAATTTTAGCTTACCCAATTCACCTGTACTGCATGTCTTTGGACTGTGGGGGAAACCGGAGCACCCGAAGGAAACCCACGCGAACGCAGGGAGAACATGCAAACTCCACACAGAAACGCCAACTGACCCAGCCGAGGCTTGAACCAGCGACCTTCTTGCTGTGAGGCGACAGCACTACCTACTGCGCCACTGCATCGCCTTTTTGGATCATAAATTTGACTATTAATTTTAAGATAATTACTTTTTTATTAAATAATTGGTATTTTATGTATTTCACAATTATGTATTATTAATATTTAATAATTTTTTATTTTAATTATTTTATATTTATTATTATATCTTTTTTATCCCACAATTATAGCTATCACAGTTTTGACTTCTTTTGTCATGAATCTGACTCTTTATTTAGTTATGCCTTTTTATTACATTATTATAACTTAACTTGTAACTCATATTATCGCTGCTATATAATACAATATAATTAATCCATATAATTTACACTCACCGGCCACTTTATTAGGTACACCTTACTAGTACCGGATTGGACCCCCTTTTACCTTCGAAACTTTTGCCTTCTACTGGGATTTTCATGCACAAACTGAGACAGTTTGTCTCAAAAACTGATACAGTGTACATATCTTCTGATGGCTACTTCCAGCAGGATAATGTACCATGTCAGACTAATTTCTTGAACATGACAATGAGTTCACTGTACTCAAATGGTCTCTACAGTCACCAGATCTCAAGCCAATAGAGCGCATTTGAGATGTGGTGGAACGGGAGATTCACATCATAGATGTGCAGCTGACAAATCTGCAGCAACTGCGTGATGCTATCATGTCAATATGGATCAAATCTCTGAGGAATGTTTCCAGTACCTTTTTGAATCTATTCCACAAAGGATTAAGGCAGTTCTGAAGGCAAAAGAAGATCCAACTCGGTACTAGTAAGGTGTACCTAATAAAGTGGCCGGTGAGTGTATATACTGTTTTTATGATGATCTTGACTATCCATCTCATAATTGACTTAATGCCAATCTATCTATATCTATCAAATTATTTATAAAGTTCCAATTATAACTTTATACCATCATTTTGAATTAATCTCACATTTTGAATTTATGATGACTTAGTATCTCATAATTTCAACCTTTTTGTCATAAATTTGACTGCATATGTCATGGTTTACTTGATATTCCATAACAATGTCAGAATTTTGCATTTTTGTAATAAATATGATCAATTGGCCTCATATTTATGACTAAGCAGGTCATCATTTTAACTTTTGTCATAATTGCAATATACCAAAGCATGATTTGTTTTTCAATACAATACCAATAGCCTAGTATTGCACCATATTTAGTAGCATCACATCATTTTTGTCAAAATTTGTCTTTTTCTGTATCATACCCTGATTTGCATAATTCCCGTAGTGAACTGGATTTCACTTGGCTAAATTCCTATCTGAATCTCTGCCACACTCAGCGCGCTACTCTTTGGCACTCCTCTTTCTGATACAGTAAAATTCAGCCACTGTCACTTGCAGAGAGGGTCGGGTATAGAAGCGTGCAGTTTCCTAGTGACAGTTTCCTTACAGTCCTGTAGATTCTATCGAGTGTCACACTGAGCTCTGACAGACACACAGTGAGATATCCATCTAATTTAATGCATCTGCTCCTATACTCCGCAAGAGCCTCTGGGTTCTGCAACTATAATAATCATGAGAAGAAATAGAAAAAGATCTGCATGCTATTATGGACAATCTTTAATGATAAGAATATGAGAATGATACGAAAGCCCATATTAGTCTTCATGAAACTGCTGGTTTCTATTATGTCCTGCAGCCAGTATGACTTACAAATCGAGACTTCAGCAGGAAAAGTGAAATGAGTCTCAATGGAATGGCCTGCAGTGCTGATTCAAAGATTCCCGATAGCTGTTGGGCTGACTTAAGGTGCACCGATGCTATGCTGATCTTCAATCATATCAGACCTTCAGCAAATTCAGATTAAGCCTCGCAAAACACATTGAATAGCTTTCAAAAAAAATTTATTGAATTTAGGAATGATAGTTAGCTTATTTAGCTTTATCTCATCTGTTTTGTTTATCAAGACTTGTGCTTGAATTAATGAATGAAGTCTTTATGAATTGATTGGATATATCCTGCATTAGCATATATATTGGATGTAATTGTGGTTTATTTTAGCTAGAAGGAATATGCGAGCAATCTTCATGCCACCAGAGTAACCTGGTTTGCTCCTGAGTTGTGTTGTGGATGATATCTAGGCTAAATTATAATCATACTGATGAATTTTATAAAGTGTATTGGCATGCTTTTACTTAAGAGGGTCCATTACGATATCCTATTCTAAACTTTAGTTGATGTGTAATGTAGCTGTGTGAACATAAACAACATCTCTGAATGTAATATGCTCAAAGTTCAATGCAAAGGGAGACATTGGCTTGTACAGAGTTAGCTTAGCAAGGCCTACAGCGAACGAAGTTTGGGGACTACAAAAAATACACCCAGGCTAGTGAGATCAGAAGGCTTCCAGTTACGCACATTCACTATGGGCACACACCCTGTGCAACGAAGGGGTGTGGGCAGAGGCGCTGTAATGTTATAGCAGAGAAAGCTAAAATGCCGCCCAAATGCTGCTATTTCCACAGAGCTTCTGTTTCTGTGTTTGGGCTGCCAAAGGACACGACACAAAGAGGGAAGTGCTTATAGTTTAGTTTTAAATATGTTCCAGAGAATTATAAAAAAAAATATATATATAGCGCTAGCATTTGACAAAGAATAGCTTCCAGAATCTCTGCCAGTTCAGTGCTGGCTTCAGCTAAAAGCTCCTCCAACCGACGAAGCTGTGGATTGTGAGCCACAGCCTGTAAGTATTTTTATTTGTTAAAATTGATCAATTACTAGCATAGTTTCTAGTGTTAACGGTATGTTGTAGCAAGCACGTAAACAAGGACGTGAACAACGGGAAATATTGTTTGGCACCACTAACAATTTAGCTACAAATTCGTATTTATCCATCAAATCGATGTAAACACCCACAATCTTCACCAGCGCTGCAGTGTCTCTCTATGCGGTTGCTTTTCCTGCATTCTACATCTCAAATAACGAACTCGCAAAATATATGTGAAGGTTTCTTTTAGGCCCTGTTTACACTAATGTGTTTTCGTTTTAAAACGCATAAGTTTTGCTACGGTTACGCCATCCGTCCACACTACGCCGGAGTTTTCGAGCCCCGAAAACGGAGCGTTTTGAAAACGCTGGAGAGGTCGTTTTTCATTCTAAAACGCTGCTGCTCCGTCTCAGTGTGGATGGAGGAAAACGGAGACATCTGAAAACGGAGGCGTGGCTGCAGACATTCGCTACCTGATTGGGGCTTTTGGATCATTGCGTATCCTTCCCTTATTTGTCAAGCCCCTATCACATGACTATAAGGCTACCGGAAGACGGCAGACCAGCCTTCACTGTAAACAACAACATGGACACAGAAATGGGAGCGTTGTTTGCACTATTGTCTGTTTTAGGTGCCATTGTGCAGTTAAACTCTGCCTTTTTTACTACAGCAGCTGCATTCGCAAGAGGCAAGCTATTGTTCGAGAACTCGCTAATCGCTCACGTTCATCGTTCTACCAGCGTCTGTTGACTAACAATAGCCAAATGCCGAGCGAGACACATGCTTCCTGTTTATACTTGGCACATACGCGCATGCCCAGAGTGCGCGAATGGTCACGTGATATAAGTTTTTGGTGGAGTGGTGGGGAGGGAGATAAGTTTAGAAAAGCTAGATGAAACGCTAGTGTGGACGCGGATCGTTTTTGATCTAAAATGTCATTTCAAAACGAAAACGCATTAGTGTAAACGGGGCCTTAGAGAGCAAGCGTGAGGTTCAGCTGTGTTCTCTTTATTTTTCTGTTTGATTCAAGCAGCGAACGGTGCTAACAGCTACTCTGGGGTGCGTTTCCCAAAACCATCGTTAGCCAACTAAGGTCGCAAGTTCCGTCATTACGAAGACCGTTTGTTGATTTGCCGTTTCCCAAATCCATCGCTCCAACGAACATTCGCAAACTGCATCGCAAACTTGAGCACTTGAAATGACTCTTCTGGAGCTGTAGTTAGAAACATAGTTCCTGGCTGTGTTCTATTCCCACTTATCCCCCCTATGCCCTATTCATTTAGAACATTCTAACATTCAAAGAAAATCATTAAGGTCATCTCTCTTAGGTGTAATTTGCTTTCAATGTATTTTTACAGTTCAGTTTTAGCGATCTTCATGTTTACAATTGTGCTCCCTTCGCAGTGCACTTTGAAAACATTGATATCATTTTGAATACAGCCTCATGGCGAAAGCTATAGGTGACCTATTATTTAAAAGCAGAATTTATGTTACATCTCCAAAGCTTGTGATAACAAAAAACATAGCATACGTTAATGCTTTTAATTTATAGTGGGTTATTTATTAAGTATCTGTACTGCATATGACATGGGCCTGTTGGTTTCTGCTATTTTTGTTGGTTTCTGCTTTCTGCTGTGGTTTACATGAGTCAAATTGTAAAAGTAGACTTAAAAAAAATAAATAAAAATAAATAAACAATATCCTACTAGATAATCATAATAATAATCATCATCATCATCATCATTAATATTATTATTATTATTATTATTATTATTATCATTAATGTAAATATATTTATATACATAGCCTCATTATTTATTTATTTATGTGATTTATATATGATATTAGAATAGTGTTAGCTTTTGTAAGTGATTTGATGTTTTAGAACAGAATATGTTCTCAATTATATTTGTAAAGGAAACACAGGCCCTATATGTGCCATTTACATATATTTTAATTAATATGGAAAGCGAGTGCATGTTTTTACCAAAACTAATATTGGATTTTATTTTAAATGCGTGTTTGTGTAAAACAATATAATTTGCACAAAGAAATTATGGGGTTCTTCTCTAAAGAAGTAGTTACTCCACCCCGTTTAGAGCATCATTATGGGTATTTTACGCTATAACAAACGTGGTTCAAGCGATGGATCTGCGACAGAGAAACTAGGGGTTTTGGGAAACACTCGTCACTACATCATTCTTTTCTTGTACTATGATAGTTAAGCGGCGAGTTATGACGTTGTTTGGGAAACGCACCCCTGACTGACAAAAGCATGTGCTTGTAGGGGTGTGACATGATGACGTGGAGCCAATCCGTGAATCACAGCACATTATGTTAGCTGATCAATCAGAGCCTCTTGAGGGCGGGCCTTTCAGAGGAACTAGGAAATATGACAGTCGTTTTTATGTTAGCTGAGTAGCAGTATATAATCATAGTGTGATATATAAATAAATAATGTGAGCACACATTGCTTTGCATCTTAACAACACAACCAAG
The DNA here is from genome assembly GCA_903798195.1 of Danio kyathit. Taxonomy (NCBI): domain Eukaryota; kingdom Metazoa; phylum Chordata; class Actinopteri; order Cypriniformes; family Danionidae; genus Danio; species Danio kyathit. Next base: position 47,921,019 of record LR812526.1, read on the forward strand.
CCTTAAACATACACTGTGGATTACCGCTTTAAGAAAATTCACAGTAAGAGCTGAGTGATATGACAGGATGCATAAGTGTGCATTAAACAATTATACTCAGTATTCTACAAGTGTTTGTTGCCTCATTATATACATTTGTGGCAAATTCCACAATATACATGTCAAACTAACACAAGATATATTAAAACAGACCTAATGCCTCTTTGGGGTCATGTTCAATAAAATTATAATCTGTCCCACATAGATAGTGTGTTAAATACAACTTAAAAATAAGAGGGAAAATATCATTATTGTTATCTCACTAGTAAACCTTGTGACCAATCAATTGCAGACTGGGGCGTGCATATTAATGACCCTGTGTGGATCATCAGAATGTTTTGTTCCGAATTACCTGTTTTTTTCACCTGGATTCTACACTCATGAGGAATTAATGGCATTTGAGGATCATTGTATGCCATTTCAATGTAATCTTGCTATTCAGCAATGACTAGGTATATCCAGATTTTTTTTCTAATATTGAATCACAAATGTGTATTAGTTCTATGCATCTGAAGTAGATAGAAAATAAATCAGTTAATAACTGAGTTTAATAGCTAATAACAATAACTGAGTGTTACCGACATTGGAGATTTTGAGCTCTGCTCTAAATGCATACAAATAAAATATGCATGATGTAACAGTCCTAATGCTACATTTTTAACATCTATGAACATCTTTTTCCTTTTTTTACATCTCTGAAAGAAATGGCACATGAAAGTCTACCTTTGCTAAAATAATGAACACAACCTCCACAAATAGACAGATAAACTGCAAGCTCTTATTTCAGAACTGTAGCATACAGCTTGCTTAGCACATAATCTGCAACAGCATAAAGTCAAAGTAAACTCTGGCATTAAACAGTGAATCAAAACAGATAGAAGAAATCGATTCTTGGCACCAAGTCAATCGATTCCAGAACCAAAAATGGATTTCTAAAATGTCAGAATCAAACGCCCCTTCCCTGCATACAGAGTTTAACACGAACAAATGAACAAACTAGACACCTTATTTATCATTCCCTGCCATTTTGTATCACATTTGTTAGCCAAGCGTGGGTTACAAACTGTGAGTGAGCTCAATTTGATGACTGCCGTAAATCAGTACAACTAATTACTAGACACAAACACATTTCTTTCCATTTATTTGAATTTGTAATCAACAAAGCAAAGAAAGTACAGGCTGAAAGTGAATGACTCACCTTCTTTGGGCACTGCATGTCTCTGGCCAGGCTCAGCAGGAGCTCATGAGATATGGGGTCCACCAGGCTTAGGAAAGCTGCGTTCTTATAGAGGATATCATTGAGTGACGTACCCTCTAATCCCAGGTCCTGAAAAAGAGGATACAAAGGGAACACATATTATCAGTCTGTGTTTCATCACTATGGGGTTTTTGGTCAGCTATCAAACTATTACTATACCGCAAACACAGTCAAAGGGAAAATTATTAGCCATCCTGTGAAATTAATTCTTTTTCACATATTTCAGGTCTAGTGAAGCACAGTTCCACAAAGAGGTAAAATCAAGGTAAATCTACATGGTCGCAGTGGATTTTCTCTTATATTTTCTTTTGAAAACACTATTGGTTGGGTTTAGGGAAGAGTTTAGGTCAGTGGTTTGCTAGTGTAGGAAATGTGATCTGTACAACAAGCCCCACCCTTTCACAGAAGTGCACAAAAAGGATATGTTTCTGAAACATTTAACAAAACATATCCGAAGTACGGTATTTCAGATTCACAAAAATGTAGACAGCACACTCTAGTGGACTTGACACCTGAAACATTCAACAAAATCTAATAAAGCAATGTATTTTACGTTTCACAAAAATATAGGCTAAGGTGAGATGCGTATTTCCAATGAGTCTGGGCTGAAAAACTGAGTTGTCAGATTTGGCAGACATTTGCAACCCAGGCTCATTCTGATTACGTACCCCTGTATACATTTCTGGAGAGAGCAAAATACGTCCAAGGAGCTACGTTTTTTTTGCAGTTTTTGTTTTCGCGAATCCACCAAAGGCCGGTGTGTACACTCTAAAAAATGCTGGGTTGGTTTTTTAACCCAAATGCTGGGTTGAGACTGCTTGGTCACAAAATTGGGTTGATTTAACCCAATTTGGGTTGAAAGTCGATCTTGATCTATAACCCAGCAGTGCTGGGTTGGGAACGCGGACGTGAAAGAGAACACGCACGTCACATCAACATGCAGGGACATCAACGTGAGAAACCGCCATTTTCTTTGCGCCGTCTTTAGAGGGAAGCGAGTGAAATTCTGTCTAAGACGTAAGTTATTCAGTGTGTATTTAACAACTTTCATAAGAAATAACACATTTAGTTTACAGTATAATGTATATACGCACTTTTTTTAAACCTCACTTTTTTTTTTAAACCTAACCACTACGCGACGACCGCGCTTCGCCTCGGGGCCGGACCTGCGTCGCCTCACGACCGGACCTGCTGCTCGCCTCGCGACCGGACCTGCTACTTCACTTCGCGGCCGGACCTGCTACTTCACTTCGCGGCCGGACCTGCTGCTCGCCTCGCGACAGGACCTGCTACTTCACTTCGCGGCAGGACCTGCTGCTCGGCTCGCGACCGGACCTGCTACTTCACTTCGCGGCCGGACCTGCTGCTCGCCTCGCGACCGGACCTGCTACTTCACTTCGCGGCCGGACCTGCTGCTCGCCTCGCGACCGGACCTGCTACTTTACTTCGCGGCCGGACCTGTGGCTTTGTGAATGGGAAAGCGCGCGTGACATCGGAAGGAGCTTGAAAAGATAAGGTAATTTCCTTAATTTTTTAATATTATTTTTGTATAGGCAAAGTCCCTTTATTCTAGAGTCTTTGGTATCTACTTTGTTAGATTTTATAAGCCCCACACCAAGGATAGTTAGGATAATTTAGGAGCTTTTTGTTGTAATAAAATGCCTTTTGAATGACAGATTTCTTTGTGTAGGTTAGGTAATGGCAGCACGTACTGTGATTTGTATTGTTAAGCTGTAAAACAGTAAGTAGTATTTTTACTCCTGTACTTCTTAAATTGATTTTTGTAACAATACTTTGATGCATAAGAGTGTTAAATTCAGCTTCTCTAACGATGTTTTTTTTTGGTCAGAACATACTTAATAATTTTCCTGCTCTGCTTGTCGATGTTGTTTAGCTGTACATTGAATAGCAAATGTTATTAGTTTACTGTGAGCCTTTTACATTGTAGACATGATTTGAGAGAACTGTTATCTTTAATTAATCCTGTACGTATGGCTATTTTGATGCAGACGTCTCAGCTAAGGCTAAATCCAACCTAATCATCTTTGAAAAAAGTTTGACCACCATTTTATGTGACACCCTGGATAATTATGATCATTTAGGAGTATTTTTGTGATAAAGTGACTTTTGGCTGATCTTTTTTACTTAATTTTGCTAAAATGCTTCTGCTTCTGTTATTCTTTTTCAGATGAATGAATATGTGCAAACCAAACTAAAAGAGTGGAATCTTCAAGAGTGAATCCCCACATGTGAAGGTATGTAGTAATATTTTACTTTGTTCATTGTAATCATTAGGGCTGCCCTTGTCTAAAGATTTGTCTGGTTGACTTGTGATGTTCATGTGAAGCATTAGTTGAATAATTACACATTTATTAATAAACCATCATTCATTCATTTTCTTGTCGGCTTTGTCCCTTGCGGGGTCGCCACAGCGGAATGAACCGCCAACTTATCCAGCATGATTTTACGCAGCAGATGCCCTTCCAGCCGCAACCCATCTCTGGGAACTTCCACACACACATTCACACTCATACACTATGGACAATTTAGCTTACCCAATTCACCTGTACTGCATGTCTTTGGACTGTGGGGGAAACCGGAGCACCCGGAGGAAACCCACACGAACGCAGGGAGAACATGCAAACTCCACACAGAAACGCCAACTGACCCAGCCCAGCCGAGGTTCGAACCTGCAACCCAGCGACGTTCTTGCTGTTAGGCAACAGCACTACCTACTGCGCCACTGCGTTGCCTCTTTAATAAACCATATCAATCATAATTAATAATGATTGCATAATGCTTTTCTAACAGTTATTTTATTAATAATGAATGTTATTTTTATGTTTGTTATTAGGGAGGCATGGGGGTGCAGTGGTTAGTGCTGTCGCCTTACAGCAAGCAGGTCGCTGGTTCGAGCTTCGGCAGGGTCAGTTGGTGTTTCTGTGTGGAGTTTGCATGTTCTCCCCGTGTTGGTGTGGGTTTCCTCTGGGTGCTCCGGTTTCCCCCACAGTCTAAAGACATGCGGTGTTGGTGAATTGGGTAAGCTAAATTGTCCGTAGTGTGTGTATGTGTGTGTGAGAATGAGAGTGTATGGGTGTTTCCTAGTGATGGGTTGCAGCTGGAAGGGCATCTGCTGCGTAAAACATATAAGTTGGCGGTTCATTCCGCTGGGCTGACCGCTGATTAATAAAAGGACTAAGCCGAAAGGAAAATGAATGAATGAATGAATGTTTGTTATTATAAAATAAAAATGAAAACTATAATTTTGCATCTGTTTAACAGAAACATTTTTTTAAAATCATGTAAATATAATTTCTTTATTGACAAATAATTTTTAGTAAGTAGGGAGGGAGTGATTTGGTCACAGCTATGGCTTATATTTCTCTAATGTTTTGTGATAAGATGCTTTATATTGATAGTGAATGCAACAAACTCTATATGGCCTGTAAGTTTAACATGAATTGAGAAAGCACTGGGTAGCAGTTCTGCATTTTCATTTAAGGAGAAGTCCACTTCCAACTAAAAGATTCACACATAATGTACTCACCCCCTTGTCACCCGAGATGTTCATGTCTTTTTTTCTTCAGTCGTAAAGAAATTGTTTGTTTTGAGTTTTTTTAGGAAAACATTTCAGCATTTTTCTCCATCTCCATGGACTGAGATGGTGCCTCAATTTTGAACTTTCAAAAGAAAATTTTAATGCGGCTTCAAATGATCCCAAATGTGGTTGCAAACAATCCCTGCTGAGGAAGAAGGGTCTTATCTATTTTCATTAAGGTAATACAATCAAAATACCTAATAATTTCAAATGCTCACTTTGCCTTACTCTGCCTGAACTCTGTGTAAAATATAGTCAGAGTGTTCAGTACCCAAACTTTCTTGAGCTAGAATACACACAGTTCAGACAAGGCAGAGCAAGACAAGATGAATGTTTGACATTGAAAAGTATTTAAATTGTATTTTTTAATGAAGGAAAAAAAAGAAGATTGTGTTATTTAAGACCCTTCTTTCTCGTCTGAGGTTGTTTACAACTGCATTTGTGATGGTTTGCAGTGGAATTTAAACTGCATTTTGGAAGTTTATGCATCAAGTCATCTGCATCTGGGCCAAGAAGTTGCAGCATAGTGCCATGGTCAGTTTTTAACTAATGCCAACACTGGCTGATAGCTTGGTGTGTTATGATCCTTTTTGCTCCTACAGGTATTTTAGGTGTTCTAAAGTTAACTAACTTGTACAATTTTGAGTTCTTAATCAATTTTTTTTATTTTGTATTTTTTCAGATCGGGACCAATATGGCTGAGTATCTTCGTCCATTCAATTCAAGAGTCCATTGAATTTCCGTATGTTCTCATGCTTGGAGACCACCACTGCTTACAAGCCTTTGCTATAATAAATGGCACAGCACGTGAGCAAAGTACATTTCTTGCTGCAGTGGACGTTTGCTTTAAAGCATTCTACATCTTTGGTGTGAACTACCCCGAGCAGTGTTCCCTGGTTTGGCAGTTTCTACAGACTGTGGTGTATGGAGTTCCTGTGCAGGGGACACTGGCAGTAACAGTTCTGCAAGCATTAATTTTTACTGACAAACAGTAATTATTAACACTGTGACCTCACCGCTTCCTTGGATTCTGTGTACTTCAACTTGTACACCTTTACTTCTAAATACAGTTGAAGTCAGAATTATTACCCCCCGTTTGTTTGTTTCCAATTTCTGTTTAACGGAGAGAAGATTTCTTTAACACATTTCTAATCATAATAGTTTTAATAACTCATCTCTAATAACTGATTTATTTTATCTTTGTCATGATGACAGTAAATAATATTTGACTAGATATTCTTCAAGACACTTCTATACAGCTTAAAGTGACATTTAAAGGCTTAATTAGGTTAATTAGGTTAACTAGGCAGGCTAGGGTAATTAGGCAAGTTATTGTGTAACGATTGTTTGTTCTGTAGTTTCCAGACGAAATAAAACAAATAAGTCTTTCTCCAGATGAAAAACTTATCAGACATACTGTGAAAATTTCCTGAATCTGTTAAACATCATTTAGGAAATATTTAAAAAGAAAAAAAAAAAAATCAAAGAGGGGCTAATACTTCAACTTCAACTGTACTTCAAAACTGCAATGAATCGTACTGTGACCACTTTTCTCACATGGTATCTTGACGCTCATGCATGTAAATGTTTGTGCACGTTATCAAATGTTTTCATGTTGTAAATGCATATTTTCTTGTAAGTAAATTTGTCTTCAGTCAGTTTGATGCACTTTCATTATTCTAAATATATTTTTCTTCTACACTGCAGTTACATTGCAACTAATGTGACTCTTTTATATCTCAGGATCTATTGATGTTTGCACGTGATTGTTCAAGTAAAAGTTATGAAATGTTTTCCTATTTTAAATTTGTTTTCTCAAAGTAAATGCTTCTGTCTTCAGCTTTCATTATTACTTCTGCAGTACATCTGTTATTTCTTCTAAACTGCATTTACATTGCAATTGATCATCTTTACTGATGAGTCCTTTATATCTCAGGATATATTGATGTTTGCACATAATTGTTAAAGGGAAGGTTATAAAATGTTTTTTTTTTATTTTTTCCTAATCTTAAATTTGTATTTTCTTAGTTTTTTTTTGTTTAGTTTTTTCAGTCAGATTGATGTCATTCCATTATTACGTTTACATATGTTTTCTACATTGCAGTTGATGATTTATATATATGAGGATATGTTGATGTTTGTGCACAAATTTGTATTAGTAATTTAAGTTAATCATTCTGACTTCAGTCATTTAGATGCATTTTCATTATTACTTCTACATACTTTTATTTTCCTCTACTCTGCAATTACATTGCAGTTGATTCTTACTGATGATTCCTGATTTATGCATGATGTAAATGTTACTATGACTTCAGTCTGATGCATTGTTACTGACTTTAGTCACAGTGTTTCTGTCATTTCTGTTATTGAAATTTTTATTGAAATTGTCTTAATGCTGAAGTGAAAATGGGAAAAATGTTTTAAATTCATATTGACACATTTTTTATGTTTTGTCATAAATAAAATTACATTACTAAAGTATGTATTGCTGTAGAATTGTTTTTATTTTAGTGATTTTAATCACCAGGTTCTAGATTAAATTTCTGACCCATTTTTGGGTTACATTCAACCCAGCAGTGTAGTAACTTTTAACTAATAGTTGGGTTAAAAATCACAACCCAACATGCTGGGTTAAACGTGTAACCCAATTTTTTGGGTTAAAGTAACCCAGCGTTGGGTTCGTCCCTTTTTTACCCAGCGTTGGGTTACCAAAACAACCCAAATTGGGTTGTTTTCAACCCAGCATTTTTTAGTGTGTACGCTTTTTTCAGATCTCAAATTTCTCTCGCAAGTGCTATTCGCTCCTGCTGTTCTTACGGAAATCCACAAGAGGCCGCTGTCAACTGACTGACTGACTGACCAACAGACCCATCCCCCTAAAAGCTCCGTACTTGTCGAGCTACCGGACAAACTGGTAACAGTGGAAAAGCCGTCCATACAGAGGTAAACAGTCAGCTAGTAAGCAAGAAAAAATACGCTGCCATACCGCCTCTTAACGTTCGTTTTAACCTCTTAAGGTGTTAACCTCCAAGGTGTTTTTTTACATGCATTTTTTATTTCTCTTTGCTATTTGGGCTTATTGGAATCTATTTAAAATAAAAATCTAAGTATCATCTCTTGATATGATGTACTTTTAGAGAAAAATAATGTCCATATATGTGGACTTGTGGTCCGAATTTACATAAAACACCTTTTCCCAAATTTTCTTTTATGCATATTTAACATAGAATTTTTTTTTGAACTTGCTTTGACTATTAGAGAGTAAAAAAAAAAAAAAAAAAAAAAAAAAAAAAAATCCCATTTTGGACGGTTAAAAATAGGGTTTGGGACATTTCATATGCTGCAAAACAGTTGCAAGATGACACTGTATGCCTGTAAAAAATATAAAACATTCAAAGTATTTTAAATAGCCACTTAAGAGCTAAAAATGTGCTGTCCACATATGTGGACACTCGGGCCCTAGGAGGTTAAAGACGAGATGCAGCCATGCGTACTTCTGGCTACATAACTCGTGTATATAGGGCTATTTTTCAGAATGAGCCTGTGTTGGACATTTGCATGTGTCATTATACCATTAACAATACACCAAGCATCAAGCCAAATTTAGCTTTTAACTAGCAATTGTCAGAGATACAGTAGGTGGGTTTGTCCATAAGAACAGTAAACTGTTAACATGAGACAGTTAACTGTTTTTATTAAATAAGTCAATAGTACCTTTTGCTCTGTTCTGGAATACATTTGGGCACATTTTAGCTCATACTAAAAAAGATAAAGTGCCTTTATTTTAGAGTGTTCATTATAACTAAACACCACATGCCATACGCCATTCTTCTCCACTCCTCAAATTCACACAGTGTACTTACAGTATAAAACACACAGTTCCTCATTTAAAACAAGCAGTGACTGTCCAAACTGTGTGTGCCACTTCATTCAAAATGGTGGCAAGACTGAGTTATGAAAATCTAATGAAGTTGGGAGGTTTAGCTGATAGACAGACGTAAAGATTGACCTGGAATTGGAGATAACAGGGGTATACATCAATGAAAATGCAGACATATGGAGATTATATTGTAAAATCCACTACTGTGGCTTAAATGAGCATGATTATTTTAGAAAAAACACTTGGTATATTTTAGTCTGCATCTAAATTTGTTTTGACAGTTGCCCCAAAGTCAACCAGCCCAACAGGGAAAGTACTGTTTCCAAAAAAAAGTCAAGAACATAACTTTCATGTATTATGCAACTTTGATTTACATAGACAAGAATAACTCTAGAATGACAAGATTGGGGTGTTTCACTGAAACGGCAAGAGAGAGAAAGACGCAGACTTTCAGGAACAGAGAGAGGATTATGAAACTGCCTCCATTGGGTTATTAATATTCAAAGACTAGATGCTTTTATCTATGGTGACTTGCATATTCTGATTGGAACAGGTCTTTGCACTCAGAGAGCGGTTGGAGAGTGCATTTTTAAATGTGTTTAGCTGGAAAGGAGACACCCACACCCACCCACCTCTCCATCCCCTACTCCTCTCCATCCATCCAACACATTTTCTCTATTTTCCCATTATCGTGTGCTGAATCTCAATCGCACAGAAAAATGGACCACAGGGTCACTTCAGCTGCTGGAAAGACCTGCTTGAATTTCCAGAATGAATTGTGGATGGTGCTGGTTTGATGATTGAGCTTGCGTGGTTTCTTTCATCCTAGGCTTATTGGAAAATTGTGCCTGCGACGGCAATATCATGTTGCTTGCACATTTTATGACACTTTTGAAATAAAATCTCCTGTAAATAGTACTAAAGGCAACCCAGCAAGCACTTTAGATGTCTAATAGACGTCTAAACAAAGTCGTCTTGGCTAAAACAAGGCTAAATTTGAACCGTCAGTGAAAATCTAATAGATGTCTAAGAATAGGGCTGCGCGGTGGCACAGTGGATAGCACATTCGCCTCACAGCAAGGAGGTCGCTGGCTCGAGCCTCGGCTGGGTCAGTTGGCGTTTCTGTGTGGAGTTTGCATGTTCTCCCCGTGTTCGCGTGGGTTTCCTCCGGGTGATCCGGTTTCCCCCACAAGTCCAAAAACATGTGGTACAGGTGAATTGGGTAGGCTAAATTGTCCATAGTGTATGTGTGTGAATGAGTGTGTATGGATGTTTCCCAGTGATGGGTTGCATCTGGAAGGGCATCCGCTGCGTAAAACATATGCTGGATAAGTTGGCGGTTCATTCTGCTGTGGCGACCCCAGATTATTAAGGAAATAAGCCAAAAAGAAAATGAATGAATGTCTAAGAAAAGGCCAAAACTAAACTAGTCATCAAATAAACAGAAATGCATGACTACACATACAAAGTCTGTCTAATCTGTTTATTTGGTGACTAGTCTAGTTTTGGGCTATTCTTAGACGTCTATTAGATTTTCAATGACAGCCCAAGTTTAACCTTGTTTTAGCCAAGCTGTCTACGTTTAGATGTCTATTAGACGTCTATTAAACACAAAATTGTTTGCTGGGAAACTTGGTATTATCCCAGATGGAAGAATGCGAATCTGGCAATGCTTTATATTGTAATTTGTCGTAGCAGGTTGGAAATTAAATTTTTGGTAACTGTAAAAAGTCATGTTTGAAAACAAAATATCAATTACAATAAACCTAACCAATCAGGTCTGGTAAGAGAACAGTTAAATTAAGTGTAAAATTAAGGTAAAATTATATGGTCGCAGTGGATTTTCTCGTATGTTTTCTTTGAAAAACACAATTGGATGGATTTAGAGAAGGGTTTAGGTCAGTAGTTTGCTTGTGTAGGTGATCTGTACAACAAGCCCTGCCTTCTCACAGAAGTGTACAAGGAGATGTTTCTGAAACATTTAAAGAAAATATCCTACTATATTTCATATTTTCAAAAATGTAAACAGCGCCCTCTAGTGGATTTGACACCAGAAACATTTAACAAAATCTAATGAAACAATGTATTTTATGCTTCACAAAAATATAGGATGAGCTGAGACATGTATCAATCATAGATATATACATGAGATGTCGCCTACCCTACTGTTGTCTATTAGATGGAATGCGTCAATAGAGCCGCCATTTTAGTACAGGGTAGCGCTCCTTTGAAATGAATGCAGGACCATGGTGAAGTGGAGGACTGTGGCCATCCAAAGCCAGAGAAATACACATATACACATATATCTATGATCGGGAGTTTTCCCCGGTGGTCCGTAAGCAAATATTTTTTTAATTACGAAATATTATAATTTTGATTGATGTGACCGGTCGGGCATTGCCGACAACGAGTATGTGTTTGTGTGCATGGAAATGCATTATCCACCTTCCCTGTTTAAATTTGATCTAATCCATGTCCTGAAACACCCCCCCTCTCCCCTATCTTGCTTTCACTTCTCATTCTGACGGAGGGAGCGATTCCTTTGTGAATGAATCTCCGTTATGAACGACTCGTTCACTTAGCCGACAATAATACAAGTTTCTGGCAGCGCAGCATCTTCTTGTCATATTTCATAACATTGTTTGCTTATTTTATTCAAGAAAACTAGCATAAGCTTAGAATTTAGTGCGAGTTGGTGCTACTTTGCCTTATGGTCACTGCAGTAAGAGACTGTATTATCATCAATAACGTTACTTGTTAAGCACAAAAGTTCATAACATACAAAAACATAAAAAACGAAATCTTACCTATGAGATGTTCTGACTTTGTGCTTTGTTTTCTTTGTTTGCTCGTTACTACACCCGTACACAGCGCTAAAGTCCAGCATCTTCACATTGGCACACTTTCTTGACTAGTGCGGTTGAATGACGTTTGTCCTGGGAGCACTGTACAAATGTGGCGGCGCTATTGACGCATGCTCAGGGTCCCTAAGTGATATCTAGTGTATATATCTATGTGTATCAATTACAATAAACCTAACCAATAGTGTTAACAAAAAGCAAATGTCACGTAATAGCACATTTGTTGAAGCGACCATGCCATTTCAGCTTTAAAATTAGTTTTTATGCCTCTATAATAATAATTTTAGCACGAAAACTGTGGTGAATTTTATGTATGTTCTTATAAGTGCATAGAATTTCATTCAGTTGTTTGCCCAATGTATCAGATCCAGTCTTCTGAAATATTTTATGCATATATCTATTTTAGAGATATTTTGACCTCATACCACTACCCCTGTCCTAAACCTAATCAATTCTCAACAAATGTGACACAGAACAGGCAAATATAATTACAGAAACACGCAAGGTTTCCGCTACATTCATTCATCCGTGGCGGGCCGCCATGCCAAAATTCATGCCGGCACGGCTACATTACAACTTGTCATTTAAAACATTTAGTCGTGTTTTTTTTATAGCGGATTATAATCGCACCAAAACATATTAGAGGTAAACAGCGCAAACTTTTCTGTAACCGTAGTAGTGCTGTGCGCTATTTGTTCAACCCTTTAAGGTGACATGCTGACTGACTCTCTGACAGACTGACTGACAGGTGCGTGAGTCTAGAAAACACCGCGTAGCTTTCAGTTAAGATGAACACAGTTTCCATAAGTATACTTTATTGATAAAGGTCAATGGCTCTGCATACAATGACTTTATCTTGCTGGAGTTTATAGCCGTTTCACTTTACTTCAGGACGTGTTAATGTCGGAAAACGCACAAAAACGCACTAAATCGCGCTTCAGCAGCGCTTACTGGAGAGCGCACAAGATCTGCACTTGAACGTGTAAATTTGAGTGCGTGCAAGAAGTTCTGTGCATGAACAGAGGAAATCGGCGCGCAAGAAAAGAGATTGGCATGCTCGTATTACATGAATGCTATCTCGACTTGTAATACTGCGTGTAATATTTGTCTTTGAAATAGTTGGAAGATCTGTGTAAAGTCCTGCCGCCACAGCTGGAAAAAATCCTAGAGGAAACACTGCACACGTATTAACTGCAAAATGATGACTGGAGAACAGTATAAAAAATATAACTCGTTGTAGTCCATACAATATCTTTTTGTGAGACAAACAGTGACTTCACAACAGCATTTCACAATAAAAACAAAGGTTACTGTATGTTACTGTGGACATAAATTTGGCAGTTTTTTATGATTTATTAATAATTAGAAACTCTGCAAGGCATTAAGGTATGTCATTATTCTCTCATTTAGGATGTACTAAATGTATAGATTAATTATATCAACTCTGTTATTATGATGTATCTCTCTTCATGATGTGAATTTCTCATATTTTAAAAGCAATATGAAGAAAATACATCCAATTCTGTTTTAGCACTGTTTTTGTAACAGAATCAAATGTCCCCTATCATTATTTTACATTACAAATGGATTGAGTTTACTATAATTCCTATGAAAATGAAAGGAACATGCTTGACGCCATCAATCTAGAATCATAAACTGACACTAAATGTTTCTTATTAAAAGTATTGAAGTACCCAAAATGATGGCAATGATGACTGAGTAACATTGATTTGCTTGGTGAAAATAATAATCAGCTACAAATTGTCTTCAAAAATAATAAAGTCTAAGGTTTATAGGGTTAAACTCCTTGTCTAAGGAATGTAAATGTCAGTGGTGTTCTATGAGATCCAGACAGCAAGTGAGCAGAATATGAAAAAAGCACATAACAAGATGTGTTGGCCCAGTTACGTGAACGCACACGCACACGCACACATCTCACAGGGATGGTAGGATGCATGGTTTTGTGTTTAGAGTTTGTCTAATGATGCTTGGCTCTGATGAAACCATTTTAGCTTAGAAATAAACAACACACAAAGACAAACAAAGAAAGCACAACAAAATCAACTCAAACTTATCTCTTTGAGGGGTCAGGAAAACAATGAGTAGGATGAGATTATATTTCAAATATATAAAAGCATTTTAGAAAACAATTCCTGATGCTGTGACTTCTGAACATTCCTATTAATAACATCTCTCTGATAAGCCTTTTGAGAAAGAGACTTCGAGAGCAAACACCAAAAACTGGCTGACAGCTGCCTGAAATTATATCATGCAAGATCTGTGACTGTTTTTTTATATCTTTTTATGCAGTCTGGCTAGTTGATATCTCTAGATCCAATGCCAAAATAATTTTTCATCAATCTGAGATCACTGGCAGTTCTGTCACTAACACACATTTATGTAAGTACTAGAGGAAGACGAGGAAAGACGCTCCCCTGAGAAACATCAGCTTCTCTTATTCAACTTCATTTATTGGGTCTGAACAGGTCAGAAGTTACTGTAGTTTCCATATTTCTTTTACACTGGATTTTATTGCTAATTTACATCAAGTTACATCAATTAATTACGTTAAATGGTATTTGTTTATTTAGTAAATATATATATTCAAACCCTTTTCATTTAACTGCATTGCTAGTGTGAGCTCAGCCAGAGCTGTTGAGTTCAGCAAAGCTTCATTTGACAGCTTATGACAGCCAGAGTCTAAAAATAATGCTGAGTCTGCCGAACTGTTTCTCCTCCTAATCTTCTTCATATCACTCTAAGATACAGTATTTTGGGTATAATTAAAATGGGTCAGATTCAATATGTGGTCTGTGTGAGTTGTGTATATGATCCACTCTGTGTTAAAGAGGTCCTGTTGTGCTTGTTCAAATTTTGAATGTTAGTCAGTGTGAAGTGTGTATAAATCTCAAAGTACACTTTAAAGGGAGATATTTAGTTTTTAAAAATCTTGTCTTCAAGAACAACAACGAACGGTTTGTTTGGACTACAAGTTTTTTCTGGGGTTTACTTTGTCAGAAAGAGGCCTGAATCCCTATGATAATCAAATAGTTTGAGAGTAGGGAGGGGCAAAACAACCATAACATTACCACTGTTTTTCTTGCTATATTAGTTTGTGCCTGATCCTCTTGACCCATATTCTTGGCTCAAATTAATTTTTATTATGAAATATTTGATATTCCAATTCCCAGTTATGTGTAAGAACGACTGATCTGTATAGAATGACTGGATTGTGCGTTGCATTCTAACCAAGCAGCAACCTCCCGCTCTCTCTCGGGAAGCCAATACGGAAGTAACTTCATTGAAATTCCGCTAGTCCTGGCTCCATATGGAGCAAATTTCTATTGACCCCACTGCTAGAATGGCCAACTTTACAGCATAAAAAAGGTGTTTACAGCCTGGTACAAAGAACGATTTTGGTTCATATAGCTAATATTACCCTTCATGACAACTGTGAGAGGGTGAATTTTTTTATAACTCATCCATTTCCTTTATATTAGGTTATATTAAGTTTGCAAAATTAAGGGCATGGCTCTAGAACAGTCATCTGAAACGTTGTCATACAGTGTTATGCCTGGATTTCATCAATATCCTTGCATTTACTAACACAGACTATATCTGAAGTGTTTGGAAGTAATTTGCGTTTTCCTCCTGTTGAAAAAGGTAATTAGAACAATGTTTAGTGGCTCTATGTATTACAACAGTGTTTTTAAAAGTCTAAACACTTTATTGATATAGTGTACAACCAAGCACATGTGATCAGAACATAAACGAGTCGCAGGTAATCAAGTATTAAGCGTTTCTCTCATAGGAAAGCCAGTCTAAGCAAAATGCTAGCAGGCGTCTGTAGCTCTGCTCATGCTCCACCTCTTTGCCCTTGTTTGGTATCCCGCGGTTTGTGCGATGACGCGCAAACAAAATGGCGACGGTTGGCCATGCCTACTGGTAGCTTCTTTTGGGTTCTTCATAAACCTATGGGTGACGTCACGGATACTACATCCATATCTTTTACAGTCTATGGTTCTAACCTGCCAAAAGGCAGGAAAGCCACCGAAAATGTTGTATCCGCCATCTTACTCTGCCCTACTGACAGAGAGCTACAACGTCCGTGCAACGGGGATTAGTCACTCCACTTCAAAAGTGACCCAGTGTAAAGTTACAAATCTGACACAAATTCAGTAAAGGATGATGCAAATCTGTTGCGGTTCTCTTGAAGATTATTTCGTCATTTATGTGCAAATTTAAATTTTGTTTTCCTATGAAGTGAGTGGTATAAAATAATAATATATTGTAATGTATAATGAACTGCAATAGCAAAACCACCAGACAGTTATAGAAGGAAGCAACGCCTATTCTTAAAATGGGAGCCCAATTCAATTGCATTCATTAATTTACTGTGAAGTTGTTTAAATTGTATTGGCATCATATGAATTTACTTAACCATGTTTACTTGGCCAAACAAACACCTCATTTTAACAATGCACTATAAACCAAATCAGATAAAGGCTATATTGTAAGTACACACACAAGACATTGTCTAAATAAAAACTTTTTGGTGTATAACATCTTTATGTATATTTGCTAAAGAAAACTATCAATGTATTACAAGTGAACGAGCAGATTTTCATTCTGCTTGATTCTCTTCTCCACACTAAGTTTTTTATAGATACCAGAAAAGCTTCCTGATCCCAAATAAATAATTATTTCATGTTTAGGACATTTGTGTAGACAGGACAGTACACATGAAAGTTTAAAAAAATCCAAGTGAGTCTTGCGAGTCGACGTTTTTTTCATTAAAATCGTACAATTTCCTATTAATTCCATTGAACGCCTGAGCATAGTAGGGCTTACCAATATGGCGGCGTGATGGCTTCGCTTTTTATGATGTCATGAGCAATCCAGTTCTCTATTACAGATCAGTGGTAAGAACAAGTATTTTGTTGCTTGAGCATCTTAATAATAATCATATAAGTTGATGTAAGACAGTTGATTGGTGCTGCCATGTTAGAGGCAAACGCGTGTTTCCATTCTGAGAATGAGGGCACACACTAGGTAACGATTGAATCAGCTGCATATTGTGCATGAGCATTGCTGTTGATGTTGTTATAATTGTAATATTTAATAATACCGTAACGTTCAAGATTTGTGAAGTCATACAGCTCAGGTTAACTCAAAACAGAGACCACAAGTCTCTCCTCCATCTTTAAAAGTCTCCATAATCATCTTGACAAGACAAACACTGCTGTCACCTCAACGAAAACCCTGCGATAACCGGTTTCAAGGTTTACTGTGGTTTGGAAAAGTCAAGGCTTTAAAACCGCTAAAATTTTCTGTTATGCCATTCGTAAGGTATGTGTAAGGGTTTTTTTAATGTGTTTTTTAAATGTGCTGTAAAGAAATCTGTGTTTTTGAAAGTAATGAAGAGACAGTGGTCAATGATTTATTTTAATTGTTTAGCTTTACATGTTTATTGGTCCAAAATATTATAATAGTTTGATAAAATAAAATGTATTATGTTCAAAGGGGGGGGGGGGGGCTGGGGGTTACCCAGACATTTAAAAATAACTTATTTTACAGCAGTAATCACAATACCGTAATACCGTGAAACCTTGATATTTTTATCCAAGGTTATCATACCGTTAGAAACTTATACCAGCCCGTGCCTAATTGGAATACATGAAAGTAAATGGCTGTTTAACTGGGACGAGAATAAAATAAATGTTTTAGTTTCCTAAACAGTGTGCATCTGGTGGAACTTGCTGCTTGGTAGTACTGAAACACATTGCAAATGTCACTTTTTGCCAATCACAACAACAGCTAACCAATCACAATACATTTTATATTTCGGATGGCAGGCCTTCATCAAACATCAAACTAATCGAGCCATTTCTGGCGAGCTGGGGATAATGGTATTGTAAAAATATCAATTATGTGAAAAATAATAAACCACCAAGCATGAGAGAATGTTCAGTACACCCCCAAAACAGCATCCAGACTTTGTAAAAGAGCGTAACAGGACCCTTTTAAAGTTACTCAGAACCATCAGTGTGTTCTGCAGCAGTTTATGTAATGTATGACTTAAACCCAATAAAAAATAGTATTTACACTGTCTGAATCATTTACATGTCATAGTCACCATACAGAATATACCAATTGTGTGAATATGTATATGAATATGTGATTTCATACGCAGATTAAGGGTCTGTTTATATTGTTGGGGGCGGGACACTTGATTACAGAGCATTTGACTGGACATAATGTCTGATGAGAAGCTGAAGTGCAGTGTGATGTCATCAAAATAGTTTATCCTTATTGGTGGAAGTGTGCTTTTGAATAAGTGTGTTGAGTGTTCTAAACTAAAACAAACAAATCCATTAATGGAACTAACTAAACTGAAATGCACAGCAAATTTATAAATGGTATTGCAATAAAAACTTATTTAAAAATGCAAAACTATAATAACCTTGGAAACTACAACTGTATATTCATAATATTTCATTTTACTTGCCCTCAATGAATGATGCTTCATAGTCTTATGCATGTTAAATTCATAAGCTGCGGTTTATCATCGTTATTCTTAATTATCCCATGTTCTCTTATCAGTTCCTTCCGAGTCCACTGTAATTGCGTTAGGTCCTGTTAGCGGCTCTGAAACATGAGACTGGTTTTTAATTCTCTGTTTCTTAATAAAGACTGTGGATGCACACAGTGGGCCTCACGGTGGTCTCCGGTGACGGGCCTGTCGCCTCACAGGTACCCAGACTATCTTTCAGTGTTGATTAAAACACTCTCTGCACTGGGACATCAAATTCTCAATGTAATTAACAGCATATCCTGAGAGAGGGAGACCGTGAAAAGAGGACTATAAAAAATGGATTAAAAAACAAAAACAAAGGGATGACAACAGACAAACCATGGGGGATACTGGCAATAAAGGCTGAAAACATGCGACGAGAGGCCACGGTGTGAATAATAACTGCACACAAGTGAATAATAGTTGTAGGATCTGCTGGTACAAGTCTTGCTTTTGATTTGTATGGCTGTTGCATAATGCTGACCAGCTGCACTTTTGCGGTAGGAAGAATTTGAAGCCGAAATAAATCATTCTTGACTAATTTAACTAGTTTCATTTAATTATATGAAAGAATATGTACTTATGTGGCTGCATGTTAAACCATTTATGTTTTGTGAAAAAAGTGTGTACATGGAATAAAGTTGTTTGTGCTAAATTTAACTGTTTTTGTTTTTTAAGAAAATTATATGGTTAAAGTTATGTAATATTGCTGTCATAACATTTTAAAATCTTAGCATTACGAGTGACATTTAAGTTTTGCTAAATGTCATTGTTATAAAATACAATAAAACTTTATTTTTCCTTCATAAGGTTATACGGGGCCAAACCTTTTACTTATAACAATCATTAAAAGATTTTACTGTAAAAGTACATTATATTTAACAGATTTAAACTGGAAGTTAAACTTTAATTTATAGATTTGAAAGTGTTTCGAATTTTTACAGTAAGCATCCTATATACTTACAAAATGAACTTTTTTCATGAATAATCAATTACCTTTTTATTGTTTGTGAAAGAAGTCGGTTCTCTTTGCCAAAACTGCATTTATTTGATCAAATATATATAAATAATCAATAATAGCAGTAATATTGTGAAATTTAGGGCGCAAAAGCATTAAGGACGAGTCCGAATCCACTTTTTCTATTTTAAGGATGGGAAAATACGGTCTGCGCCCCGGCGCATGGTCTAACAGGGTTGTACTTATTCTCTTAATGAGTTATGGGTGTGTTTTCAGTATAATGTGCATTAAACAGAGTATTATCTCCCATTCCCTTTAAGAGTCAGTTGCATCATGACACATTTGCTATTTACACGGCAGACTTTTTATAAGTAGAAAAACTGAATGCCTTACTAGCGAGAAAACGGGTAAACAGACCATCTGCAGCACGAGAATAAAGAATGAGCCTCCTCTATTCAACCTCTTTACTTTCTCTTTACTTTACTTTTACTCTTTACTTTACTCCTTTACCTTTAATGGATAGGGAAACAGTGTTGTACGCACTCCACTGAAGACATCCATTAGCCTACATATTTAATTTAGTTTAGACACACCTGTTTTTTAGACCGGCACACTCATGAGTCCATAAAGTGGCAGAAATGGATTTGCTATTTAAACAACATGGCTCAAAACATGAAAATTACAGTTGCGCTGGTCTGAAAATGGCAACAAATCGCACCATACACATCTTGCGCCTTATTGTACAGGGTGTATGATAGGGCCTATTGTGTCAATTTAAAATAACAAGTTTATCATCCGTGATAAAAAAACGTTATTTTTTTGCTTTAAATTTTTGTGGACATTGTGATACATTATTATTTATTTTATTCATCACTAAATGCATGTATATTAAAAACCGTTCTTTCACATAAATGTATTTTTCTACTCATTTTACTTTCTGGTCATTAAAGAATCCTGAAATGTAAAATGTATCAAGGTTTCCATAAAAAAAGACGCAAAAAAAGGTTTTGATAATATACTACAATTTTACATTTACTGTAAGCTTTATTAATGAATAAGCACCAGCAATTATTGATTATAAAATCAGAAAATCAGCAAATACAGTAATATTACAATATTTGCATGATACTGAAGAATAAATAATGCTGAAAATTCATGTTTGAATCACAGGTATAAATTACATTAAAATATATATTAAAACAGAAATCTATTTCTATTTGAAATATTTCAAAGTGTTACTTTTGTTTTTGTTGATTAAATAAATGCAGTGTTTCAGAAACATTAACAAATCTATGTAGAGTTGAAGTCAAAATTATTAGCCTAAATATTTTCAAATATTTCCCAAATGATGTTTAAAAGAGCAAGGGAATTTTCACAGAATTTCCTATAATACTTTTTTCTTCTGGAGAAAGTCTTATTTGTTTTATTTTATTTTGGCTAGAATAAAAGCAGTTGTTTTTTTTTTTTTTTTTTAAATTTTGTTTTTAAACATTTTAAGGTCAATATTATTAGCCTCCTTAAGGAATATTTTTTATTAATTTTTCTACAGAACAAACCATGGTTTTACAGTGATATGCCTAATTATCCTAACTTGCATTATTAACCTAGTTAAGCCTTTAAATGTCACTTTAAGCTGAATACTAGTATCTTGAAAATATCTAGTAAAATATTATTTACTCTCATCATGGCAAATATAAAATAAATCAGTTATTAGAAATTAATCATTAAAACTATTGTGTTTAGAAATCTGTTGAAAAAAAAATATTTCCGTTAAACAGAAATTGGGAAAAATCTATATACAGGGGGCTAATAATTCAGGAGGGCTAATAATTCTGATTTTAATTGTAAGTGCATGAAAATAAGTCTGGCTTCAAAATATATAGATAAAAAGTTTTTGTCCCAATGTTCTTGCGTCTTCTCACCATTCACTGAAATATTTATGACAAGACAGCAAGCAACAGATCCATTTATAATTCTTGGCAGATGCTTTCTAATCAAAACAACAGATGAAAATCAACAGTAGCCAATTTACATGAGCAAAGCAACAGCGTTTGAGCTCATTTGGAAGAAGAAGAAGAAGAGCAGCTGCAAACACAAGAACATCCGGAGAAAGCAGGCCAGAGCTGTGTGTAAATGTCAGAGAGATGTATATCACTGCTCTGCCTCTAACTGTTAAGTAGAATAATGGAAGAACTAGAGAACCCCTTTTAAAGTCCATTAGGACGAGGTGTCAGATTTTGACACGGTAATCATTTGATATCAGAAAGAGATTGTAAAGTGAACAGGAGCTCATACACTGTGATGTGACAAGTTCTGCCCTTACTTCAGCAATTTGTTGGAGAATTTATGTATTTTTTTCAGTCTTATTTTTTGCTCCATTCTATGAATCTATGCATCCATCCATCCATCCATCCATCCATCCATCCGTCCATCCGTCCATCCGTCCATCCGTCCATCCATCCATCCATCCATCCATCCATCCATCCATCCATCCATCCGTCCATCCGTCTGTCCATCCGTTCGTCCGTCCATCCGTCCGTTCATCCATCCATCTATAATTCTTAACCACGCCCCTCTTACTGTTAGTTTGCTATGAGAGTAATGATGAACAAAACAGAACAAGTTCTGCTCCCTACTCAATATTCGCTTCATTTGAAAGTACATCACCATACTGAAATATGTCTCAGCAACTTTCATTACATGCATATATTTTTAGTGTTTTTTTTTTTTTTTTTTTTAAATCTGAGATATTTTTCAATGTCAATAGAGAAAACAATCAAATGCAGAGAGAACAATACTTCAAAGACAACGGGCAGGATTATTTGTTTTCCATGATGAGGGAGGAGTACTGCAAAAATACTGAAAATCAAACATTTTGACCATGATTTACAATAGACACCCACTAAAATGTAATTTAGTGTGACATTAGAGTGTCTACCAAGAAATCTCCTAGAACTAAATGGTATGACTGTTATGATGTTTTAGGGAGAGTTAATATTTCCATTATTTATATTAAATGCCACAACAATACTAAATAACTGTCATTTTTAACCTTTAAACTTTGAAACTTTGTTGCTATCCCTAAAACCACTAGAATTTACCTATTTTTAAACAAAAAGTCTTTAACAATAAAAACTCTGTCCCTTTGAAAAAAAAAAGAGCACTCATTCTTTTTTATATTTTAATAAGTTCAGATCAGAATACATATGTTGTTTCACTTTTACAAAATTATGTTCATACCTGCCAACACTCCCATTTTTCCCGGAAGTCTCTTATATTTTAGACTAATCTCCCACCACCCTCCTGTTTTGTTATTTCTCCTGGAAAACTCCCATAATTTTACCCACCAAACCCCTCCCCCGGTCCACAGCTTTTTGGTACAGTCTGTAACACCCCCGGGTCGTATAGTACCCGATCGCAGCAGCCGCCCGAAACACTAACACCACACCTAACCCAGTTCTCAATTGTGTTATTCAGACAAACACACACCGCAACCTCTCGGTATTTTAGACAAATGAGGGCAGGTATAATTATGTTATCCTAAATAACTGATTTATGTCAGATTTTTTTTAAATTTTTTGTCCACAAAGGTTATTTGAAATATTAAAGCAGACTCTGTTTTCTTTGATGTGAAAACAAAAATGTATCTACAGTATTTACTCGTATGTAAAACAGTCCATTTTTACCAATAATTAAATAATTTTTTATTTAAATTACAAGATCAATGACACTATTCATTCATTCATTTTCCTTTGGCTTAATCTCTGATTTATCAGGGGTCGCCACAGCAGAATGAACCATCAACTATTCTGGCATATGTTTTACGCAGCGGATGCCCTTCCAACCACAACCCAGTACTTGGAAACACCCATACGCTCTCATTCCCACTCATACACTATGGCCAATTTAGTTAATCCAATTGACTTACTGTATAGCGCATGTCTTTGGACTGTGGGGGAAACCGGAGGAAACCCACGCAAGCATGAGGAGAACATGCAAACTCCACACAGAAATGCCAACTGACCACTGACTTCTTGCTGTGAGGCGACAGTGCTTACCACTGAGCCATCATGTCGCCTTAATGCCACTATCTACAACTGTACAATGACAAAATGATCAAGTAAATATTTTACAGTACTTCAGCCGTTTGTCTAAAAATCATCTACAAAAGGTGTATGTTTTGTACAAATAAATGCATATGAACGATAAGATCAGGTAACTGCACTCTTTACTTATTTCATTGTCTTTTCAAATAGCGTGTGTGTTTTTTTCTCTCTTATTTTTGCGCATGACACACTTCTGCTTATGAGCTGTGGATCTGCACTCATCTGTCATCGGTGCTGGCCTCTGTCTCTGCCGCTCTGTACAGACACTCGCAGTTATATTTGAGCATATGGGTCACGGTGACAGAACAAATGTACCATAGACGCATCCAGGCATTAGCATGAAGAGTTTGTGTTTAATCTTGACAACAAATAACGCCAGCAACAAATCCAGGGAAAAGATTTTTGTGCACAAGGTGACTCACTGCAGCAGTACCGAGCCATTCGCACAGCGGGCGACTGAAGTGGAAATGCCAAGCTACTTTTCACCTTACTGGATCCTTCAAAGGGATAGTTCATCCCGAAATGAAGACTGTCATTTATTTACTCACCCTGATGTTGTTCTTAATTTTTTTAGGATGACAAAAGATAGTCCTTCTTATACTGTCTAGTGAATAACAAACAGGTTTAAGCTTTCAAAAAATGAGTCTGATGCAACGTATGGCATATATTCCAAATGTTCTGGATATATGCTGTATAAACAAAAATAAATGTGCAGGAAATCCTTGACCTTTTGCCTTCATGCATTCATGAAATTCTATTAGCGCTGCAGTTGAAGGGATAGTTAACCCAAAAATGAACATTTTCTCACAATTTCCTTACCATCAAGTGGTTGTAAACTTTTATGAATTTCTTTTTTTATCTGTTAAACACAAAGGAAGATATTCTGAAGAATGTTGAGGAAAAAAGTCATTTATATGCAAAAAACAAGAAATAAACTCAAACTGGTTTGGAACAAATAGAGGATGAGCAAATGATGACAGAATGATAAATTTTGGGTAAACTATCCTTTTAACGATTCTTCTGTGAAAAACAGACAAATACGTCATTTTTATGCATACATTAATAAAAAAGTTAAATAAATAAATAAATAAATAATATCTTAACTGATTTCTTTATCTCCAGACAAAAACTTCTGGAGATATTCTTCAAATTTCTGGTTAGAATGACAGTTGAGATTGAAACTTAATAACCTCTTTCTACAAGGAAAACATGTTTATTCATGTATTATTATGTGTAGAAAGTACATGGACTGTGTTTTGTGTTGCATTTCAGTTTAATTTCTCACATTTATCTGCAGCACTAATAGAGTGCACAAAGACTATTGCCAAGATAAGGATTTATGTAAAATGTTATTGTTATAATATTGTGAAATATAATACAGTGCTCAGCATATACAAGAAGGTGTTCCTCACAAATCTCTCTTTTAAATTGATATTTTTAATAGAAGCTATACAATATTATATTTGTGCATATACATTAGATTAGTCAGCACCGAAGCCAAATCTGGAACTTATCCAACAAAATAACTTACGATAAGGGTCCAAAAACTAGTACAGCCAAATTTATGTTATAGAAAAATATTAAATACAAATTTAAAAAGAGGAAAAACCAAGAGAAGCAAAAAAAAAAACTAAAAAATTTTGTCGATTGTAATTTTTTTTTTTGCAATATTTAGCTTGGATTTAATGGTATTATCTTTTTAATTTCTAAATATGTTTGATAACTAAAATATTATTTTATTTAAATATATCTGTTTAATAAATCTGTTTTGTTTAAATGCACCAAAATACATTGCCTATATTCACTGAGAAATGGATACAAATATTCATTTTCAAAATGAGCTGTACTCAATTATGCTGAGCACTGTATATATTTTCTTTTTCACCACCAAACTCTGATACACCCTATAAACACTGGAACTTTAAAAAATATATACTTTTTTACTTAAAGCCAGTTGCCATTCAGTGGTAATCCCTGGACAAGCATGAAATTACACTTTTTAAATGTTTCCTTTTGTGGTACAAAGAGAGAAACTATAACACCTTTGATACAGTTGAAGTCAGAATTATTAGCCCCCCTTTAATTTTGTTCTTTTCTTTTTTAAATATTTCCAAAAAGGTGTTTAACAGAGCAAGGAAATTTTCAAAGTCTGATCATATTTTTTCTTCTGGAGAAAGTCTTATTTGTTTTATTTAGGCTAGAATAAAAGCAGTTTTTAATTTTTTAAAACCATTTTAAGGTCAAAATTATTGGCTCCTTTAAGCTAACTTTTTTTTTAGATCATTTAACAATAACTTGCCTAATTATCCTAACCTGCCTAGTTAACCTAATTAACCTGGTTAAGCCTTTAAATGTCACTTTAAGCTGTATAGAAGTGTCTTGAAAAATATCTCGTAAAATATTATTTACTGTCATCATGACAAAGATAAAAGAAATCAGTTATTAGAGATGAGTTATTAAAACTATTATGTTTAGAAATGTGTTGAAAAATTCTTCTCCTTGTTAAACAGAAATTGGGGAAAAAATAAACAGGGGGGCTAATAATTCAGGGGGGCTAATAATTCTGACTTCAACTGTATATAACAGCTAATGATGTCTGAGATTTATACAATGAGCTCAAAGTAAAATTTCACTAAAGATTTGGTGGCAGTAAGTAAATCAGCAATAAAATGCTTTCCTTACATTCCTGAAAGGGATAGTTCATGCAAAAATGAATATTCTACTCTCATTTATTCACCATTCACTTGTTCAAACCTTTGAGTAAATTTCTGCAACACAAAAGAAGATATTTTGAAAAATGCTGGTTGCTGGGACACATTGACTTGCATAGTAAGAAAAAATACTACTGAAGTCAATGGGTGCCAGCAACCAGCATTTTTCAAAATATCATCTTTTGTATGCAACAGAATTGAAGGGTGAATTTAAGGGTGATTAAATTATGGCAGAATTTTCATTTTTAAGTGAACTATCCCTTTAAGTAGGCTAAACAAAAGTGTTGTTTTGATTTATTTACTTTTTATTTAAAATATTTAATAAGAAATATTTGCCAAAAAAATTCATTTGAAGAAATATATTTATTTTTAAATATTATTATCCATACAGACCTTGACGGAAATCTAAATAAGTCTTTTTTTTTGTTTGATTGCTTTCTAGTCACATGACAACAAAATGGCAACCTGCAATGTTGTTTATCAAGGCTGTGTCTGAAATTGCATATACTTTTTGAGCATAGCAAATTTTAAGAGAATGTTCAGTATGATATTTATGTTTGTAGTACAGATTTTTTTTACTCAGTGATCGTGCTGGCGTCAGCTGCGTTGCTTCTCTTCCATTTTTAAAACCTTATGGCCTTATGGGATTTAAGGTGTCCATCACGCACATTTCAGGATCTCGATGGAAGCAATAAGTCATCCAGGTACTTTGTCACATACTGTTACTGCCCACAATATAGTGAAGAAATCTATCATTTCAAACACAGTCAGTGACTTCATTTATTTAATATTAAAATGGTAAATTAAATAAATCAATATTTAATTTTTAATCAAAATTTAATTAAAGAAATATGCATTGATGTTTTGATTTATGATTATAATAAAATGTATATTTTTTTCAGTTTTTTTTTTTTTTTTTTAGAAATTATTGAAATAATAATTAAATTTATTAATTTTGCTTTAGCTTAACCCTTTAACTGCCCCACCAAGAAAAACTCCTTAACTTCTAATGTTGCTATTTAGCACACTCAATGCATCTTTTTTTCAACACAAAAACATCTTTTTAAAAACATAATCAAAATAAAACATTTTTGAATAATAAATCATCTTTATTTTTTGAAGTATGTTTTACAATATTTCAGATTCTCATTTAATATGTTTTTTTTTACTTTTTTCTTTTCTTTTTTTTTTTTTACAATAAAACCAAAATCAAGTGTAGTAGGATACAGGATTGTTTGTTTGATGTTTTATTTTTTATTTTATTTTTATTTATTTTTTTAAACCAACAATGCTGTGTAATGTAAAACATTATTTAAAACAGTCAAAAAATGGTCAACCATTTGGTAGAGCAGGCAGGGTCACCACAGCGAAATGAATCACCAACTACTCTGGCATATATTATACACAGTGTATTGAAATAATAATTATCCTTTTAATAATATATTTAATAAAAATTATAGCAAACTAATTACACCAATGTTTATTTTTTTCAAGAATTTTAGCTCTTAATGGTACTTTTGTTAGCTTTTTCAATCTCCAGTCATACTGTAAAGGAAAAAAATATCAAAATCATAGAAACTGAATATATGTTGCCAATATAAAAATAATATTTAAATGATTTCTGCATTTTGTGACCATGTCTTTGCGCACTACTCATGCACCTGTGCAACATTTGTGCAAGGATGAATATTATGCATTTGCAATGATCTGCAAACGTACAATCAGTAAACAAACTCAACTCTGTTTTCCAGCTGTCAGTGTGTGATGCACATGTTTATAAAGCACTGCAGGACATCTCCCCTCACCTTCCTCAACAGTTTGAGCACGTCCGTCGCCTCTTCTATCTTCCTCTCCCGGAGGAGCTTCTGCATCTCCCGGATCCAGGCGACCCGCCGGACATACGGGCTGTGGTTGCTTCTCCTAAGCATCCCGGGCAGCTTATCCGACCGGAGCATCAGCGACGTAAACAAAAAGTCTCCGCTGCGGTCGCTCTCTCCGGTGCTGTCCAGATGCTTCCGTCGCCTCCTCGAGAAATTCTCGTTGTCGAGACTGTTTTGTCTGCTCAGTCTGGAGCCCATGGTTTCGATTGACGCTAAAAATCACAATTTCACACTAAATACGACGCTCTTACCCCTCACGGCGTCACCATGGCAGCCCGGATGATACTAACGCCCAGCGGGCTCCACATCGGTCCGAACTTGAGTAGCACGTACTCGGTCTGCCAGCCAGCGAGTGTCCTTTGTGCGGTTTTCCTGGCGACACAAACATGTACAGTAGTTCGAGCAGGGGAGACGACCGTGTACTGCTCTTTATCGTCCTTGTGTTTGTGTTTGTTGTCAGCAGGACGCGTCCGCCTCTAGTTGATATTCAGTGGATGAGGATGATGGTGATGGTGATTCTCTCCACAGCACCACGCGTGGATCATTACCGAGGACTGTCCTGCTATTGGCTGTCGGGGTTCTCGTGTATCTGACCCACATGCCCAGATAGAACCGTCAAAACAACACCTTAATCGAATTTAAATGGTACTTTTTAGCTGTTAATTGCACTGATAGATGTGCAAGTTGCGGTTTTCCTGTGCTAACCAGCAAATAAATCAAAGCACATTGTGGCTTTTTGCAAATATATTTGCATATGTAGAAACAAATATAGCTACACATCTGTATACAGACAACTAAATACGATTTCTTCGTTATTTTACTCAAATTATTATTACAAATTATAGTAGACTATTATTATTTTTTTCCCCCAAAAGCAAATTATCCAGTTTCAAATATCAGTGAATAACTATAAGTCTTTGAGAATAATTTTGTGACTTATTTATTTTTGGTAAAACTAATAACCCACATGGAAAGAACCTATATGAGAATATATGCGCATATATGAAACCTATATGCAGTATATATGCACATATATGATAATATATATATATAGTTGAAGTCAGAATTATTAGCCCCGCTTCGTATTTTTTCTTCTTTTTATAATATTTCCCAAATGATGTTTAACAGAGCAAGGAAATTTTCACAGTATGTCTGATATTTATCACTTATTTGTTTTATTTCGGCTAGAATAAAAGCAGTTTTTAATTTTTTATACACCACTTTAAGGACAAAATTATTAGCCCCTTTAAGCTATATTTTTTTTCAATAGTCTACAGAACAAAGCATCGTTATACAATAACTTGTCTAATTACCCTAACCTGCCTAGTTAACCTAATTAACCTAGTTAAGCCTTTAAATGTCACTTTAAGCTGTATAGAAGTGTCTTGAAAAATATCTAGTCAAATATTATTTACTGTCATCATGGCAAATATAAAATAAATCAGTTATTAGAAATGAGTTATTAAAACTATTATGATTAGAAATGTGTTAAAAAAAATATTCTCTTCGTTAAACAGAAATTGGGGAAAAAATAAACAGGGGGGCTAATAATTCTGACTTCAATTGTATATACGCTGCATATATTCCACATATAGGCAAAATTGAGGTGCATATATGTGCAGATACAGGCCATATAGGTCTCCTGTATTGCTTATTTATATCCACATATGTACATACAAGATATAGCTCATACAGTATCTCACTTTGGCAACATGTCATACTGTACATGATGCTTAGCTCATATTTTCTATTATCAAGGCAATAACTAAGAACTAACTAAAAAAAATGCAACCATACTGTAATGCTACCATATGTATGTGTGATGTATGTGTATGTGTGAACACTTGAAATTGGTGTCACATGTAATTGGCATGTTATGGAATTTAACTATGGCAAACAAATGAGAGGAGATGAAAAGCTATAATGTCTACATGAATTCCTGAAACATTTACAAGGTCAATTCTTTTGTTGTATGAAGATAGTGGAATAGAAGGAAATGTAAAACAAAATGGTTTGTGTTTTGTTTTGTTTTGTTTTTTCCTGTTCAGTTTTTTTGTTTTATTTTTCTTCTAGTTCTTGTACAATTTATTTTCTTGTACTATTTGATTGTTCTTAAGTAAATGTCCAGTGGCTATGGATTTTAATAATTTTACTAATCTATAGGTAACATATAGGTAAATATATAGGTGAACATATACAGTATATGATCAAAATTTGTAAATTTGAAAGTCACTACTTAGTCCTATTTGAAGTTATCCTCACGGAAATCTAAAAATGAATTCATACATGAAATCATAGTAACTTTGTTATTTACTGCACATGTATTGTTAAATCCTATGTTTTAAATTAGCATTTAATCTAGATTAATCAGAGACTGTGATTTTAACATGTTAAAAGCTTTTAATCAATCAATCAATCAATCAATCAATCAATCAATCAATGAAAGGTCAGCACATCACAGGTCTTCTGCAAGCATTAAATGGCCATGACATATTTTGTCTCACTGAAGACCTTCTAACAGATATCGTGGCCTAGAAACAAGCTTTTCACTATCTATCCAAAGTGACATGACAAATGGAATAGACCTTAGCTAAAGACCTTACTGATGTCCCTGTCTGATTTGCAGACTTGCAGCCTTTTTCAAAATATCGGCTGAAACTCCAGGTCTTTTTCCAGTGTGAAGACAAGCTAAAAAATAAAAATCTGTAGGGGATGGGGAACATTTTTTGGAACACATTTGGCCCATTACCAAATGAGCATATAAATGGAGAAGTACTTGTATTTAAAAACTATTATTTAATAGAGGCTAACTTTATCATTAAATAGTGCTTATTTGTTATACGGATGTCTTATAATATATTTTTTATTATTGAACACATTTCAATTGCTCCAAGGGATTGAACTGTGGCCATTCTGATATATAATGTTGTTCATAATGATGCTTCTTTGTACATTAGGGCAGATGGGGTAACACTTTCTCCAACTAAGAACAATTTACAAATCAACTGATTTACTATACACATGCTCAGTTCAGTCCTTATGCCACAGTTAAAAATAGTAAAGTCCGATGGAAGATAAAGCAGATGTTAAAGGGGAGAAACTAAATTTGAGGTAAAAAGTAATTGTACTTTTTTTATGGTCATTCCTGACTTGTAGGTAAACTTATCAATGTTAAATTATGTTGATTGCACTATAAAATGCTGGGTTCCACACAATACATTTATGTTGGGATAACACATACAGAAATTATGTTAACTTATTGGTTTTTACTCATGTAAGTGGATTGAACAAAAAACTATTAAGTTGACCCCCTAAAAGTCTAGAATTGTGTTGTTTCCGCACATTTTAAATAAGTAGTTTGTACAAACTTCATTTTTTGAGAGTTCTGTAGATAGTTTTAAGTTGCTGGTGCTATTGTTTTAGCTGTAAAGCGAGGAAATTCATGCGTACAAGACTCTGGGTTAGTTGCAACATCAATGAAGCATGAGTTACAGAAGCTTAAAGCTAATTTAGTTGTATTTTTCATTCCAATATGCCAATAGATCATGGAAGAGAAATACCTCAATGCTAAAATAAGTTTTGGTTCAGTCTTTCACTTGTCCTCTGTGAGCCCATAAATCAGGGGTGCCCAAACTCAGTCTTGGAGGGCCGGTGTCCTGTTTAGGTCCAACCCCAGTCAGACACATCTGAACCAGCTAATCAAGCTGTTTCTAGGTATAATAGAAACTTCAGGCAGGGTTGTTGAAGGAAGTTGGAGCTAAGCTATGGCACTCCTGCCATAACTAATGCAAACACACAAAAAAAGTTTTCAATTGTTGAAGCTGATCCATATTTCTCAATTTTGTTCAGCTTTATAACACACATAGATGAACAATATTTATACTGAAAAGCTCCAAAATCCAACTTACAAATCCACCATTTTAGTCATAATCCTTATTTCGTAATGTTTCAGAATTGTCCTGTACATCTCAGCCCAGCTAACCCCGATTATATATGGGGTGAATGACAACATTTCACTCTTTCTGTTTGATACTGAACTATGCATTTTCTGTTTGTGCTGCAAAGATAACATCTACATCAATTCATAGTGACAGTTTTAACTGGCTTAAAAGAGTTCGAAGATAGACAATCAGATTTGGTTTTGGCCTCTTATGAAGTGGTGAATTCTGTTTCAAGATCAGATAGTAGAAAGTGTGAGGTTTCAACCATTGAGTGAAATTATAGTAGTTAGTACTGGCACAGCCTGACACCAGGTTTGTTCACCCAGTTACACTCCCTGTGGCAAGGCACCCGTTTATGATTGTAGTGTGTTTACTAACAGCCCTAAAGCTAAAAAAAAATGGTCATGCACATCCGTCAAGTGCATGTTTACATTGAAAAACAGAAAGTAGTGGATTGTAATGGAAAAATGTGTTCTGTGTGAACGAGCCCTTACTGTGGCTGTTGTGTGTGGTTGTCAGTAAGGATCAAGTGTTCTGTCTACATCATAATGAACAGTTTAAACACTAGTTGTTAAGAATGAGTTAATAATAATGTGCCCCTCCAGGTAAAGTCATAACATAATACATTAACAGATCATGAGTTCATGTTGGTCAAGTTGCGTTTTAATGATTATTGTTTCTCATAGAGTGAGTTGGTCGCTGGTTCAAGTACCGGCTCGGCCAGTTGGCATTTCTGTGTGGAGTTTGCATGTTCTCCCTGTGTTTGCGTGGGTTTCCTCTGGGTGGTCCGATTTGTAGGTGAATTGGGTAAGCTAAATTATCTGTAGTGTATGAGAGTGTGTGTGTGAATGAGTGAATGGGTATTTCCCAGTACTGGGTTTCGGTTGGAAGGGCATCCGCTGCGTAAATCATATCCTGGAATAGTTGGTGGTTCATTCCACTGTGGCGACCTATGAAATACAGACTAAGCCGAAGGCAAATGAATGAATAAAGTGTTAATTAACTGATTAATTAACAAACATGTACTAACAAGTAATTCATTATTACAGATGTATTTAGCTTTATAGCTAACTCTGGCACATGTCATGTTGTACATTGTCCCTGTATAAAAAAAAAAAAAAAACAATTATTCACACATGAACTCAGTTTACTCATGTTGTGGTTAAAGTTAATTCTTGATTAGCACGTTTTAACATATGATTAGTTCATAATAAAGTAACATTTAGTTTACATATTAGTATATTGTAATCTATATACTGTTATCATAACGTATTAACTAATTAAGCATTAATTAAAATAAACATTATTATAGCAACCAAAGAGAAACTAACATTAAAAATCGAGCCAAAGAGTCCAAGTAAGCAAACCTTGTTTTCCACAATGCTGAAAAAAGGTTTTCTGTTATACAATATGATCAGGGCTTGACATTAACTTTTTTGATCATCGGCCACTGTGGTTAGCAGTTTTCCGTTACTAGCCACTCTGCATTTTCACTAGCCATAATTTTGTTGTTGGGAAAATATATTTTATATGTATAAATTTGACTTTGACATGCTAAAATACTTGATTTAAATTTTGTGTTATGACCCCATGCCTCCTCATTCATTTCACTTTTTGTGTGTCGTGTATGAGCATGAGCAAATGGGTCATGGTTTCATAGTGTTATACAGCAATTAGTTGTTATTTCACATGACTTTTCAGAGCTCAAAATTAAGGATTTACCAAATTTATCTCTGACCACACCAAACAATATTATTTCTTAGCCACACATTTTAAATGTGTCAAAACAAGCAAAATATAGCAGTATACAATACTTTTTTATTTAACAAAACATTTCTTAAAAAACAAAGAAAAGCAATTGACTTTTAAAAATAATTATTGTCATGTATCTAAAACTATGCACAGTAATCTGTCCTGGCTAAAGGTCTCTCAGATCACCAGTTAACTACACATAAATGGAGAGTTAATCTCCCATTAAAGCAATATTGTAAAAAAAAAAAATAATTAAACCATATTAACAAAAATAAAAGCAAATAAAACCTTAAGCAAAGGTGAAAAACACACCGCGTGTGATAATGAAAGGATGATCACATGCACACAGTTAACTTTAGGCCAATTAATAATCTGTTCAAAGTGAAAGCAACCGGTGCTGCTTACAAAAAGACAAATTTGAAGCTTTTGAAAGCAGCAGGACTGTGGGTGCATGTTCATCACTTTTTGTCTAGTCTATTTGAAAGAGGACCGATCACAGTTGCGTTTCCAGACACGGTTGCTTCACGAAAGGAAACAGGAGCGTGCACGCGTTTTAAGCAGTCACGCGCATCACATCAGTTGTTAGCGTGAGTGATCATCCTCTCATTCGGTATTCACTTGCTTTCTTCTGCTCGCGTGATCACAATTATTTTTGTCAGTCGTGCTGCTTCTCGATTCTAAGATCACATTTGCACCAATATTGGGTCAACCTTATATTGTTAAACCCTGCTTTTAAGAAAACTACAATTTAAAAATTATTTTCAACCAGTCAAAGTGGCTAGTGGGAGTGTCTGTCTGACCCGCCAAAGCTGAAATCTACCCGCATTTGGCAGATTGGTGGGTGGTAATGTAAAGCCCTGTACTGTATATGATATTTGCAAATGTTCTGTTTTTCAGATATTTAAAATAGTTAATAAACAAATATCACTATAGGCTTTTTTTAAGATGTCAGGCAAAAATAAATAGTCAAGCAGGTTTGTTCAGCATAGGCTCATTCTGAAAACGTAACCCTATATATTTCTGGAGATTGTGAATTATGTAGCCAGAGCTACGTAGGGCTGCATTTTGTCTTTAAAACAAAAGCTATGGGGCGGTTTGTCTGCGTTCCTTTTCGCGCCTACCAGCGGACCGTTTACCTCCATATGGACGGCTTTTCTGCTGTTACTAGTTTGTCCAGTGGCTCGTCACATCAGAGGATTTGTGGCGCAGAACAGATTTGACCGTGATGACGGGATTCGAGTCAGACGAAAAATGGTTCCAGAATGAAGGTAAAACAAAAACAGAAGCCAAAAAACAACACAAACAGCAGGGTGAGAAAGTGGTAAAATCTGAAAATGTGATAAAAATTAGCCTGCCGCAAGGGTTTTTTTTAATATGGATACCGTTTCAAAATACTATCGGTTGGGTTTAGGGAATGGGGTGGTGTTAGTCAGTCGGTTGGTCAGTCAGTCAGTCAGTCAACAGCGGCCTCTGGTGGATTTACATGAGAACAGCAGGTGCGAATGGCATTCGCGAGAGAAATTTAAGATCTGAAAAAGCATACACAGCGGCCAATGGTGGATTCGCGAAAACAAAAACTGCAAAAAAAAAAAAAAAAAATAGCTCCTGGGATGTATTTGGTGCTCTCCAGAAATGTATATAGGGCTACATAATCAGAATGAGCCTGGGTTGGGTTTGTTGATTTCATGTAAGGTTGTCCCCTTAATACAGTCCTTATGCATGTTGTCCCCTATAACACCCAGTTATGTTACATGTGAGATTCTTATAAGCTAATTTTGATTAACTTACTTAACATGAGTCATTCATTCATCATATTTAAATGTCACTGATCATGTCCATCTGTGCATGACCACACACTATGTCCATATTCTGATGCTATGTTCTGAAAAATGTTTGATTGTTGTAACTTTGACTCAAATATGAACAAACCCAACCGTTGGGTTAAAAAGTATCATTTACATGTAATAAAAACAAAGAAAATATTACAATTGGGGCGACATTGTGGCTCAGTGGTTGGCACTGTTGCCTCACAGCAAGAAGGTTGCTGATTCGAGTTCCGGCTGGGCCAGTTGGCATTTCTGTGTGAAGTTTGAATGTGCTTCGGTTTCCCCCACAGTCCAAAGACATGCAGTATAAGTGAATGGAATAAACTAAATTGTCCGTAGTGTATGTGTGTGAAGTGTATGGATGTTTCCCAGTACAGGTTGCAGCTGGAAGGGCATCCGCTGTGTAAAACATATGCTGGAATAGTTGGCGGTTCATTCCGCTTTGGTGACCCCAGATTAATAAAGGTTCTAAGCTGAAGGAAATGAAATGAAATATTATCGTAAAACAATCGTAAAACAACCCAGTATTTTTAGAGTGTAGTAGCAGGAGTTCTAGCAGAATAACATGTTACAAAGATCATCTAAACTCTTGTCCAAACAGTCGTCAGATCTCAATCCAATGCCTTTGGGATGTGCTTGAATGTGAGCATTAGCTGTAATGTTAGTGAATGCTGTTAAATCCAGTGACTCACTGGCTCAATAACTGTTAAATCCCAAAACGTCTCGCTGTCCAAGTCACCGCTCCCCTCAAATACCTAAACAAGACTCTACATATTGAAATAAAGCACAAATGACATGCTTTAATGGGAATTAAAAATCATGCCCTACCATGATTTCTAAATAAGAGCTGAAATGCAATAGTTTCAAACTGACTTAAATGATTGTGAGCATTAATGGATTAGCCGATCAAATAACATGTCATGAGTTGTTTGGATAGTTGATTTTTCCAATTCAATTCTATAGTAGGCAAGTGGTTAACTTTCTCTCTCTAAATTGATGGAATAAAAGTGTGTCTGTGTGTGAATATTTATGTATATTTACTCAACAACTAATTGAGGTTTCATGGCACGATTTGACTGCTGAATGACAAAGCATTTTAATAAATCCTGAACATAAAAAAGGAGGAACTGAAGACAAACTACAGACAAATTACAGTTCCTGCTGACACGCGCTTACTGAACTGAGGATGATGGGACAAAAGGTCCCATGAACAGGTCTAATGTCTTGGTCTATTATGAAAAGTGCTGACTTGCTGTTTTTATGGTACCGGTATTACATAACTGTGCTCTTTGACGCCACTTTAAAGCATTCAGAGTGTAAGAAGGTGCTAGAATTTTCTGGAATATAGTGCCAGGGGTCTAGAATAATCTTCAGCGTAAAATTCCTGGGAGCTTTACAAACACAAAAGTGACATTTTCAAAGTCAAGTTTGTCATTCATTTAGCTGGAAGTCAACAACAACTGCGTCCGGGAAATCTTATGCAACAGACCGTGCTGACTCACATACTTTAATAATAACATTCACAAGTCTGAGATAAACCGGCGGAGATGAGTGAACATGGTGAAATAACTGATAACTTCACAGGAATGACTTCAAATCAGTTTCACAATTTTGGAATATGTGGGACAGGACATTTTGCTGGGATGACTCAAGTGGACATGGACAATTTGTTCAAAACTTGATATCCATCAAAATTTCAGAACGATCCTAAGAGCTTCTTGTTCTTTGGTGGAAGAAAGACCTTTTGTACAAGGGAATTTACATGGCCAATGTCACAGAATGTTCTTATTTAAATAGTGACTTACTTTTCACTGACGACGGTGACAATATCTTCAATATGTTTATCCATTTTATTTTATTTATTCATTTTTACAGTTTAAATGTAAAATATAATCCCATATTTTGTCTTGGACTCTGTATTTTTGTGTAAATGCCTGGAGGGAGGGCGGGACGATTGTCTTGTCATCAAGACTACAGTAGTTTGACCTCTAAAAGCTCCTATAAGCTCTTAAAAAACAGGGTGAGGTTTCATGAGTAACACCTGCCTTTTTGTGTAATAGACTTTTTGACAAATCACCTTGTCTCGGCCAATCACAAAGCAGGTCTGAGACCAGGTTGATTTATAACCTCTGGAGTTAAACTTTAATTAGCACAGATTAGATCAGTCCTCAGCCCCATTCACTCTTGTCCTGATACATACATTTATACAGGGAAGGCATTCAATCTCTGGATTATGGTTCATCAAAATAAATCGTCTGTGAGGTTTGTCTGTCGGTCTGGATTTCTGTCTGTTTCTCTCTTTCTATTTCCGTCTGTTTGCTTGTCTGTCTATCAATTTCTGTCTGTCTGTGTATCTATCAATTTCTGTCTGTCTGTTTATCTATTTATTTCTGTCTGTCTGTTTATCTATCAATTTCTGTCTGTCTGTTTATCTATTTATTTCTGTCTGTCTGTTTATCTATTAATTTCTGTCTGTCTGTTTATCTATCAATTTCTGTCTGTCTGTTTATCTATCAATTTCTGTCTGTCTGTTTATCTATCAATTTCTGTTTGTCTTTCTTGATTTTTGTCTGTATCTCTCTTTCTTTTTCCATCAGTCTGCTTGTCAATCTGTTGATTTCTGCCTGTCTATCACTTTATGTCTGTCTGCCTGTAAATCAATTTCTGTCTGTCTGTATATCTATATTGATGTCTGTTTGTCTGTCTTATCTTTCTATCTTGATTTTTGTCTGCATCTTTCTATTTTCATCTGTCTGTGTGTCTGTCTATCAGTTTCTGTCTGTCTGTCTGTCTGTCTGTCTGTCTATTTCGATTTTAGTCTGCATCTTTCTATTTCTCTCTGTCTGCCTGTCTGTCGTCTATCACTTTATGTTTGCCTATCTATCTATTAATACTAATGTCTGTTTGTCTGTTTATCAATTTCTGTCTGTCTGTCTATCTGTACTGATGTCTGTCTGTCTGTCAATTTCTGTCTGTATGTCTGTCTGTCTATCTATATTGATGTCTGTCTGTCAATTTCTGTCTGTCTATCTATACTGATGTCTGTCTGTCTATCAATTTCTGTCTGTCTATCTCGATTTTTGTCAGCATATTTCTATTTCCGTCTGTCTGTGTTTCAAGAGTTCACACTTAGCTCATGATTTA
The DNA here is from genome assembly GCA_903798195.1 of Danio kyathit. Lineage (NCBI taxonomy): Eukaryota > Metazoa > Chordata > Actinopteri > Cypriniformes > Danionidae > Danio > Danio kyathit. The sequence continues at coordinate 47,959,547 of LR812526.1, forward strand.
TCACATAGCTTGTTTGGCATGCTGTCCCGGGAGAGAGCCCTGAGCTCAAGGGATCCTCGGGCCCAGGGCTCCCCCCTTTTACATGGCGAGGGGAAATTGAGCTCAGGTCGATCTCAAACTCCCCAGCTGCTGAGGCCAAGGTGAACTTCATGAGAGTAAGACATTAGAAAAAGATTTAGGCTTATTATAGAGCATATTTGGCCGGTGGGAGGAAACCGGGGAACCCGGGGGAAACCCACGCGGACACGGGGAGAATATGCAAACTCCGCACAGAAATACCAGATGACCCAGCAAGGACCTGACGCCATTGGTATTCTTGCTGTGAGGCAACAGTGCTAGTCACTGGGCCACCGTGCCGCCCATTCTGGATAAAGGTGGAAGAAGGGGAGGAGGAGGGTTTCTTCCAAATGAAGATAGATGTAGAGAGGAAATAAGGATATATATATAGTGACTTGGGGTGCTTTGATTGGAAGATCATGATTAGCTAATGTAGGCCAGCTGGGTCAATCATGAGCACATGCTCCTCTCGAAATTAGTTTAAAATTAAACTTCACTTCAAGAGTTCACACTTAGCTCATGATTTATCACATAGCTTGTTTGGCATGCTGTCCCGGGAGAGAGCCCTGAGCTCAAGGGATCCTCGGGCCCAGGGCTCCCCCCTTTTACATGGCGAGGGGAAATTGAGCTCAGGTCGATCTCAAACTCCCCAAAAAGCAAATGATAAGCGCTCGGGACAGCAGCCGCGTATTTACAACAGGAACTCCCCAAAGTGCAAAGAAAAAAGCGCTATATCCGGCTGCTGGATATAACGTGAAGAGTTGGTGTGGGGATAAGCTTTTCTAGGGAGTGTGTGAAGGCCAGGGTAGGTCTGGTGGCTATGAAATAAATAATTGGAGGCTAAGTTTGACTCCTGCGGGAGTCTGAGTGTGGCTAGGAGTGTAGGTGGGGGAGACTCATGGGAAGAGTTGGGGCTTAAGTAGGGCTTCTGTGGGAGTCAGTGCTTAAAAGAAGGTTTGTGAGAGGTGATAGAGAAGGGTGTGGAGTTGGCTGATTAAGAGGGAAAGAGATTTGGCAGCAGAAATATTCGACGCTGCTGGGGGAAAGAAAGGGGAGAGAAGCTGGAAGAAACATAAGTATGCCATAAAATTACTGTACAGAATATACAAACTATACAGAATGCAGCAGAAGCACTCATGCTGGCAGGTAGCTTGACACTGGCCTGGGAAAAGAAGGGGAAGGCAGCTGGAAGTAACACAGATAAAATATATGAACAATACAATATAGGCATGAAACATACTAGTGGACTCCTATGCTTAATGAATGCACTAAAGCAGCGAAAGCACTCGACCCTGGCAGAAAAATAAAACGGGAGGGAGACCGGCTGCAAGTAACACACGTATGCTATACTATTACTATACAGAATATACAAATTAAGCAATAAAAAGATACTAATGCAGCGGGAGCCCACAACGCTGGCAAGGGGAAAGAAAAAGGGAGAGCTGTTGGAGGTAACCTAGTTACTATGCAAAATACAAAATATAATGAACATGGAATGCTTGTGAACTACTATGCAGAATAAACAGGTTAATGCCGATACTGGTGAATACTATACAGAATAAAACTGATGCAGAGGAACCACTCGACGCTGGCAGGGGGAAACAGGAAGGTGAGGGCGATAGGTGAGGCTCTTGCGAGAGCCAAAGCTCATATAAACTCCTGCGGGAGTCGGAGCTTAGGGTAATGTTAAGGTGGAGAAAGGAGGTTGGATAAAAAAGGTAAGGAGTAAAGGGCTAGGCAGCAGAAGCACTCGACGTTGGCAAGGGGAAAGAAAGGGGAGAGCTGCTGGAAGTGACATGATTATTATGCCGAAATACACAATATAATAAACAAAATAGTAATGGACTACTATGCAGAATAAACACTAATGTAGACAGTTGGTGAATTACTATATGGAAAATAAATAAACTGGTGCAGCGGAAGCACTCAACACTGGAATGGGAAAATGAAGGTAGCTGGAAGTGGACACAGATATACAGTACTTTACGATTAATATGCAAAAGACACAATATAAGACATAGAAGACAATAGCAAACTACTATGCAGAATAAATTAATTAAAGCAGCGGAAGCACTTGATGCTGGCAGGAAAAAAGAGGGGGAGAGCAGCTGTAAGTAACACAAATATGCAATACAATTACTATACAGAATATACAAACTATGGAATAAGAAAGATACTAAAGCAGCGGGAGCACACAACGCTGGCAGGGGGGGAAGAAAAGGGAGAGGCTGTGGAGGTAATGAGATTACTATGCAAAATACAGAATATAATAAACATGAAATGCTAATGAGCTACTATGCAGAATAAACAAATGTAGATACTGGTGAATGACTATACAAAATAAATAAACTGATGCAGCGGAAGCACTCAATGCTGGCAGTGGAAAAAGGGAGGTGAGGGGGATAGGTAAGAGGTGTAAGAGCAGAAGCTTGTGCTGACTCCTGTGATGAGAGTCTAAGGCAAGGGGTTAAGAGCTGGGAAGGAACAGCGGAAGCATTCAACGCTGGCAAGGGGAAAATAAGGGTGAGGGTGAAAGGTGAGGCTCTTGCGAGAGCCAAATCTCATGTTGACTCCTGCGGGAGTCTGACCTTAGGGTAATGCTTAGATGGAGCAAGGAGGTTAGATGAGATTCAAAGGCAAGGGGTAAAGAGCTGCGAGGGAAACAGTGGAAGCACTCAACACTGGCAGGGGAAACAGAAGGTGAGGGTGAAAGGTGAGGCTCTTGCGAGAGCCAAAGCTCGTGTTGACCCCTGCGGGAGTCTGAGCTTAGGATAATGCTAAGATGGAGCATGGAGGTTAAATGAGAGTCTAAGGCAAGGGGTAAAGCTGGGAGGGAAACAGTGGAAGCACTCAACACTGGCAGGGGCAACGGAAAGGTGAGGGTGATAGGTGAGGCTCTTGCGAGAGCCAAAGCTCGTGTTGACCCTGCGGGAGTCTGGGCTTGTGGTGGTGCTGATGGAGCAAGGAGGTTAGACGAGAGTCAAAGGCAAGGGGTAAAGAGCTGGGAGGGAACAGCGGAAGCACTCAATGCTGGCAGGGGGAACAGGAAGGTGAGGGTAATAGGTGAGGCTCTACCAGAGCCTAAGCTCAGATTGACTCCTGCAGGAGTCTGAGCCATAGAGGGGGTTTGCTAGGGATGGACAGATAGATGGCTTTGGATAGAGGATAAAGGGGTGGCCAAGATTGGGCTGAGAGGTTTAATAGGACCGACTGGGGTTTGAAATAAAAAGACTGAGCCGAATTTAGGATTTGAAAGGCTTCAGAAGACCATTGACCGAGGGTCTGGATCTGATGCTGGGAAAGCCTGTTAATGGCTGCTGTGGTGGCAGAGCCAATTCTGAATGAATGGCTGGGAAATGGTTAAGGAGGGAATCGTGAGAGGCGGAGGACTTTGAGGTGTTTCTGGAACCAGAGACGTGATACTGGACGATTAGCGTCGTCAGTAAAAAGGGGAGGGCTAGGGGGTTTGTTTCTTGTGATCACCTCAAGTGTAGGTATGCTAGGAGGGGGTGAGTGAGGGCAGAGATGTTGGAGATGTAAATGACATGTCCTTTGTTGAATTGATCTGTCTTACTTTGCAGGATGAGGAAACCCTATATTTCCTCATCGAACAAAATTAGATCTGCTATGGTGGGGTGGAGTGAGGGGTTGAGTTTGAATATGTTCCATGCTGTGATGTGTGACTGAAGGGCTCTGAGGGCTTCTACTTGGAAGATAAGCGATATAGGGTTTGGTGGAAGTTATAAAGGGGGTGGCTTAAGGTAATGTCGTTTCTGGAAAGGGAGGGACAGGCGTTGGGTTGGGGTCCACTTCTGGAGCCAATGACCAGAGTTCTGGAAAGAAAAATGAGAAAGAGTCAGTGATTTGGTTTTGCAACCTGGCACGTGTCCAGCAGACATGATAAATTGTTTTTTGGCTAATGTCAAAATAAGATGTCTTAAAAGTAGCATTAACGTTTGGGGAGTAGGAAAGCCTTTTTCTATGCATTGGACGGTGTTTCTTTGTCACAATGAATGAGAATACTAGAGGTGGACCATTCGTCTCCCTATAGTATGGCGGCAGCGACCATTGGGTTCAGTTTGAAGAAAGCTGATGAACAATAGTTTTCTGGACTTGAAATCGATTGAGGGGGCCATATGGTGGCGAACTAGTGGCCTACGAGTAATCTTTGAACCCAACTGATGGGGCAGCATCAGTATATAGGCTAATGACTAATGGGGTGAGAACAAAATTGCTGTAGAAGGAACAGCCGTTCCATAGCTTAAGGAAGGCAATCCATAAGCTGAGTTCATTGCGGGTGGGTTTGGTGAGAGAAATTGTGTCTTTTAAATTGTGGACTGTGATAGGGAGCTGGAGCAGGTAAGTTGTAAATAGGTGACCTTTTCTTGAATTATAAGGGAAAGAGAAATGGTTTGGTCAATTTTCTCTTTAGGAAGGGAAATTTTTGCGAATCCAAGTTGATGCCTAGAAATTCTATAGATGTATTGGGTCCAGCCTCTGTGAGAGGAATACCTAGATTGGCGAAAACCTTTTGGGTGATCTCTAGGTGTTTGACTGGAAGCGATGTGGGGGAGAGATGATTAGAATATCATCTAAAAGTTGGATGAGACGGGGATTCTGAAATTATTAGATAGAATCCATTTGTCGGAGAATTTGCGACTTGCACTGCTTATGGCACTAATGCATAAAATCTTGAATGGTGGGGCAGAGAATGGTCCAATCATAAGTAGTTGTCGATCTCTTTTTAAATAAGATGATCGACAGTTTCGGGTTCTGCAATAGCTGATTAAAGATTAGGACAAAGACTAATGGAAGGGAGAGCTGAGACGCCCGGTGGAAACCGTGGGTTAGACCTGAAATGAGAAAGTCAGAAAGATTAGTGTCAGTGTGAGAACGCAGTTCTCTAGCAAGGTGAGAAATATTTACAGGAATCGAGAGATAATGTTTTAAATTTTTTTTTGGTAGACATTTGTCCCCCCACGAGATGGTGGAGCTGAGGATATGGAGCATGGCTTGGCTGGTGGTCCTGGAAATACCTCTTGAAGGCAGAGTAGGTGAAGTGATAAGTTTAAATCCTTATGGCGTATTACGATCGGACTTCAATGTTCGTTGTGTAGAATAATTTCATGAGCCGGGTAATTTTCAGAAGTTAAATAGCTGTCGGAAGTGGCGGGGTTTATTTATCTGTTTGTTTATTTAATTTTATTTATTTTTAATTTATTTATTGATTTGACTTCGAAAACGATGTTGACATTTGATTTGTACTTAAACTGTATTTATTAGAAACTGTGTCAATGGAATGTTGGCTATGGGCTTTACTTTAAAACATGATTAAATAACATTACGTTTGGAATCCTAACATGATTAAAATTAGAAGCATAACTGACCCAATTTGTACACAAAGTCTTTGCAACAGAGTCTGTTCATGAACTATAAGGAGAGAGGGCGGGACTATCTCATGTTCTGAGAGCTCTTGAATAGTGACACTTCTCCTTTCAGCTATTGGCTCAATGGAGTGTCAATCAAAAGTGCAAAGGTCAGCGGCCATTTTGTAGACCAAGTTACAAGTGTTTGTCTACAAGATGCTACTTTACTGAACGCACTCCAATGACTATTTTGGATGACAGCAGTGTATCCATGGATGTTTATCAACGTATAAAATGTTATGGACTAATGTTTTTATGGATAGGATTGCTTTGATCCTTGCAGTCGAATTACTCCAAGCAGTTAAAATGTTATGGACCTTTGGACAGGCCGGAGGCTTGAGAGGTGGGTTTATTTGGTTTGTTATAATTGCTGGTTGGACACAGTTCAACAGAGGACACTAGTCCATAGTGTTTGTGTCTTTTTTAAAAAGGTTTAAATGATTCTAGTCACGCCTTTGTAAAGATATACAAAATGTTTAGTCTTGCTGGAGAGTAGTTAATTTGCGAGGTTTCCCTTAAGGCATGCTATGTACGTTACCACAGGTGGACTGCTAAGAGAGCAGTAAGAGTTTGGCTTCATTGCAGTGGCTGAAGTTTCAGGGAGAGCAGGGCTCTGGTTGAAGTTGTAGATGTTTGTTGGTTATGTCCATGTTGCTAGGTTGAAAGTGAAATGCTGTAAAAGTTTTTTAGAGCTAGAGCTTTTTAGTAGCAGGAAGCGTTCTTCCAAATGAAGATAGATGTAGAGAGGAAATAAGGATATATATATAGTGACTTGGGGTGCTTTGATTGGAAGATCATGATTAGCTAATGTAGGCCAGCTGGGTCAATCATGAGCACATGCTCCTCTCGAAATTAGTTTAAAATTAAACTTCACTTATCACTTTATGTCTGTCTATCTGTCTGTAAATCAATTTCTGTCTGTCTGTCTGTCTATCTTGATTTTGTCTGCATTTTTCTATTTCTGTCTGTCTTGTCTGTCTGTGTGTTTATCACTTTATGTCTGTCTGTCTGCCTGTAAATCAATTTCTGCCTGTCTGTCTATCTATATTGATGTCTGTTTGTATGTCTGTCTTTCTGTTTTTTCTGTTTATCTCAGTTTTTGTCTTATTTCAGTCTATCTGCTTGTCTCTCTCTCTGTGTCTATCATTTTATGTCTGTCAGTCTGTTTATCTGTTTGTTTGTAAATCAATTTTTGTCTGTCTATTTATATTGATTTCTGTCTGTCTGTCTGTAAATCAATTTTTGTCTGTCTGTCTATCTATATATATATATTGATGTCTGCTTGTCTGTCACTTTAGGTCTGTCAGTCTGTTTGTAAATCAATTTTTGTCTGTCTATCTATCTAAATTGATGTCTGCTTGTCTGACTGTGTGTCTATCACTTTTTTTCTGTCAGTCTGTTTGTAAATCAATTTTAGTCTGTCTATCTATAATGATTTCTGTCTGTACGTCTGTCTATCAATTTATATCTATCTTGATTTTTTTGTCAGCATCTTTCTATTTCCGTCTGTCTATCACTTTATGTCTGTCTGTCTGTCTATGTCTCTATATGGATGTCTGTTTGTTTGTATGTCAATCAATTTTTTTTTTGCCTGTCTGTCTATCACTTTATGTATGTCTATCTATCTATATTGATGTCTGTCTGTCTGTCTGTCTGTCTGTCTGTCTGTCTGTCTGTCTGTCTGTCTATCTATCTATCTATCTATCTATCATCTAATCACAACAAAATTTGCAAAGCCATGTGCTTAGAGATAAATATAATATACGCATAGAAACTTCTCCTCTGGTCTATACTGTGAACATCTGTCTGTCTGTCAATAGGATCAGGAACATTTTAATTACTTGATTACTTGACTGCTTTAAAGCTTGGTTTTGCACAAGTATGACTCTCTCTGAACTCTGCATGCTGGGCTCATACAAATGTAATACAGTGTGCTGTTACGCTGTAGGAATGCCGAACCTTAATTGTTATTAAACTCACAGAAAATCTGAAAACACCGGTGATTATGGTGCGTAACTGTAAAGGGTTTATTCCACAGGTCTGTTGAGCCGGGCGACATTTCACTGTTGTCAGATTCTCCTAAAAAATTACCAAAGGTTTACATCAGTCCTTCCATTCATGAAGAGCACATGTTGAAAAGGTGATGTAACTTTGTATATTTTGGGGGATCAATTGTTTTAACAAGTTTCAAGTGAAAACCAAGTGATGTGAGGAGTTTTGCAGAACATGTCATTTGTATATTTTCGGAATCAGCTTGTCTCACTCTGAAAACAGCTTTTTCAGGCCCAAACAATAAAATTTGCAAAAAAAAAAAAAAAAAAAAAAAAACATTTAGTTGACTTAAAAAAATAAGTAAATCTTTCTTGAGGATGTGCATTATTATAAAAATGAAGTCAATTCAATTTCCAGTTACAACAGGTTTACCCGATTTTTTTTTTTTTTTGTGTGGGTGTTTGTGTGTTTTGTGTGTGTAATTAATAACAATCTACTAAATGTTATAATAAACAATAATATAAAAACTATTCTCAGCATAAATCATAAATCAAACTATGCCCTCTCAATGGTCTCAAACTCAATTCCAAAAGAAGCTCTGCATAGTTTAGCTCCAACCACCTCCAACTCACACCTGCTTAATAGTCTCTGGTAGTCTTGAACGCCTTGATTAACTGAATCAGGTGTGTTTGATTAGGGTTGGAGAAAAACTGTGCAGAGCTGCGGCCCTCCAGGAATCCAGTTTGAGACCTATGCCTCAAATGGTTTTTGTATCAAACGTGCTGAACTGATGTTCTGTCTCCATCCAGGAAAATGGTCAAGAAGTCTCTTGTTGCTGGGATGGTGGTCTTGCTTGTGGCAGCCGTGGGTTTTTTCTTGGGTGTGTATTTGGGGATCGGAAATAAAAGACTCACAGTGTCCTCGGACCACTTCTACTCGAAAGCAGCCGTGGCAGCAGACGCCGGGAAATGCTCTGAGGTTGGGAGGTAAGAGTGCAAAAAAACACAAGAGTTTCAGTGTATATCATCGTCAATCACACACTCAGCATGCTTTATGTTTGCAGGGACATCTTAAAGCGCAATGGTTCAGCAGTCGATGCTTCTATTGCAGCGCTATTGTGTGTCGGGCTCTTCAACGCACACAGCATGGGCATTGGAGGAGGGCTGTTTTTCACCATATTTAATGCATCTACAGGTAAAAAGCATGGACATTCTTGCATTTGGCTGATGAAATAGCCAGGAAGACAACCCATGACCTTTGCCTTGTTATACCTATACTACAGTGCTCAGCATATATGAGTACACCTCTCACAAATGTATCATTTAAATTGATATTTTTAATAGGAAGCTATACAATATTATATTTGTGCATATACATTAGATTAGTCAGTAGTGAACCCAAATCTGGAGCTTATCAAACAAAATAACTTATGATAACGGTCCAAAAATTAGTACAGCCAAATTTTTAAGTTATAGAAAAATATATAATACAAATTTAAAAAATTTAGTTGAAATTTTGTAGGTTGTAATTTTTTTGCAATATTTTGCTTGAATTTAATTGTATTATCTTTCAGTTTATAAATATGTTTGGTGACTAAAATATTATTTGAATTATATATCTTTTTAATAAATCTGTTTTGCTTAAATGCACCAAAAAAAAATACATTGCCTATATTCAATAAGAAATGGATAGAAATATTCTTTTTCAAAATGGGGTGTACTCAATTATGCTGAGCACTGTAAATAAGTAATGGTGTTTTTAAAAACTTTTGTAATAATGTCTGCAAAGTTAGGGTGTACTCACACTAGGCTATCCTAACCATGCCCACTTTTGACACTCATAAATGTTCATGAAAGTCATCCATCGTGCTGCTTGTATTAGGATGTTTGCTGAAGGTGGTAGCTGATGTGCAGCTGGGGAATTTGTTATTGTAAATTAACACCATTGTTAATATAAATACCCAACCTGACCTCACGAGGAAATGTAATTATTTTATGATTTGTCAGAAAAGTGGCTAAGTCATATCAATTTTAAATGGCTTCATTGTTATGAATATATATGATAAGTGGGAATAGAACACAGCCAGGAACTATGTTTCTAACTACAGCTCCAGAGGTGTCGTTTCAAGTCCTTGACTTTGCGACGCAGTTTGCGAATGTTCATTGGAGCAATGGATTTGGGAAACGGCAAATCAACAAACTATCTTTGTAACGATGGAACTTGCGACCTTAGTTGGCTAACAATGGTTTTGGGAAACACACCCCAGTTTGGTTTGAATGTGTTTACTTGCAGTGATGGTCCCTAAGATCGTTTATTTCATCTGAAAAGCACAGGCGACACAGGTGAAGTAGTTTGTGAAGTCTGCGTAGATCTTGTAGTTTTGACTAGACATGGGTCGGTATAAGATTCTGATGGTATGATAACCTTGGATAAAAATATCACGGTATTGCAATTACTGCTCTAAAATAATTTCTTTTTAAATGTCTGGGTAAAAAACAAAACCTTATTTCCTCTTTGAACACAATATATTTTATTTTGTGAAAGATTTAAAACATTTTGGAGCAGTAAACATGTCAAGCTAAATAATTTAAATGAATCATTGACTTCTCCTGTCTTCATTCGTTTCAAAAACACAGATTTCTTTACAATTTACAAACGGCATCTTTGGCTGTCTTTTCTGCTGGTGTCCTAAAAAAAAATGTGAATAAAAAATCTTACACATACCTTAGGAACGGTAATACAGAAAATGTTTGCGGTTTTAAAACCTTGACTTTTCCAAACTTGGTATACCTTGAAAACGGTTATCGTCGCATGTCTAGTTTTGACACTCTGGAAGTGTGGATGCGAGATTCAAAAAGTACTTAGTTACCAATTACTAATTGCATCATTACATTCATTCATTCATTTTCTTTTCGGCTTAGTCCCTTTATTGATCTGGGGTCGCCACAGCAGAATGAACCGCCAACTTATCCAGCACGTTTTTACGCAGCGAATGCCCTTCCAGCTGCAACCCATTTCTGGGAAACATCCACACACACTCATTCACACTCATACACTACGGACAATTAAGCCTACCCAATTCACCTGTACTGCATGTCTTTGGACTGTGGGGGAAACCGGAGCACCCGGAGGAAACCCACGCAAACGCAGGGAGAACATGCAAACTCCACACAGAAACACCAACTGACCCAGCCGAGGCTCGAACCAGCGACCTTCTTGCTGTGAGGCGACAGCACTACCTACTGCGCCACAGCGTCGCCCTGCATCATTACAATAACATTTAAATTACTTTTCTAATTACTTTGTCTGAAAAGTAATTAGTTACTCAATAAGTAATTAAATTACTTGACTAAATACTACATCACTCTGCTACTCTGCATTGATATAGAACTGTTGAATTTGCGTGCAGTATTTAGTAAGTAACTCTGAACAAATTACACTAAATAAAAGTCCTTTTCGTTTTTATCTGAAAGGTATATTAATTGAAGTAACTAATTACTTTGTAACTAATTACACCCAACACTGGTTACAAAGCAGTCACTCCAAATGGACTTTGAAAAAGTTTGAAGGGGACCTAATTATGCAAAAATCACTTTTATAAGGAGTTTATAAAAAAAGTGTAACAAAATTTAGTGACAGTCTCTCCCTCATTAGCACAGGTAGTCTTGTTTTAGAATCTGCTACTATACTGACACATTGGCATTTGTAGCTCTGCGGTCTATTGAAAAGAGCACAATCTCATTTGAATTTAAATACACTGTCACCAAAATGGAACAATTAGGATCAAAGCCTAAAAGGGTCAGTTTCAAAGAGTTATAAAACATTATTTGTGGGGTATTTTGAGCTGGAACTTCACATACACACTCTAGGGACATCAGATACATATTTTACATCTTCTAAAAAGGGGCATAATAGGTCCCCTTTAATACAGTGAAGAGCTTTTCAAAACTGACAATCTTTTTCTACTTAGTCTGGCACTAAAGGACATCACTTTAGTAGTTTGATATGACGCAGAGGTTATTTGCCATTCAGCACATACTTGTCATGCAAAATGACTTACAGTACGTTCACTGAAGTGACATGTCCCTAAAGCAACCTAGGGTCAAGTGCTAGATAAAAGGACATAAGATTGAATCATAGTGACCTTATACCTTGCGTCACCTTAGCTTGACAGTCATCAAATGACTTAATGGATAACCATTAGCTCATCAGGTGAAGCTAGCAAGAGTAAAATAACAAATAATCATCACACACAAGCCTTATTTCTGTCAAAGTGAATTATATTCTTGGCAACCAACTCTGACAATGTCTTGACAAATGGAATAAAAAATGCCATGTGTTTGTCCACAGGAAAAGTAGAGACAATTGATGCCAGAGAAACTGCTCCAAAGAACGCTTCAGAGGACATGTTTGGCAATAACACCCAGCTTTCACGGAAAGGTACACTATTGTTAATGTAAATACCCAACCTGACCTCATGAGGAAATGTAACTATTTTATGTATTGTGAGAAAAATGACTAACTTTAATTGAATGTGTATGTACGATTTTTAAATGGAGGCCCTTAAACTCCAACCCTAACCCCAACCCTCATTGCATGATGAGCAAATTGAGCATTCCTCGATCAAAACAAATGCAAGCACAGGTTGCCAGATTGAGCACTAACAGGAGTGAGTCTGACTATCAAGCCTAAAGGTTGATTTAAATCATGTTCAAAATAAAAGCAACGGCACACGATAGAAGGAATATTTTCCATATTAAAAGGAGTTTTTGTTCTAACTAATATCTGAAATTTATATTTTAGAAACGGCTTCTATTTCTTGTGTATTCAGTGTTAAATGCTAACAATGTGAGTTTGAATGCAATTTTACATGATATTTATTGCCATACTACTGAAAGCAGCAGCAGATAGCTCTCCTCAGATCTTGAAAATAAAATAAACCTTCTGAAATTAAACAGTAGAACTGTGACTACACATATCAGTGATTCAGCATCTACATGTAATAATGTTAAAGAAGTTGAATATGTATTAATTAGATTATAAAGCTTACCATTTCGTTGGAGTGCAGTAGGGGTGTCAAAACTAATCATTTCTTCGGTGCACCGAGATGCAGATGGGGACAATTCGATATCGGTTCAGTAATAATCATAACTGGTTATTACGCACTAACGTCATTTTAACTTTGGGCATTTGACCCATTGGCATGTTCGTGAGGTAAATTTTCCTCTCCTCTCGGCTGTTAAAGCGATACTTGTGGATCCAGACACAAGCGTGCCTATGGTGCGAGTTTATTGTATTATTTATTCTATTACGGATTACCTGATAACCGCGTATTATGCGCATATAGACTGGCCCGTGGCTGTTTTTTCTGCGTCACTCATGGGTGAACAAGCGCTTTCGTTTCTAAAGCCAATCGCAGCTCTTTCTGTTGAGCGGGTGAAGACAATGACCAATCATAGGGGTGTAAGAACTTGCCAGCGCTCAAAAAGCAAGCGGGATAATATTTACATTAGTTTATTTGTTATGAATGCTCGTGCTGTCTTCTGTGCATGTATTGGAGTTCTGTCTAAAACATTCACAAAGAGTGTTTTTTTTTGAGCAGGTAAAATTAAAGGTACAGTTCATATATCTGACTGCTTGTATTAAAAGACAAAATTGTATTACAAGTAAATATAAACATATTTATAGATTTTAATACAATTTTTTTCTTATGTTGTAAAGAAAAAAATCTAATTATGCATGGAAAGCATCGTCAATGCACCGTGATGCATCAATATATCAAATTGAACCGAATCGATGGCATAATAATCGCAACCGAACCAAACCGTGAGACCAGTGTAGGTTCACACCCCTAGATTGCAGTGAGTGCACTATTCTGTGCTTCTGAATGGCTGTATTTAAATTTCTATAGTGCAAACAGCCAAATCGCTTATCACTGCAAATCTACAATATAACCTGCTCACCTAATGTTTACGTTAGTAATATTCATATTATTTGTGGAACTCAGTGTCACAGAGGCACCTGAGATGCTGAAATATAATTGGCTAAACTGGCATTGGGCGGGTTAAAAGGACCAAAACAAAGACAGCGTTCCGGCACAGAAAACACATTTTCAAAGCAGAAAATCTGACTTCAGCATTGTTTTTCAAATAAACAGGAATGTTCACTTGGCATGTTTCTTATGTATCTGCACATATTATGGTATTTTTATGCTTTAGAAGAGTCAAAAACTTACATACAACACATTTAAATGTACAAATGAGGCACGGGAATGTATTGAAATACTACTAAGTTTAGCCTTGGTAAATCTGTCTGTGAACGTGCCTTGCTGTATTATATGTCAAATGTATTGATATTTTATGATATTTATGAACCTTGAGACACAGTCATTATGGTTAATGCCAAACATGTTGTTCAAGAGAACATTTGAAGGTATTTATTGAAATAAAAATATATTTTTAACACTGTAAATGTCTTTAATATTTCAGCTTCAATTTCAGTTATTTAAATGTATGATTCTTATTGTCAGTGGTATATTTCTTTTCCTTTTAAACAAGTTATTTAAAGGAATAGTTCACCAAAGAATGGGATAGTTCCCTCACCATTTACTCACACTCAAGTGGTTCTAATCTTTTATGAATTTCTTTCTTTGTTGAACACAAAACAAGTTATTCTGAAGAATGTTGAAAACCAGAAGCCATTGACATTCATAATTATATGGCGCTCAATGGCTGTAATGTCCTTTTACAGTATGTTCAAGAGAAACTCAATCAGGTTTCTAACAAGTGGAGGATGAGTAAATGATGACAGAATTTTGATTTGTGGGTGAACTATCCCTTTAATGAGATTTTTTGAATTGCATCAACTGTATTGAAGAATTTTCAAATAAATAAACAAACAGACAGGACAGAAAATTAGCATCGTATCATTGAACTTATTGCGGTTTTGGCTTTTGAATGATTATAGCGGTGTCTCTTGTTTTCATGGCAGGAGGGTTGTCAATCGCCATTCCAGGGGAAATTCGTGGCTATGAGATGGCACACAAAAGACATGGGAGACTGCCATGGAGGGAACTGTTTCTGCCCAGTATAGAATTGGCACGCAATGGCTTTCCGGTTGGCAGAGCCTTGGCCAATGCCATTGCAAAAAACAAGGAAACAATTCTGAGTGACATGACATTGTGGTAAGGATTTATCTAGTAGACACTAAACAGAAACTGAACAGTTAGTCCGAAAATTAACTTGTAAATGACAATAACAGACTCCGTATCTCTGCGTTAAGAATAAAGTGTAACATGTGCAATTATATCAAACTGCTTCATAGATAACTAATTCCCCTGATGTTAAATCCAAAAATGCTAACTGATTTGATATCAATTCACTACCATGATGTCAAAACGGCATCAAAGTGACTTATAATATTGGTGTCAAAAACACTTCAAAAACTGATCATAGGACTGTCCTATAATCTGTTTTTGGCATGTTTTTTGCCAATATTAGATGTCAATTTGATGTCGTTTAAACATCAAGTAAGTTTAAATGCATTGTAGAGAGACAAAATCCATCAATCCAATCAAACTGTAGATGTCAAATGGACGTCAAGTTTTTACGTCAAATAGAAATGCATTTTTTTTTTACGTTTTTTGACATTATGCTTAATGTTAATTTGATGTAATTTTAACATTAAGGTGCCCACTAGGAAATAACTAATCTAAAGCCGCCTTTCCACTGCACATGACATTTGGACACGACTGTCGGAATACACCCCTTTGTGGCAGTCGCACAGAATTTTCAGTTTTGTCGTGCACTATGGGAGAGAAGCTGATTCTTGCGGTGTCTTAAATAAAGGAGTTCAAAAAGAGCCTTCACCATGGTTGAATGAATGAATACTAGAAACTCATAGACCACTAAACATTTTGGAGGGAATGTGGAAACAACATTAAAAATAATATTTTTTATTACTCATTTATGAATAGAAATGTTTTTCTTTTACAGTTTTTCTCAGTCACTTTGGTGCATTTCTCACAATACTATTTACATTTGGACAACAGTTAATGCATTTCTCAAAACAATTAGTACAAACTGCAAAACCTAGTGGATAACCTGCTGTAAGAAATCAGCTCTTTAGTTTAAATAACATTTAAACTCTGGGGATTTGAATCTAAAGATTCGAACATGATTTACATAAAATTATTTAAAGCTTACACTTAACCTACTCATTTGTCCAGCAAATAAAACGGTCAGTGTAAAGCAATCCTGTATTATATTATTCTGTGGCCAACAATTAACAATATAAAACAGTATCTAATTATTTAATGAGCAAGGTAAGTATCTGAAGCTGAGACATTGACTTATAAAAGCACACAACACGCCAACACGGATCTTAAAAACGAAACACAAGTTTATTGCTACTCTACAACACAACATACTACGCTACATAAAACAAAGAACGCACATACATACAAACACACACAAGCAGTTTGAGGAGAGTTATGATGGAGAGCGAGTAAGGATTCACCTTCTAGCATTAGCTAAGTTCTTAGCATTGCAACCTGAGAGAAACCATGAAAGCAGAGAATTTCGCTATTCTTTACTACTTAAACATTATTCACACCAGTTCAGCAATGGATAGAAACATTGTTTGTTACTTGCGGTCTGATGGAATTTTGGTTTCCTCGGCTGGTCCAAAAGGAGATCCCGGCGAAGCTGATTGATCAGCGTGGCAACTTCAGTGACGTGCTGGAATTCTCTCGTCGGTGGAAGTTTCAGGGAAGTCCTTTGTGCTCTCTGCAGAATTCCGTAGTTATGGCAGTGTTTCAGAGTTCTGATAAGTTGACCCGGTTGCTCAAGCAGATCCGGGGGTCAGCGGGCAGCGAGTGAACGTCGCGGTTTGCTCCGCGCTGCGACGAGGCTTCCGGCCAGGCGATGTACGGCCAGCACGGGAAGAGCGACGGCGGTGATGAGAGGCAAAGACCCGGCAAAAAGACGCCGAAAGTTTCATTGTTCGAAGTTTTATAGGCTTGGGTATAGGTGTGGCCTACACAGGGATTGTCCAATAAGAGAAGCTGCGGGGTGGGATCACACCCCCATTCCCTCCCCTAGGAGGATGGATTAGCACCTCGTGGGAGACTCAAGCTTTTGCTTAGAAGCTATTAAAATAAAGTTTTATAACATGGACATTTTTATAGTAGGGTTTCTTCCTATAAACCAAATGCATTGGAAACTTTCTTGGGTTTCAATAGATACCAAATATGAAAGGTTTCACAAACGTTCTGTAGATTTCATGCAAAAGCAGCGGCTTTAACTCATTACCTCTTCATAATGGTTAGGTTAAACACATGGGACATGTACACACAAAAACCTACAGAAACGTAAAACAAACATACATTATTCAAATAAACAGTTTAAATGAGAGTCAGTTTAAACTGGAAGTTTTCTGGCCACTTCTGTGTCTGCCTAAAAGTGTGTATTCCCTTGGTAGACGGCGTCTGCAGGCGTGAACCAAAAGGTAGAGTTAATTAGCACGTGTTCGTGATCGCAGCTGGTCATGTGGATTGCTTTGAAATTGAAATCGTAGTTCAGACACATAGGCACCGTTCCATCTTTTAAGAATAATGTGGTGTGTGATATGTTCAGTTCTGGAAAGATCCGGCGACTCCCCACATCTCCCCCATTTGACTGGTGATGTTCCTGGCATGAACATCGGCAGACACTGGAACAGGAGGCATAGGTAGAGAGAGAGAGAGAACAGACACACACAAGACACAAACCACATTTCCATTCCATAGACTGAGTTCTGGTGCAGGTTTTAGATTAAACTGGTTGGGTTAGGAACACTTGAGGTAACATTGCCTGAAACAATTCAAATTTAGTTATTTAGCTAGTCTACTTCATTGCGAGTATGGAGTGGTGCTAGCTTCAACTTAAATTAAGTTCAGGTTACGCAACATTTTAGTAGTAATTGACACTACTTTGGTAGAAGGAGTCAATCCTACTTTTCAGCCCTGTGGACAAATTTGCGGGAGTTCCCTGTGGAGGGGACTGGAATTGCAAATTAGTTAGGGGAATAGAGAGAAAGAAGGAAGTGGAGAGGCACGGTTATGCAACAAAAACGAGGTAGGTTAAAAACCAGCAAAACAGTGTTGCGTAAATGGAGTGGCTCCTCTCTACTAGAGGTTGTTCTAGCAGTGCTGTAGGAGAGAGAGTATTAGTTTTATGTTTAACTAGGTGTTTACCTAGAATGTGAAAGGTTATGATAGTGTGTAGAGGGAAGAACAGTTGATCTGTGTCAAGTTGTGGTCCTCCCCCATTTGTTGTTCAATGATGATGGAGCAGCCAGTAATAGAGGGACCGGAGTTTGGCATGGGTCAAGAAGAGTTTCAGGACTGAACTGCTGTTTGTCGGAGGAGTGGCAGATGACCAAAGCGGCACCCTTGTGAACTTGAGAGTTTTCACCTGCAAGTGGTTGCTGGTTCAGATGATCGCTGTCCGTCCGCTCGGTGACTAGTCAGGCTGAATCTGCTTTTTCTTTTTGCCACTTCCTGTCTTCCTCTATGCATTTGAAAAACTCTTTCATCATCATTTTTACCAGTTCTTGAGGGTCAAATCCCGGTGGGGTATTTTCCTCTTGCTGGGATTGAGTCTGAGCGTTGTCAGTGTGGAAATTTCCTGAGTACCTTCGTCGACTCCGTGGGCTTGTAGATCCGGGGCTTTGGTGTCTTCCCTTGGGAGGACTATTGGTTGGTGACCAGCTTTTGTTTGACCCCCATTGGTTTCGAAATGAGGTGGACTGGTTCCATGATCTTTCCTGGTGGCGTTCAGGTGAGCGTCGTTGTCTAGACGTTCCATCCCAGCGCCTGTTCTTCTGTTTAGGTCTATTTTCAGAATAGGAGTCTCGTTGTCTGTTGGACGAAGATGCATTCCACTCTGGGGATGGTGGTCTCACGCTGTGTGGGCGTTGGGCACCCTCTAGTGCCAGTTCTGGACTTTGGGTATTAAAGTCAAAAACTGTTGCAGTTTTGGTGTTTTTCTCTGACACCATCTTTTGTTTGTCGTAGGCTTTCTGAGTTAAATCTCGCAATTGCTGGATACTCATTGTCCGTGGGCATGCGAGTACCCCAAGATGTTGGCTTACTGCAGGATGGAGGTTTCTCAGGAAGAGACTTTTAAAGTTCAGGTCTTCTTCCATATTCGGTTCGTTGCGAGTTCCGAAAAAGGCTTGCCTGAGTCGGTTATAGTAAGCATGTGGGGATTCATTGCGAGCTTGTTTTGTTTCAAGAGCACCTAACAGTCCTTGATCTGATTCAGGGTCTGCAAACTCTCTGATGAGGGCTTCTTGGAGCAGGTGGTAATTGTTCTTGGTCCGAACCGGCTGTCGGTCCAGGAAGCTGCGCACCTCAGTGCTGGATGTTGCTCGAAGCAAATACAGTCTTTCTTTATCAGAGACATTGGGTCTCTGAAATCAATGTCTTGTAAATAAGCGTGGACCTCCAAACCACCTGGCACACTTGGAGTAAACTTGCCAATGTTCCTGGCCAGCTTGTCAAGGTCTTTGAGGTCCAGACTGTATGACGATCTGTGACTGGCTATCACAGGCTCTCGTCGCTGTGGGGTGAAGTAAGGCTCTTCAGAAGGTGTTGGTGAAGATCGTTGACATGGTTTCTCACCTTTTTTGACAGGTGTGAGCTCATGGACAGGGGATCCCGTCCTGCTTGGCAGGGGAGAGGCTGGTGCCAATCTAGTCTTTGGAGGTTCATGACGCAGTGCATAGGCATGCCTGAGTTCACTGGCGGACTCCTCTTTGATGTCATCCATGTCATGCATTAGTCTGTCTATCTCATGTCTTGCTTCGCTTAGGTGAGTTTCAAGGGCTTTGGTTCTGGCCCTCTTGTCTCTTAAGTCCACCTTCGCTTCCTTCAGTAGCTGTTCAGCGTAATCTAGCTTATTAGCGACGTCAGCGTGGTCTGCTCTGGCTTGATCTCTTTGTTCTGTGATGGCGGTTAAAGCTTCTTGTAGTTTGTTGATCTCCTCTGTGGTACCTTCATCCACCTCATTTGGTTGTTCCAGACGTTCCTGAGCCTCCAGCTCTAGCTGTTCGATGCGGGCTTGCAGGCGTGTCAGCTTGGGCTTGAGTAGGGAGGCGTGTCTGTCACTTAACTTGAGGGTGGCGATGAGTGTGTGACTCAAAGTACCAGTGATTTTGGCCAGCTCTTTGTGATTGAAGCTTTGACTTGGATCTTGCTTCATTATGCTGCTTATGTTCTCATCCAGCTGGTCTTGCGTCAGAGGCTGCAGTGTTTCAGCAGCTTTAGGGAGGAGACTGCTTGTTACAATGCTCAGCCATGTTTCTAGGTCCTTCCAGTGGCCAGCAGGATCTTTGGGGTGAGCCATGTTTGATGCGGCGAGGGGAGGACTTAGAATTCAACTGACACAGACCTTGAAAAGAGATGGAGAGGAGAAAGAAAAAACAAGGTAGAACAAAGCAAACAGGCAAGGAAAAAGGTTAATGTGCAATGTTAAGTGTGTACTAATGTTGAGCTGAGTGTGGTTCTCTGGAACTGTGGCCCTCTGGTGGATGCGTGTGTCTAACTGGTAGTCTTCTGTGGAAAGAGGCAGTAGCACAGACACAGTGAGAGAACAAAGAAAAACAAAAGTAATAAGGAGAAGGAGTAGTGTGAAAATCTGTAGTTTCCACTTTCCTAGAGAGGATTCCTTTAGCTGTTGTTAAGTATAAACATAAAATTTCTAAACACCAGGACTGTGGTTGCTATTCAACTTTCTTCAGAAGTGAAGGGAAGTTGGACAATAATAACAGTATTGGCTTCTGAATAGGATTGACTCCGTACACCAAATACATTGTTTCTGGATGCGTGTTTAGAATTGGATCTAACGACGCCTATCTTCTTGTTGACCTGATGAGTGAGAAAGGAGGGGTGAGATCAGACAATTTTAACAATTAAAAGTGTTCAAGTGTCCCAAACATCTATTAAATGTTTCTAAAATTCTCTGCTTTTTGACTCTCACAAGCACAATCCTTAAACCAGCATCAATAGTCTAGTTGAAAGAAGAAAACTAGTAGAAAGAGAGAACGGGGGGGTTAGTTTTCTCTTAACATTAGGTGATTTAAAAGGATGTCAAAGTGATGACACTGTTGAGTTGATACTTCAAGAAGTGTTGGTTTTATTGTGTTATATAGTAACCGCTTAGCCTACGTAGTAGAAAAATCTGAATTTTCCTTTTGAAGTATGGCTAATTGGAGGGCTACTGCTCTAAGATTATGCTTAATGATGACTTAAGTTGGTGCAGTCACAGCTCACTGCGCTGTCCAATTGCATCAATGAAGCAGCAGGGGGGAGCACTGTCCGTTAGCAGGCTTAAAATAATGCAAATTACAGAGAATTTTATTGAGTACCTTAAGAGATATTCAATAAAGATCCACTAGATGAAAAGACTAATTCAATTTGAATTGAACTTAACTTTAAAACTGTAATGTGGTAATAACTTATAATTAACTTATAAGTTATCATTAAACTTGATAAGAACACTTGTGACTAAACTTAATTATTAATTGTTACTAAAATGATAAAGTCATACATCAATGACCCATTAATGAAATTAAAATTTCAAAACAATGAAGTTGGTTAAACTAACATTTAATGCAGTTTATCATTAAGTTAAACAATCATAATTAATTCAATCAGTGTCTTATGTTTTAAGTCAACAGTCATAGGAAATGGGTATTCCTAGATGTTGATAAATGGCAAAGGTATTTATATCTGAATTGATCGGAGAGCATTAATTTATAGTAATGAGAACAAAACTATAATTCATCACTAATAAAACCAACAGCTTATTGATAACATTCAACAGGCCAAGTACAGCAGGGAAAAATAAAATAACTAAAAGAATAGGGATTAAGCTCAGCAGTTAGATCGTGCACACTTTTATTAACTTTGCATTTGTCAACTTTTCCAAGTGAGTAGAGAGAAACAACTGAGATGCAAAAGTTATTTCAAACATCAGCCATACCATGCATTTAAGACCACTAAATGCTACGTGCTATCTACTAGCCTTCACTGCTACTAGAAATGCAGACTTCAATGCAAACGCGTTAGCGTTAGTTTAGCTTAGCTTCACGCTTTGCTCTTTGTTTACAACTCAAGCTGGCGCTGGCGGACTGCACATGCGCGCTTGAATGTAATTCCGGTAAGTCTCTCTGTACTTCCGGATCAAAGTTGCTGCTATGGCAACTACCACAAAGTGGAATAATAGCAAGTTTCACAGTATCACTTGAGATAACGGCGCATCTCACACTGTTCAAACAACAAGCACTAGTTAGATTGTATATCTTAACAGTACTGAACGATCTCAACTCATGAGAGTGAGATAAATTAATCAACAGGGTTTCTGAGATTAATACAAATCGTGACAGAGATATGGGGGAATCTCAGCACTCTGTGTTGAGTCTGTTTAGACTGCAAACACATCCGTGGGCTCAAACCACTATTTTAATTGATCAATTTTAAAACTTCTCCTATAAATTACGCTTGGCAGCTCTCTCTGAGCGTCGCGTTTTAAATAATTCACTAAGTTTTAGTAAATTACAAGGGCAACAGGAATTTAGTTAGCTATGCTAAATCAGTTACCAGGAGAAAACACAGCTGAGTTTCGAGCCGGGAACGCGGCGTGCAAAATCATACTGTGAAGGCCTTATGATAAGAGATAGGAACAAAGGAACACGCTTTGTCTCTCTTCATGCGCTTTAGAGCGGCTTATAGTTTGTCTCGGCGGACAATTAAAATGCAGTTTTACTTCCTTAACAACACTTAATGCAGTCAAGCAATAAAACTACTGGTACCACAATAGAGTTGTGCAGTAACAAAACTTCTGTTCCTTCTAATCTATTCTTTCCGGACAAAAATAGAAAAGATTAACAACGTGTTTTCGGGGTTTTGTGCTTTAAAAGTTGTTTCTGCTTTGCCCCCATTCTCCACCATTATGTAAGAAATCAGCTCTTTAGTTTAAATAACATTTAAACTCTGGGGATTTGAATCTAAAGATTCGAACATGATTTACATAAAATTATTTAAAGCTTACACTTAACCTACTCATTTGTCCAGCAAATAAAACGGTCAGTGTAAAGCAATCCTGTATTATATTATTCTGTGGCCAACAATTAACAATATAAAACAGTATCTAATTATTTAATGAGCAAGGTAAGTATCTGAAGCTGAGACATTGACTTATAAAAGCACACAACACGCCAACACGGATCTTAAAAACGAAACACAAGTTTATTGCTACTCTACAACACAACATACTACGCTACATAAAACAAAGAACGCACATACATACAAACACACACAAGCAGTTTGAGGAGAGTTATGATGGAGAGCGAGTAAGGATTCACCCTTCTAGCATTAGCTAAGTTCTTAGCATTGCAACCTGAGAGAAACCATGAAAGCAGAGAATTTCGCTATTCTTTACTACTTAAACATTATTCACACCAGTTCAGCAATGGATAGAAACATTGTTTGTTACTTGCGGTCTGATGGAATTTTGGTTTCCTCGGCTGGTCCAAAAGGAGATCCCGGCGAAGCTGATTGATCAGCGTGGCAACTTCAGTGACGTGCTGGAATTCTCTCGTCGGTGGAAGTTTCAGGGAAGTCCTTTGTGCTCTCTGCAGAATTCCGTAGTTATGGCAGTGTTTCAGAGTTCTGATAAGTTGACCCCGGTTGCTCAAGCAGATCCGGGGGTCAGCGGGGCAGCGAGTGAACGTCGCGGTTTGCTCCGCGCTGCGACGAGGCTTCCGGCCAGGCGATGTACGGCCAGCACGGGAAGAGCGACGGCGGTGATGAGAGGCAAAGACCCGGCAAAAAGACGCCGAAAGTTTCATTGTTCGAAGTTTTATAGGCTTTGGGTATAGGTGTGGCCTACACAGGGATTGTCCAATAAGAGAAGCTGCGGGGTGGGATCACACCCCCATTCCCTCCCCTAGGAGGATGGATTAGCACCTCGTGGGAGACTCAAGCTTTTGCTTAGAAGCTATTAAAATAAAGTTTTATAACATGGACATTTTTATAGTAGGGTTTCTTCCTATAAACCAAATGCATTGGAAACTTTCTTGGGTTTCAATAGATACCAAATATGAAAGGTTTCACAAACGTTCTGTAGATTTCATGCAAAAGCAGCGGCTTTAACTCATTACCTCTTCATAATGGTTGGGTTAAACACATGGGACATGTACACACAAAAACCTACAGAAACGTAAAACAAACATACATTATTCAAATAAACACAGTTTAAATGAGAGTCAGTTTAAACTGGAAGTTTTCTGGCCACTTCTGTGTCTGCCTAAAAGTGTGTATTCCCTTGGTAGACGGCGTCTGCAGGCGTGAACCAAAAGGTAGAGTTAATTAGCACGTGTTCGTGATCGCAGCTGGTCATGTGGATTGCTTTGAAATTGAAATCGTAGTTCAGACACATAGGCACCGTTCCATCTTTTAAGAATAATGTGGTGTGTGATATGTTCAGTTCTGGAAAGATCCGGCGACTCCCCACACTGCAAAAGCGTGTCACTTGCTCAAAATGGAGAGCTCATTCCTCAAAAGCAAGTATTCATGTCAATGAAAGTGTCAGTGTCATCAAAATGAAAAGTCCTGCCACCATTGTTTATGAACATGACAGTCAAATGACTTTGTCATGTTTTCATTACCACAGTTTCCAATGCAAAAAAGTCAGATTTTGGTGACACTTCCTGAAAAGGCTCAAGACACCACTATACTGTATACTATTTGGACAGCCATTTGTAAACTACAGTAAAGTTAGACATCACTGCATTTCAAGAGTTCACACTTAGCTGATGATTAATAATAAAGCTTGTTTGGCATGCTGTCCCGGGAGAGAGCCCTGAGCTCATGAGATCCTCGAGCCCGGGGCTCCCTCCCGTTGCAAGGCGAGAGGGGAGATCGAGCTCAGGTAGATCTCGAGAACTCCCCCATCGTAGTGGTTGAAGTGCAGATAGTAGTTCTCTTTAAAGAGATAGGTACTAGGTAGTGAGCAAATCTATAGTGTTGATTAATAAATAACTTAGGTTGCATGTTTTTAATCGGTGGGAGGAAACCGGAGGACCCGGGGAAAACCCACGTGAGCACGGGGAGAACATGCAAACTCCGCACAGAAAATGCCCGCTGGTTTGGTAAAGCCTAGAACCATTGACATTCTTGCTGTGAGGCAACAGCGCTAAGCGCTGGGCCACCGTGTCACCCATCTAGAAGAGAGGAGGAGTAGGGGTGGAAGGGGGGATTCTTCAAAGCGAAGATAGTAGTGATATGAAACCCGGGGTATTTATAGTAGCTTGGGGATCATCTGATTGGTGCGAGGTGATTTGGATAATGTGGGTCCAGCCACTAGCAATCATAAGCACGTGATCCTCTCGAAATTAGTTTATAAATAAACTTCACTTAGTGAGGTATCTGAGTACAAGACACTGAATATGTGTGTTTCACATTTTTACTGCATTTTCTCTTTACAATTCTAATTTATTCACAGCATTGTGCAAAAGAATAAATACACCCTTATTTACAACACACAAAAACTACCTTTGGGTAGAGCTGCACACAACTGTAAACAATACTGCAGTACATATTGGAACTGAACCTACAACATACACAGGTCTGTAAATCATTCATCAAATTGTTCAATTGAGGAGACATTTTCAGAAAAAAAAAAGATTTAACATTTTAAAAATAAAATAAGCTTGACAGATTTTGACAACTAGTTCAACATTTTTGTATGTAATGACTCAAGTAATGAAATGAGGACTATTAGTTTTATATGGAATGACTATTCAGCATCCACAAGTTTAATTCATTTTGACTGACATGACATAAGCAAATGATAATGTTAGAAAACAGCAGAGAGTTGTATGAAAGCAATTGATGCATGTCCAAAAGCATTTGCAATTTGTTCAAAAGGAATGAGAAACTGCTACTATGATGTGCTCAAATGACTAATTGTTTTGAGAAATGCATTAACTGTTGTGCAAATGTAAATAGTGTTGTGAGAAATGCACCAAAGCGACTGAGAAAAACTGTAAAACAAACATAAACTTCCTTTGGGTAGAGCTGTGCACAACTGTAAACAATATAGCAGTATATTGGAACTGAACTTACAACATACACAGGTCTGTAAATCATTCATCAAATTGTTAAATTTAGAAAATATTTTCAGAAAAAAAAGATAATTTTTTTTTAAATAAAATTAGCTTGACAGATTTTGACAACTAGTTCAACATTTTTGTATGTAATGACTCAAGTAATGAAATGAGGACTATTAGTTTTATATGGAATGACTATTCAGCATCCACAAGTTTAGTTAATTTTGACATCTATGACATAAGTGAATGATAGTGCTATAAAACAGCAGAGAGTTGTATGAAAGCAATTGATGCATGCCCAAAAGCATTTGCAATTTGTTGGAAGGAATGAGAAACTGCTACTATGATGTGCACAAATGACTAATTATTTTGAGAAATGCATTAACTGTTGTGCAAATGTAAATAGTGTTGGGAGAAATGCACCAAAGCCACTGAGAAAAACTGTAATATAGACTTTTTTCTGATTCAAAAAATAAGGAAAAAAAAATATATTTCTCATCTCGCGCGCACGGACCTGCTTGGACAACACCGAAATACATCACATCCGGTCGGCCGGTCGCATACGGTCTAGTCGCAGGAGTTCAAATATTTGAACGTACCCGCAACTCGAATCGGATCTGAATTTTTTGCAAACGGAGATGATCGGAACTCCACACAGCTCCGGGACTACTCTCCATTGGAAATGAATGACTTCTGGTCTGTCACTTGTCGTTTGTCGTGTGCAGTGGAAAGGCGGCTTTACTCAACACTAGAGCCACACGGAAACACCCATAGAAACATGCAGATTTCTGCAGATATTTTCCCCCAGGGTTGTCAAACTGAGATCCTGGAGAGCTGCAGCCTTGCAGTTTAGTTTCAACCCTTCTTCAACACACTTACCTGCAGGCTTCAAACAAGCCTGAAGGACTCAGTTAGTTGGATCAGGTGTGTTTAATTAGGGTTGGAACTAAACTGTGCAGAGCTGCGGCCCTCCAGGAACTGAGTGTTTTAGCCCATCATTGAGGCTTTTTATTTACTTATGTAAATGTGTGTAAATATTTATTTATTTAGTTTTTCTAAGTCATTAGCCCTCCTGTGAATTTTTACTTTAGTTTTTTAAAAATATTTCTCAAATGATGTTTGACAGAGCAAGGAATTTTTCACAGTATTTCCTATACTATTTTTGTCTTCTGGAGAAAGTCTTGTTTGTTTTATTTCTGTTAGAATAAAAGCAATTTTTATTTAAAAAAAAATAATAATAAAAAAACATTTTAAGGTCAATATTATTAGCCCCCTTAAACAATATATATTTTTTGATTGTCCATCATCCATCAAACCATCATTATACAATGATTTGTCTATTACCATAACTTGCCTAATAATTAACCTAGTTAAGCCTTTAAATGTCACTTTAAGCTGAATACTATCTTGAAAAATATCTAGTAAAATATTATGCATGTTCATCATGACAAAGATAAGAGAAATCAGTCATTGCAAATGAGTTATTAAAACTATTATGTTCATAAATATGTTGAAAAAATCTTCTCTTCGTTAAACAGAAATTGGGGAAAGAAATATACAGGAGGGCTAATCATTCTGAACTTAACTGTATATTGTTTTTTACTTAATGTGTAAAGTTTTTTATGTGCTCTCAAACTGTATGCATTCCTCATAAACAGGCAGATTTTGTACAAAATTCTGTGCAGAAGTAGCAAAAAATGTCCCCGGGTTCAGTCTGGCCCTGCTCATTACGCTGTAAACTGCTTCTGCTACAGTAGTATTTTTAGTGAAATTATAAAGACTTGTCCTCTTTTTGTGCTCCAGTGAAGTGTTCTGTGACTCAGACAAAAACATCCTGAAGGAAAATGATATCATTAGATTTACCACGCTTGCCGACACCTATGAGAAGATTGCAGAAGAAGGGCCGGATGTGTTTTACAGTGGATCTTTGGCCCAGAATATAGTGGATGATATCCAAGCTGCAGGTCTGGGTTTTATATTTTAGCCTATCATGTGTTGAGGGTCAGGTGACCCAATTTTAATCAATTAATCCTGTAACTTCAGGAGGAATTATAACACTTGAGGACCTAATGGAATATAAGCCAGTGTTGAACGAGACGCCGTTGAAGTTAACTGTCGGAGAATACACCATCAATATTCCTGATGCTCCATCCAGTGGACCTGTACTCGCTCTGATTCTCAACATAGTGGACGGTGAGTCTCATGTTGATCCTCTGTGTGTGTGTTTTTGCATTGAGCACTCTGTTTCCACTTGGTATTATCATCGTGGTTCCCACAGATCATAGAATTTCTAGAATATGATTGAATTTATATATAGTTTGTACAACTTATGCAATATCAGGAATTTTTGTTTGCAATTTCTACTTCTAATTTATCAAAATATGTATTTTTTTTTCACTTTTTTTTTTACATGTTTTGCCAGTTTTTATGGTGAGGCTATTACTGTCTGTGGCTTTTTTTTTTTTTATCTTAGTGCTCAACAAGTCCCTCCTGAAACTTGTGGGGGAAAATATTTTGTTGCTGTCTAAAATAACAGATATTTGTGATGATTTTTCTCTGAATTTGTGGCATTTGCAGCATTTTTTCTGTTGTTTTGCTGTGAAAATGTACACATCCTAGTTCTTCACTACTTTTTGGCCTAAAGATCCATTGGTTTCTGTAATTTATATAAAGGGAACACAGAGAGAGAAAGTGTTTACCTCTGAAAGCCTACTGCATCATATTTGATACATGATTCATGTGAATGATAAAAAAAATCAAAAATCTTAATGTCTTTTTAACAGCAGCTTTGGAATAATCAAATTAAATTTTTACATTTTAGGCATCGGTAAAATAAACAGAGAAAATATAATGCTATTTGATATAAAACAATGCAGATGCCATGGAAGGAATTTGAACAGTGTCCATGCTGGCCAAAATCTGTGTGAAATCTCCAGGAATTAAAAAATTGCAAGCTCCTATAAATTTTTGTACTTAATTCAGCAATCACAGAGTCACCAAATTCTCAGGGACTGATCAATATAATAGCTGCCTGTTTTGTTATACTGTAGGTCATGAAAATGCATTTAAGTCAGTGAAAGTCAGGGGAAATTCTGAGAATTTGACATTTGGCTTAGATTGGGAACCCTATAACATTCATTTCTAATAACCCAATATGGATGGGGAATTAATTGAAGTGAAGTCATAAAAGCCAGTGATCATATTTGTGGTCATCATTTACATCTTGTCAGGGAAGCACGGTTGTGTGTTCAGTTGTAAATCTGCTCTGAATGCCAGAGGCCAATCTCATGGAAACTTCAAACATAAAGAAATCAAGGAAATCCCCATAGCGTTGCATGATAAACAAAAGATTTAACTGCTTTCATTGATTCATTCAACGTGATTAATGATAGAAGGTCACAGAAGGTGAACAGAGGAACACTCAACTGAAGTTATGAAGTTCACTGAGAACTGATGCAAACAGCTGGCATTATCACAGAATGATTAATTTGGTTAAATTTCATCTGAATATATTAAATATATTTTGATTTAAAATGTGAATTTGCATACCTTGTCAGTACACTACAACTCTGTATAGTAAATGCTGCTAGATCTGAAAGCACATGCTAAAGTTATACTACAACATATTTTACTGATAAAAAGCACCTTAAATGAATCACCCAGCTCCACAAGTGATCAGTCATGAATGCATACAATATGATAATATTTTTATACTTGTTTTATGATACAGCATTATTGCAATTTTAAATATATTGCAATATTCTATATATTACTGCAACTTGTTACCTTTTTCCATCTTCAAATAATTTCCCCAAAGGAAAACTTGGCAACACCTTTTAACTAAATTACAAAATTGAAATAATTTTGAGTTTGTGTAACTCCCTTCAATTTTATTTCTGGAGTGTAAATTAATGGGAATTTTAAACAGACAAGCCAAGACATTTTTTTAATAAAATATGTATGAGCACTTTCATGATGCTGCCATCTTTATTTTACTTTTTTAACTTGCTGCATGCTGAAGGTGACCAACAAAAAAATGAAATAAAATAAACATCAACACCACTATCTGCTGAAGTGGACTGTATAGAGGTAGATTTTAATATTCTACCAATTACGATAACAAAATACTCGCAATATTTTGATATGGGCATCCATGCATCGTTATAATATTGGCACAGAATTTTTTTGCAATACTATGGTGTGTCGATATTTTACCACACCTATAATATTTCTATACATGTGATTGTGTATACTGTATGTGTATATACAGTTAAAGTCAGAATTATTAGCCCCCTTTTGAATTTTTTTCTTTTTAAAATATTTCCCAAATTATGTTTTTCACAATATGTCTTATAATGTTTTTTTCTTCTGAAGAAAGTCTTATTTGTTTTATTTCAGCTAGAATAGAAGCAGTTTTAATTTTTTCAAAAACATTTTAAGGTCAAAATTATTAGCCCCTTTCAGCTATATTTTTTCGAAGGTCTACAGAACAAACCATCATTATACAATAACTTGCCTAATTACTCTAACCTGCCTAGTTAACCTAATTAACCTAGTTAAGCCTTTAAATGTCACTTTAAGCTGTATAGAAGTGTCTTGAAAAATATCTAGTCAAATATTATTTACTGTCATCATGACAAAGATAAAATAAATCAGTTATTAGAAATGAGTTATTAAAACTATTCTGTTTAGAAATGTGTTGAAAAAATCTTCTCTCCGTTAAACAGAAATTGAGGAAAAAAAATAAACAGGGGGGCTAATAATTCTGACCTCAACCGTATATTATAATATATATTATATGTACATACATGTATTTTTACTTGAATACTTAAAGGCATAGTTCTCCCAAAAATGGAAATTTACTTACTATTTACTCTCCCTCGAGTGTTTTCAAACCTTACGAGTTTCTTTGTACTGTTGCACACAAAAGAAGATATTTTGAAGAAAGCTGAAAAAGATTGACCTCTATAGTAGGAAAAACAAACACTCTGGAAGTCAATGATAACAGGTTGCCAAAATATCTTCTTTTGAACAGAATTATCTTCTTTTCACAGATTTGAAAGAAGTAAAGGATGAGTAAATGAATTTTAAGTCTGAAAACCTGGAATATTTTATATTGAACTATTGACATTTTCTGTGAATAAATGCTCAAAGTAATAATATTCTTGTTGGAAAATTTAAAAAATGACTGACAGTTAACGAATCGTTTAAAATGTCCAAATCTGTGCATCCCGAACCTTAATGGCAGTCTGACACTGTAAAAAAAGGTTCCACACAATCGGTTTGTTGGGAATCAAGTTTGATTATTAGTTTTTACAAATTTAAGTAAAATGGACGTAAAACAATTAAGAAGTTTCAGATAAAACTCAGCTCATTTTAAATAAGTAGTTTGAGCAAACAGCAAACGCCATTTTTTAGCCAATCAGCTTAGGCATACAGTAAACGTTGTTATGTGATTAAATACCTTGCCCATACATAACATAACATTTACCTCTTCAGTGAAGTAGAAAAGACTATTTTAGACTGTTTTAAAGGACCATCAGAGGAGATTATATTAAAAAGTCTAAGAAATCTTAGAACTTGTGTAACCCAATGCAAGCCAAGTGGTCAAAGTAAAATATGCTTTAGAGAATCTGTATCTAACACCTACCCACTATCATTTAATAATCAGCCTTAATAGATCGGCTGAATGTACACCTGATTTTTGTCACTACTTAAACTGTGGTAGATGAGTGAGTAATGGATAACTATGAGGGAGCACGTTGTTCTTTGAGCAGGAAAGATAACCGGATTGAGTATTACAGTGCGTAATAATTCTCCATCACCGGAGACATTTAGCCTACTTATTCATTCAGACATACTATCGCACGTCAGCAGTGGAGTCCTGATGAGTAAACCATAAATCTATGCAAAAGTGCTTTATTAATGAGGGCAAGCATGCAGGATCATGTTATAGATGAGGAAAGAGTGTACATTTAGCAGTGTAGTATTGCTAAATAAACAGCTTCTGTGTGAGCAGGATAAGGTTTTATACCTCCCCGAAGGAGTTTATTTTGCAATAATGATCAGATGATTGATGTATGATTCATCTTATGCTGGCTTATGGGTTTGTTCCCAAGAAATACATGAAATGAAAAGTGCATCATATTAGTTTAAAATTAATGTAAGCCAACAGTGTTCTAAAAACGCAACAATCAAGGAGAAGTCACGGCAAGATTAAACTCCAGAGCTTATATTTTCTTTGAATTCTGCTTTCAGACTGTCAACACAGGCTCACTGGAAATACTGCAAACACTTACTTTAATATACAGTGTAGTTGACTGCAGTTTCTAGTTAAAATGAATGATAAGGGATCCTTTTCACACAAATTATATTTATTGGGACGTATTATTGATGAATAATGGATTATTACAATTTGTGGTATTTATTTGTTGTTGTGAAAATAATCTTTGCACAACAACCATAACTGTATATATATATATATATATATATATATATATATATATATATATATATATATATATATATATATATATATATATATATATATATATATATATATATATGCGCGGATCAGCTGAAATGTTACCCGAATCCGCTCCTTCATACTAATTATCCACCCACCACTCGCCCGCACATATTATTTTACCTGATATACCAGCCTGATCTCACGAGGAAACGTAAGTATTTTACATTTTGTCAGTGTAGTGGCTAATTCGTACAAATTCAAATTCTGTTAGTTCAGTCGTATGAAAATGTATGATTTTAAAATGGAGGCGTGGCACCTAATACCACCCCTAACCCCAACCGTCATTAGGTGATGAGCAAATCGTACTAATTTGTATGAATTCATTTGAATTAGCCACTAAATCAAAAAGTTACGAATTGCCGTGAGATTGCGTCGGATATAATGTATATATCCGCACCCGACCCGCACCCGATCGACAATTTAATAATTCTAATTCTTTTTTTTAAGCAAGATGATAAGTCACCGTGGATCGTTCGTTATTAACAGCAGATTCAGCTTTTACATATAGGCTACAGGACAAAGATAACAAAAACGGTGCCACTTCAGCCTAAACGGCAGCTATGTTTACTTGGCCTTTTTCTTTGCACTGTGCAGAAACAGAATAGCATCTACTGTGCCTGGATTCGGGCGATTCTGCCTCGCCTCCAAAACATGGCCAGCTGCACTAAATGAGCGTTTGCTTGCAACGCTTGTTGCAGGAATGCACAAGCTTCTCCTTGCAAGGTGCTGCAGTCGTGTAAATAAGCGATCTTGTTTCTCCCAGAACGATAGCAGATTTTCCTCTGATGACTCCTCTAACTGAAAGTTTGCACAGTACCCTTGCACTTCATCCATTATTTTGGGCGTCTCATCTTCACATTCTGTGAAGTCCACTATGTTTTTTGCTGGTCCACTGCCATGTCCCGCTACATCCACCCGCGACCCATCCGCAATTAATCATAATGTATTTTTTTATTGCCCGACCCACAGATTATCCGCAGCGCCCATGGATATAAACGCCATTAGTGCATCACTAATATATATATATATATATATATATATATATATATATATATATATATATATATATATATATATATATATATATATATATATATATATATATACAGTTGAAGTCAAAATTATTAGCCCCCCTTTGATTTTTTTTTTCCTTTTTTTAAATATTTCCCAAATGATGTTTAACAGAGCTAGGATATTTTCAAAGTATGTCTGATAATATTTTTTATTCTGAAGAAAGTCTTATTTGTTTCATTTCGGCTAGAATAAAAGCAGTTTTTAATCTTTTTAAAAACATTTTAAGGTCAAAATTATTAGCCCCTTTAAGCTATATATTTTTTTCGAAGGTCTACAGAACAAACCATCGTTATACAATAACTTGCCTAATTACCCTAACCTGCCTAGTTAACCTAATTAACCTAGTTAAGTCTTTAAATGTCGCTTTAAGCTGTATAGAAGTGTCTTGAAAAATATCTAGTAAAATATTATTTACTGTCATCATGACAAAGATAAAGTAAATCAATTATTAGAAATGAGTTATTAAAACTATTATGTCTAGAAATGTGTTAAAAAGAAATCTTCTCTCCGGTAAACAGAAATTGGGGAAAAAATAAACAGTGGGGCTAATAATTCAGGGGGGCTAATAATTCTGACTTCAACTGTGTGTGTGCGTATATATATATATATATATATATATATATATATATATATATATATATTAGTATACAATATAATATTATTAGTTAAGGATATAATATAATAAAATAATGTAATGGGTTGAGGTTTTTTTTTTGTTTGTTTTGTATTGAAATGAAAGGACAGCAATGTTTATGGGATGAAGAAAGATCACAACTAAAACATAATAGGGAGTGTAGAGGCCTATTGTTATGAAACCATAAGACATCACTAGTCTCTAGCAGACGCTCACATTACATCACTAGTCTGGTCTCTCACAGACATCTTGATACTGTGATCTTGATCAGATCTATTTCCACTCTTTCACAGTTCACTGATTGTAGTGACAATATTAGCTATAAATGTGTGGCCAACAATTTTTCTAAGATTTTCAATCAAGTTTAGCTCAGGACTTATTTCAGATTTTTCAGGAACTGTTTTTTTTTTTTTTTGTAATTTATGCTTTTTTGGAACACTTTAAAAATCCATTTTATTACATAAAAATGTTTCAAAACCACGTTTCACATGTGATTAACACGTGATTGCATATTTGAAGATCAAGATGCCTGTAAACGTGTGTTAAAGTGATCATGCGCATTAAGTTTTCAACTTTTCAACTTTTCAAGGTTTCAACTTCTCAGACCACAGTGTGTCCACAGCAGAAAAGAAGACTTTGACCTATCATCGTATCGTAGAGGCGTTTCGCTTTGCTTATGCCAAGAGGAGTAAACTAGGAGACCCACGTTACCTCAACATCACAGACGTGAGTTCCACTATTTCATTTTGTTTTGTGCCACACACAAGGATTTAAAGGTGATCTCATGCAATTTAACTCAAGATCTGTCAAGCAGTTTAAAGAGTCTTTTATAATAATGTCTGTTAGCAGACAATATTTTCCCAAGGCCTCTAACAGTACAGATTTTATGCACCTGAGAGTTCAATGGCCTCTTGTAAATCTCTTTTCAATTATCTCCTTTCTCAGCTCATTCACAACATGACCTCAGACTACTTTGCAGACAACATCAGGAGTAAAATAACAGATGACACCACTCACCCAGACAGCTACTATGATCCAGAATACTTTGTACCCGATAACCACGGAACAGCTCACCTGTCAGTCATCGCAGAGGATGGGAGCGCAGTGGCAGCAACCAGCACCATCAACCTTTAGTAAGAAAAATGGTTCTCAGCTCTCAGAAATATGATACATGGAAATGTATGTAAATTACATATAAGTTCATATTGGGATTTCACATACAAATAATAAATATAGCAAATATGTCAAAACATTGTAAAAATGGCTGTTTACATACAGTTAAAGTCAGAATTATTAGCCCCCCTGTTTATTTTTTTCTCCAATTTCTGTTTAACCGAGAGCGGATTTTTTTCAACTCATTTCTAATCAGAATAGTTTTAATAACTCATTTCCAGGGCCAGACGGA
Source organism: Danio kyathit (assembly GCA_903798195.1). Lineage (NCBI taxonomy): Eukaryota > Metazoa > Chordata > Actinopteri > Cypriniformes > Danionidae > Danio > Danio kyathit. The sequence goes on from LR812526.1 coordinate 47,994,820, forward strand.
ATCTGCGGACGTTTTTTGCTATTTCTGCTGAGAATTTTGGTAAAAATCTGCGGATTTCTGCGAAATTATTTTGGGAGTATCATAAATAAAACCTTAATATGTGAAATAAAAAATAATATCTTTTTAACTTGTATTTAATGTTTAAAATGCAAATGCAATTAGATTAACTGTAAATAGTTAATTTTAAGTAAATAAACAGAATTAATGATGGGCTAAAAATCTGCGGAAATCTGCGGAAAATCTGCGGAATTCTGCACGCGCAGATTCCGTGTGGGCCTACTCATTTCTAATAACTGATATATTTTATCTTTGCCATGATTCATTCATTCATTTATTTTCTTTTCAGCTTAGTCCCTTTATTAATTCGGGGTCGCCACAGCGAAATTAACCGCCAACTTATCCAGCACCTGTTTTACGCAGCAGATGCCCTTCCAGCTGCAACCCATCTCTGGGAAACACCCATACACACTCATACACTACGATCAATTTTAGCATACCCAATTCACCTGTACCGCATATCTTTGGACTGTGGAGGAAACCGGAGAACCCGGAGGAAACCCACGCGAACACAGTGAGAACATGCAAACTCCACACTGAAATGCCAACTGAAGCAGCAGAGTCTCAAACCAGCGACCTTCTTGCTGTGAGGCGACAGCGCTACCTACTGTGCCACTGCGTCGCCCTTTGCCATGATGACAGTACATAATATTTTACTTCATATTTTTCAAGACACTTCTATACAGCTTAAAGTGACATTTAAAGGCTTAACTAGGTTAATTAAGTTAACTAGGCAGGTTAGGGTAATTAGGCAATTTATTGTATAATGATGGTTTGTTCTGTAGACTATCGAAAAAAAATAGCTTAAAGGGGCTAATAATTTTGACCTTAAAATGGTTTTTCAAAAATTTAAAAACTGCTTTTATTCAAGCCAAAATAAAACAATTAAGACTTTCTCCAGAAGAAAAATATTATCAGACATACTGTGAAAATGCCCTTGCTCTGTTAAACATCATTTGGAAAATATTTTAAAAAGAAAATAAAAATCAATGGGGGGCTAATAATTCTGACTTCAACTGTATGTCTGATTTGTACTGCCAGATATATCGGATTTCTATATGGATTACTTTTTAAAGCACTGCTGGTTGTATGTTAGTCTGAATTACCCCCAAAAAAAAGCTGTTTGTTGTTGATACCAAAAAACTGTAATTGGCCCTCAGGGGGAATAGTCTATTTCTGTTCCCTTCATTTTGATCTGGTTGTCTTGATTTTTCTCTCTCTATCTCTTTCACAGTTTTGGCTCAAAGGTGATGTCACGCTCAACTGGCATTATATTTAATGATGAGATGGATGATTTCAGCTCTCCCTATATTACCAATGGTTTTGGTGTTCCCCCTTCACCCAACAACTTCATTCAGCCAGGTGTTTTCAAGTTCAAAGCTTAAAATACACACACCGGCCACTCTACTAGTGGTGGAAAGAGTACTGAAAATCCAGCCTGATCTCATGAGGAAACGTAACTATTTTACGTTTTGTTTAGTGGCTAATTTGTACAAATTCTAGTTCAGTTGTACGAAAATGTATGATTTTAAAAAGGAGCCGTTGCACCTAACCCCACCCATGAACCCAACCGTCATTGGGGGAATAAGCAAATCATACTAAATTGTACAATTGAGATCATACGAATTCAAACGAATTAGCTACTAAATCAAAAAGTTACGAAATGCCATGAGATTGTGTTGGAAAATCATACTCAAGTTTAAGTACCATTACTTGCAAAAAGTTAAAGGTGCTGTATGTAAGTTTTTGATTCTTCTAAAGCATAAAAATACCATAATATGTTTGCAGATATTTAAGAAACATCCCAAGTGAACATACTTGTTTAACTGAAAAACAATGCTGAAGTCAGATATTCTGTTTTGAAAATGGTTTTTCCGTGCCGGAACGCCGTCTTTGTTTAGGTAAAGTTAACCTGCAGAATGCCAGTTTAGCCAATTATAATTCAGCACACCGGGTTGCCTTGTTGGAAAACAGCGTATTTCATTCATTCATTCAGAAAGGCTCTGAAAGCCCGTGACCGAAATGGACAGTATCAGACGTCGAAATGAGACAGATTCAGTTCCACATGACGTTATTAATTAGCAAATGATATAAATATTATGAACGTAAACATTAGGTGAGCAGGTTACATTGTAATCTCGTGTCCTAACAACACGCAAACAGCAGTTTGACTGTTTGCACCAGACGAAACACGACAGAAATGTAAATACAGCCTTTCAGAAGCACAGAATATGCACTCACTCACAAAACGGTAAGGTTTAGAATCCATTCAAACTCGCATTGTTAGCATTTAGCACTGAATAAAACACACGAGGCTTACCTGAGGTGCACTGTCATAGGTTTCACATGTTGAGCTGTGAGAAATAGAAGCCGTTTCTAATATCTCAATTCGAGGTGTTGGTTAGAACTAAAACTCCTTTTAATATGGAACATAATTCCTTCTTTCGCGTGTCGTTGATTTTATTTAGAACACGGTTTAAATCACTCGCTCCTGTACTCAATCTCTGGCATCCCACGCGTGTGTTTATTTTGATCTAGGAGTGCAATACCCAGTTCAACCACTGGGTGTCAAACTTACATACTGCACCTTTAAGTGCAAGAGTAAAGGAAAATGTTGTAAATACTAATAATGATTTAAAGTAACCCTGCCAAAAGTAAAAAATAAATTAAAAAAAGTTAAAATGTGAGATTAATTTAATGTGAAATCACATTATATTAATGTAAGCAATAATAAGCCAACATAAATCAGGTTGAAGTGTTTACATGAATTCTTTGAAACCTAAAGTGCAAAAATGTAGCTGTCACAATAATGTATGTTAATGCTTAGGCCATGTGCACACTAATACATTTTCATTTAAAAACACATTTTTTGTTTTTGGTTTTGGCCTTTCACCCACACTGAGACGATGTTTTTGGGAAACAAAAATGGATCTTTTTGAAAACGCTTTCCAAAGTGAATTCATTTGAACGATGACGCATTTTAGTCATGTGACCAATTCAGCTAAGATGGTTGACTACATTGTAAAACAGATGTTTTGGATGCTGTTCATTTTGATAGCTTTATTAAAGATTAATGTCAGTTTGTACATGCTCCAAATTGCCTATCCTCAGTGTATAATGTTTACTTAGAGCAATTGTTTAGCGGCGGAAGCAGACCACAGTTGCTGCATTTTGTTGCAGCTTTTCAAAGAGACGAAAAGTAAATAAACACCAGGCAGATATAACGCAGGTCGCCAACCTAATTTTTCCAAGTAGGACATGTTCCTAGATCAACATCTCTGTTAATTTTAGAACAACCTTCCAACCAGCCATCAAAATTAAGGAATACGTTTACAGTTTATGTTAAGGCTTACGGTTAGGTTTATTCAGTTCTACATGATTGTTATTCAACTATTATTGCCTTCTGATTTTGGGAATAATTTACAGTTATGGTTGGGTTTAGGGGTAGGGATTAGGTATGGATTACATTTCGAACAAAAATGATGTTCCAGGATCAACATAGATGTTAATCCAGGATCTCATCATACTTGGCAAAATCATGACATGCTGACGCAGGTAAAGGCATCTTACATCTGTGTGCGTGCGCAGTACATGAATAAAAGCATTTTCAGTCGTTTTAGTGTGGATGACAAAAAAATTGAAATCAAATCGTGTGGAGCACTTTTTTAGACAAAAACTCAGTTTTCAAATTTATCCTGATTAGTGTAGACATAGCCTTAGGTTAAACTCTTTGAACCCAGAGTAACAAGCTATGACCATCCAGCAGTTTGCACCACAAACCCATGCAGCATTGAAAGAATACATAAAAAACGTATTTGAAAACGTAACATTCTGTAGTGCATTTAGTAGGCTAGTTGGCAATTTCAGTCACCATACAGTAGTCATTCGTCGTCTTCCTTTTGGTAAATAAACTTTCTTGTTAAATAAATATTAATCAGTAAGCACATTAAATACCTAAGTACTTTAAAAATCAAGTAAAAATCAATTTGTACTCTGACTCAAGTAAAACTGAAAAAGAGGACTTAATCATTTTACTGGAGTAATATTTTATTCTACTTTCTGTACTTTTAAGTGCCTTACTTACTGTACTTTGTGTTTGCATCTGTGAGTTATGTAATAGAGTAGCCAGTGAGTGTGGATGACAAATAATACCCCTTTTATATGAACACAGTGATCAAATTCAAACAATGACATTTCTTAACATACTTCTTTTTCTTTTCTTTTCTTTCTTTTTTTTTGGCTAGGTAAAAGACCACTGTCTTCGATGTGCCCCACAATCATTTTTGACAAACACAACAGAGTCAAAATGGTGGTCGGGGCATCAGGTGGGACGAAAATCACCACAGCTACTGCTCTGGTAACCATTTACATATATGGATTGAGTTTATGTGAATTTGTTCATTTTGAAAGTGTCTTCAATGTGCTTGTCAAGTGTAATGTTGCTATACCTAAACAATAATACAAGCTACTAGGCATTGTAAAACTTTCAGTTATGTCAGTGCAATCAGTTTCTTGGGTTCTTGCTTATGTAATACAGAGGTAAGCAGTCTTTAACAAAACGAGTTTATCTTTGCCTTAAAGAAACACTCCACTTTTTTTGTAAATAGACAAATTTTACAACTGTTTAGCAAGGTATATAGTTGAGTTTTATCTTTTTTTTTTTTACCAGTCCATTCAGCCGATCTCTGGGTCTGGCAGGAGCATTTTTAGCTTAGCTTAGCATAAATCATTGAATTGGATTAGGCTAGTAGCATCTAGCTCCAAAAATGTAAAAAGAAAAGTTTTCTATTTAAAGCTTGACGCTTCTGCAGTTATGATGAAAAATTTAAGTTGCTATTTTCTGTGTAGATATGGCTAGGAACATTGCTGCTGTAAGATGGATGCAGCAGATGTAATGATATTATGCAGCACTGTTAGTTAGCTAGCTGGGGACTTTTTCTGGTGCTGCATAATATCAGTGCACTTTTTTTTCCAAAAATTTACAAATGTTTTTTTAAATGCCTCATGTGTACTCCTGACATTATTTCTGTAGCAAATATTTGAAAATAAAATGGTGTTCAGACCATAGATATACATACATAGATGTATACGTTTCTGTGGGGTGTAATTTGGGATCTGTCCACCATATTGAAACAGTCAAAGCCAGTCTGGGAATACTTGCGAGCAAGTTGACTTTGCCTAGGCATTTGTATGAACACCCATATCGGTGATTGTTTTCACAAAATTTAAAACCACAAACCTATACGTTCTCACTTATTAAACATTATCTGGTGCTTTGTGGATTTTTTAAAATGTATTTACAAACAGAAGCTGTGCAATATTGTGGCATCAAACTTTATCGCTTTAATTTACTGTAAGTGACGATAAATTGACTATTTCAAGATGGTGAGCTCATCGACTTGTCTAGAATGGTCAAACGTGGCATTTCCCTATGTATATCAATAGTTTTGACAGGGGGTGAATAAACAGGTTATGAACATGTTCAAGTTTCAAGTTCAAGTTATTTTCTGTACAATAAATCATAAAATATTCTACAAGATTGTACATCCTTCACAGTGCACATTGATGTCAAAACGATGTTAAAAAACCATGTCAATAATGACATGAAATCTAACACTGGTGTCAAGAAACACACCAAAAAATGATTGCAGAATGGTCCTGTAATAGATTTTTGATGTGTTTTTTTCATGCCAATTTACATTGGCATTTACATGCTTTATAGGGATACAAAATCCAGTGTAATATTTTTATTATTATAATCCAATAAATATTATTTTATTATATTATAACAATTTATTGTCATTATTTTGGCAGACAAAAGACATCAATGTGTGGACGTCTAATTGACGTCAAGCAGTGGTGTAAAGTAACAAATTACAAATACTCAAACTACTGTAATTGAGTAGATTTTCTCAGGAATTGTAATTTACTTTCCCTTGAGTATATTTTTAGTGCTGTATCTGTACTTTTACTCCACTACTTCGAACTGCAGTAACTACTTTATTTCTTTCTTGTCTGTGGTGATTGGCTAAAGTAGAAAAAGCAGTCCTGCGATTCCTGTCCAACAAAATCACACATAGAAAGTAAATCACATCATACTGAACTACCTTAAGCCATGGGCGCTTTATAAATGCAGCAAACCTTTTGGAAGCATTAAAAGTGTCCAATAAGAAGTCCAAAATCTTTACACGCAATGACCCAGAGACTGTTTATAGATTTCGCTGATGCGAAAATGAAGGATGTCAACTGTATGATGACTGAAATCACCAAACAGCCTTAAACAATCACTAAATGGAACAAATGAAGAATGGAAGAATGACCAAATGAATAAAGGAAGGATTCAAGTAAGGACTGAACTAACTAAGGAAAGAAGGAAGGAAGGAAGGAAGGAAGGAAGGAACAAACGAACACATGAATGAATGAACAAAGGACCTAATGAAGGAACAAATGAATGAGCGAAGGAATGAAGGGAGGAACGAAGGAAAGAAGAAATGAATGAATGAAGGACAGAACAAACAAACAATGGAAGGAAGAAACGAACGAATGAATATAGGAAGATCACTAAATGCACTACAGAATGTTATGTTTACACATCCTTGCACAATCTGCATGTAAACACATCAACTTTTCCCAGCGTAATACTCACTACTCACTGCTCGAGTACTTTTAAAAGGTCTACTTTTTACTCATACTTTGAGTAATATTTACAACAGATACTTTAATTATTCTTGCACTATGTTTTTGGGCAAGTAATGGTGCTTTTACTTGAGAATGATTTTTCAGTACTTTTCTACCACTGGCGTCAAGTTTTTGGCATCAAATCGATTAGCATCTTTGGACATCCTTTGTATGTCAATGTCAATTTGGTGTTGTTTTGACATCAAGGTGCCCTCTAGGATGTAAACCTTTCGTTTTGCCTAGTTATTATTGCCGTTTCCAAAAGTGTTTTGAAATATACAAACACGTCTTTTCAGCTCTGCTATCTCACTTCTCACAGGTGATCCTAAACTCGCTGTTCTTTAACTATGACCTGAAGAAAGCAGTAACAGAGCCCAGAGTCCACAATCAACTCAACCCCAACATGACCGTTGTGGAACAGGACTTTGAGCAGGTGGGTTATTGACATGGCAACTTTCTTAATTGAATACTTAATTCATATTTTCTTAAAAGACAATCTGAAAGTTAATAATTATTAACTGTTCACCGTATTTTGAAGTTGGAATGTTCATTAACGTAATATATTGATATTTTAAATATCGGCACATATCTATTTTCAACACTTTGGAATAAAAACAGTCATGGGCACTATGTTGTAGTGTAGCTCCAAACCAAAGTGCTCATAAATGTCCACTCCTAAGGGCCCTTCAGATTAGAAGATTCCAAAGGTTACAACTGAAGGTGACCCTTAGGGCCCCCATGATCCTTTGCACAGGGAAGTTGTTTGGTGTTGCACATTGCGGAAGGGATCATCTCTATGGCCTAATCCCTTTAAAGCTGTCACCCCAGAGGGTAAACCCTTCAAAGGGATTAGGGCGTAAGGATGAGCCCTTCCAAATAGAACACAGTGGATGTGTGTAGTCTAAACCCAGCATATAAGATAAGCATATAATTCAATTACTCGTATTTTTTTCTTATGTGTGTGTGTGTGATTGTAACTGTGTCCATACCTACTTCAGAGTGTTCTTGACGGCTTGGCTCAGAAGAATCACGTAACAGAACTGCAGAGGACACCAGGTGCAGTGGTCCAGGCCATCGTGCGGCAAGGGGACAAACTCTGTGCTGAATGTGACCCCAGGAAAGGCGGCTATCCTGCAGGATACTGAACGCCAGTCCATCTCACCATTCGTGGACCTTAAGAGACTCGGTCGTAAACCAGAAAAATGGATACACACATTCAGAAGCAACAGACCTCCAAGTCCAATGATCAACATGGACCACAATGCACAAAGTTGCACAAAGACTCCCTGTATTTATTATTTATTTTATTTTATTGATGGGCAAATGTTTTTTTGATTTCTATGATTTTACCAAGCTTATTTATTCCTTTTGTGTGTAGAAAAGAATATTTATTATCAGGGGTCTTTTTGGTGCCTGATTCCATTGTACGGGTTCTTTGTTTGTGTAATGAAGTTTCTGGGGTCGCATGTTGAGAATCTTCAAAACTCATATTAGCACAAAACATGTCTGTAAAAGTGGCCAAGTCAGGGTACATAACCTTAAAAATAAATATGTAAGTAAATAAACACTAAAAATATTCAAGTTTATTTCATAGGGAGTTAACTAGTGATGTGCGGATCGATACTAAAATATCCATATCTCCGATACCAGCTTTGTATGTTCTAGAATGGATTATCTTATCAAAATATTGATATTTCAATTATTTTGAGCAAATATGTAGTTTATTGGAAATAGAAATACAGCGGAAAGTAACCACAATTACCCTAGTTTCTCTGAATAATGCCAACTTAGTCGGAACTACTTGTTCTTCCGCCTGCAAAGTCATGTGCGTAATATGGCACTGTACATCTGCAGAGCACGCTAGCTAGCCACTCAGTCCACTGGCTGGCACATGTTGTTCAGTCACACTGTTATTGGTTATAGGTGACCGCAAGCAAAGTTATGTGTGGAGCTACTTCACTTCCATAAACTCAAACGATGCGGTTTGTGACACGTGTAACAAAACAGTGAGGTACTGTGGTAATACTACAAACCTAATCAAACATATACATAGAAATCACAAGATAGAATATGACTATGTCATGACTAGGCGGTCAGAGGAGGAGGAAAGGAGAGGTACAGGTGCTGATAGAGTGAGACAGACATCGCTTTCAGAGTCCTTAGGTGCAGCAGGCAGGCACTATCCAGGTACAGAGGGAGAAAATGCGGCGAAGGGGCTGCATTTTGGGGGTTTGGGTTTTTTTTGTCACAATGATAAAACAACGAAAAAAAGGTTCAAAACACTTTTATGGGAACCAGATTAACATGTCACTAAACGTAGAAGTGTGAATGTGTTTTTTAAGATGTTCAGGCAGGCATTTTAAGGTATACATGCTCAGATGCTGTCAATAAATACGTAAGTTGGATTTTTTGTATGATAATTCTTCATCAATAAACAAGAATAACCTGTAATATGGCTCGTATTCAGTATTAAGTGACACTTTTAAGTACACTACTTGCTACTTTAATTTCCCAAATAGTCATTTTTGGGCAGTATCGGATCGGTATCGCCGATACTCGCCTTCAATTTACTTGGTATCGGATCGGATAGGAAATCAGTGGTATCGCACATCACTAGAGTTAACTTTAATTTAAAAAGAGACAATTCCTAACAAAATGAATATTCCTCAGCCTGAGGAAATGTAACTATTTTACACGGCATCAGAAAAGTGGCTTATTTGTACTAATTTGTATAATTTCATTTGTATGAAAACATTCAATTTAAAAAAGGTATGCCCCCAAACCTCACCCCTAAACTCAACTGTCATTGGTGGATGAGCAAACCATTCTTAAATGTTTAAATGAGGTATAAATTCATATGAATTATCCACTAAATCAAAAAGTTATGAATGTGTTGCTATTTCTTTACTATTTACTCAACAGAGCCTGCAAATGTTTCTTTTTCTGTTGGACACAAACAGCTTGTTGTTCATCTATCTCAAAGGTCTCAAACTCAATTCCTGGAGGGCTGCAGCTCTGCACAGTTTTGCTCCAACCCTTATCAAATACAGCTGAACCAAATAATCTAGGTGTTCAAAAGAGTCATGAACACCTTCAATAGTTGGATCAGCTGTGTTTGATCAGGGTTGGAGCAAAACTGTGCAGAGCTGCGGCCCTCCAGGAATTGAGTTTGAGACCTATGGTCTATCTCTATGCAGTACTGATTTTAAGCATAAAAAGGGAAAAATCACAGATCATAAATGGTAAACAACAATTCAAATGTCTGAAGGTAATCAATATTTTTAAATAGTAAGTGTGGATTTACCAACAAAAAAAGGAAAGGTCATGTGCAACAGTCACTATGTTTAGATGCACATCAGTAATCAAATGATTTGCCTTAATCTGAATAAGAAAATAATATGATTAAAGTGTTTACATGAGTTGCTTTTTGAATATTTCTTTCATGATGCAGTTATACATGTTAAAGCACATCATTAGATTAACATCATTGTGTCACCACACTATCCACATTTCCTCTGCAGTTTCATGTAATTTCAGGTGTTTCATTTTTAATTTGTCGACTTGAACTGCAGTTTGGCACTTTCACTTTCATTCAGGAACATATGTGACGTATGTGAGCTTGAACAGCTGGACGAGTGTTGTTTTAAGTGAAGTTTCGCAAACTAATTTCGAGAGGAGCACGTGATATGATTAAGCACATCTGGCTTCTCATCTGTAATCAGTAATAGTCCAATCAGTGTGATGCAAGCTTACTATAAATGGATCATTTTCTCCCTACCGCTCTAGCTTCGTTTTGGAAGAATCCCCCCTTCCACCCCATCTCCTCCTTTTCCTCCCTTTACTAGGGGGAGTTCTCGAGACCTACCTGATCTCGGATCCCCTGATATGCTTATTGACTGGGCGGGAGCCTTGGGCTCAAGTATCTCCGAGCTCAGGGTTCTCTCCCGGGACAGCATGCCAAACCTGCTAAAATGCTAAGCATATCTAAGTGGGAACTCTTGAAATGGAATTTGATACCGCACGCTGTATGAGAAAAAACCCTCCGCATCTCGTGATGCAAGTGTCTGTGGTCCTTCACTGACTCAGTAGGTGCAGTGAATAGTGTTAAACAGTTGTGTGTGTGTATAGACAATCCTGTCACATAATGCGGCGATAATCCTACACAACGGTAATAGTTTGATTGCGGTGTTTACATGTTTGTACTGCATTTCAATAATGCGACTAAAATCAGCATACTCCACATGTCTTAATTCGATTTCTGTTAAGTTCGATTATAACCTTAATCGGATTAAATTAATCAAAAAAATTGTTGTTTACATGGTAGACTCTTAATCTGAAAAAGTATTGTCTTAATCGTATTAAAATCTAATTATTGGTGTCCATGTAAACGTCGTCGCGTTATTGAAGTGTAGTATAGACATGTAAACACCGCAATCAAACTATTATTATCATGTAGGACTTTTCGCAGCGTTTTGCGACAGGATAGTCTGTACACACACGGCTGTTTGACACTATTATCTGCACCTATTGAGTCAGTAAAGGACCACAGACACCTGCATCATGAAATGTGGAGGTTTTTGTTTCTCCCATTCGTACTCACATCCAATACCTCAGTTGTCACAGGGGGATGAATGAAATGTTCCTGAATGAAAGTGAAAGTGCTGAACTGCAGATAAAGCTGAAAAATTCAAAATATAACACGAAATTTCATGAAACTCTGGAAGAAACGTGGATAGCCCGGTGACTCAATGATGTTAATCGATCTATGTGATATAACATGTAAAACGGGGTAATAAAAAGGAACATTCAAAAATGTTACATACATGCTCAACTCGAATGTGAATTCATAATTTAATCATATTATCGTCTTGATCAGATTAAGGTAAATACTTTTTCCATGTAAACAGAGTCAGTGACTACGTGTACATGGACACCAATAATTTGATTAAGACAATACTCTGATTAAGAGTCAACCATGTAAACAGCGATTTTTGATTAATTTAATCCGATTAAGGTCATAATCGAACTAAAGAGAAATCGAATTAAGACATGTGGAGTATGCCGATTTTAGTCGCATTATTGAAGTGCAGTACAGACATGTAAACACAGCAATCAAACTGTTACCATCATGTAGGACTTTAAGCCACTTTTTGCGACAGGGTAGTCCACACACACACACGCACGCACGGCTGATTGACACTCTTTGCACCTACGTGAAATGCGGAGGTTTTTTCGCGGTGACGCAATGACGTTAATCGAATTACGCACTGTAACATGTAAAACGGGGTCATGAAAGTGACACTCTAAAAGCAACTCATGTAAACACCTTAGTCTTATTATTCTCTTAATTAGATTAAAGCAAATAATTTGATTGCTGATGTCCATGTAAACGTAGTCAGTGTGGGAATTGTTTTGATCTGTAGAACAGTAGTTGGCGGTGTCATTTTTGTAAGGAAATACTTGGTTGTAAAGTACTCGTTCAGGCTAAAGTTATAGACCAAATGTGTAATATGCACATCGTTTTTACAAGCATTTGTATGTTCAGAGATTCATTTCCAAAAACTGGCACTTTGAAACGCTTTTTCAGTTTGTGTTTCAGGTCCCTAAAAGACTGCCCAGCAAGCTTTTATTTGTGTGTGTCTGTGTTTGATACACAGTACATAATAGACGTCTAAACATAGACATCTTGACTAAAACATGTCTAATAGATGTAACAATTGTCCAAAATTTTACTAGTCATCAAATAGACAGAAATGAATGACTACACATGACTAGTGACTAGTCTATTTTGGACTATTGTTTAGATTTAATTGGTTACATTGACACAAAATTGTTTAGTGGGTGTTGACTTTAAATGGTCAATTTAAAATTCTAAACTTTTTGTTTTGATTTTTAGTTGAAAACTAAACCAGTGAAATTTGATTCCCCATTGTGTTCAACAGAAAAGGGATCATATTCATTACAATAAACTCTAATCTCTTTATGCTTCCCAATTTTCATGGTAGACACACTGAAATATCCAACCTGATCTCACAAAAAAATAAGTATTTTCACGTTTTGTCATTTTAGTGGCAAATTTGTATGAGTTCAGTTGTACAAAAATGTATGAATTTTTAAAAGGATGTGTGGCACCCAACCCCGCCCCTAAACTCAACTGACATTGGGGAAAAGCAAAGCATACTCAATTCTATGAATTAGATCATACAAATTCAAACGAATTAGCCACTAAATCAAAAAGTAAATTGCTGAGAGATTGTGTTAAAATATACAGCCCGATCCCACAAGGATACATAATTATTTTCAGATAAATAATTAGGAAATAATTATTTTATATATTGTCAGATAAATGGCTAATTAGTGCATATTGATACAATGTCATTAGTATAAAAATGTAGGCATTAAAAAATAGCATATCCCCAAAACCCACCCCTAACCCCTAATTGGAGGATAAGTAAATTATACTAAAATGTAAGAATGAAATTTTACAAATGAATGCAAATTAGCCGATAAATCAAAAGTTACAAATTTTTGTAAATATCAGGCACTACTCAAATGTGTAGCAAACTCAACAAGCTGAATGTTTCTATTAATGCTGTATCCAGCAAATTTATTTTTAAACACTGAACTGGAATGATGATGTTTTTATGGTGAAAATAAGCTATTATTAACATACACAGCCATTCATAAGTAAAAGAGCACGTGTGGCGTCAGATTACCTCACTGGACATTCTGTATACAGCCATTCTCTTCAGAGATGACTTGCATAATGTGAAATGCTAGACGACAATAACACTGTTATTCTGTTAGGAGTAAACAACTTGTGTACTTGAAAGAGATCTGAGCTCTGAGACATTATGTTCACATCAGGTCTTGACGATTGTATTATTTAGGGCACATTTGGAGTCTACAGAGCAATTTACACTCACTGGCCACTTTATTAGATACACCTAATCCGTCTCAAGGTTCGATGTGTTGCACGTTCATGCTTTTCTGCATACCTCAGCTGTAACAAGTGGTTATTTGAGTTACTGTTGCCTTTCTATCAGCTCAAACCAGTCTGGCCATTCTCCTCTGACCTCTGGCATCAACAAGCCATTTGCATCCACAGAACTGCTGCTCACTGGATATTTTCTCTTTTTCTGACCATTCTCTGTAAACCCTAGAGATGGTTGTGCGTGAAAATCACAGTAGATCAACAGTTTCTGAAATACTCAGACCAGCCCGTCTGGCACCAACATTTATGCACCATTCAAAGTCATTTAAATCACCTTTCTTCCCCATTCTGATGCTCAGTTTGAACTGCAGCAGATCTACATGCCCATGTCTACATGCCTAAATGCACTAAGTTGCTGCCATGTGATTGGCTGATTAGAAATTTGCGTTAACGAGCAGTTGGACAGGTGTACCTAATAAAGTGGCCGGTGAGTGTATGGTAACACTGTTTAACTCAACTTTTAACATTTAATGGAACACACAGCTTTGTTGTGTTTTTGGAAATAGTCTCTTTTTACAAGTCCCCTAGAGTTAACATCTCAGTTTTACCATTTTTGAATCCATTCAGCCAATCTCTGGGTCTGCCGAGAGCACTTTTAGCTTAGCTTAGCTTAGCATAAATCATTAGCATCTCACTCAAAAAATGACCAAAAGTTTAAATCTTTTTCCTTTGGGCTTTGTTCTAAGTTGATATGGCTAGGAATTATATACTCGTTCTGCCATAATAATCAAGGAACTTTGCTACTGTCATTGCGCATACTTTTTCATTCAAGGATTTATGCTAAGCTAAAAGTTCTCCTGACAGACTAGGATATTGCCTGAATTGATTCAAAAATGGTAAAACGCAATTGTTTAACTCTAGGTGAATTGTAAAATTAAATTTAAAATTCCTTCAAATTAAAATGAGGATAATGTAAGATATTAAAATATTCCTCAGAGACACAGCATCTATGTATGGGGATATATATTCAAAAATCTTCATCAGAAGTCTGTGTTATTATATGTCAGTCTCATTTTATGTTGAGTTACGTACAAGGGCTGTTGAATGTTGACATTTTTTTTTGTCTCCAAATCATAAGACTGCTATATCATGCTGTGTAATGTACAGATCACAATTAAGCTATTTCATGAAGCTATAGATTTGTAAATGTTGATCATGAAAAGACTCAGTGGTGGTAATGTATAGAAATTCATTTGTGTATATATATTTTTTAAAAACCCACTGTCCTGTGGCTGTTGCTATGCTGTTAATTAATTAAACTGTTTTTGGACAGTATGTTTGCCTAAGTGTTTATATGAATATTGTAAGAGCTAATTACTAAATAACACAAGCTGTATTTTATGAAACAGTGCCATTTTGAACCAGCTCATGGGCAAAAACATGTTTTGAAAAAGCAAAAGCATAATCACATAGCTACCCAGTCTGCGGCCACACAGGAATTTATTTATACATCCAGAATAACAATCTTGCTCATCTTTGAAGGGATAATAAAAAACAAGTAAACAACTTACCTCTCTGTATGAAGTAATGAAGGTCTGGTGTCTACATGCTCTAAATAGTGGTATGTCATTTCTACACAACCAAACAGAATGGCAATCGTGTGCATCCGGAACCATGCACTTTCAGTCTTCCTTTAGCATAACAGTATGGAAAGAATATATTGTGACGTCATAGGTTAATGCCAATGCCGTGTGTGTGTGTGTGTGTGTGTGTGTGTGTGTGTGTGTGTGTGTGTGTGTGTGTGTGTGTGTGTGTGTGTGTGTGTGTGTGTGTGTGTGTGTGTGTGTGTGTGTTAGCACCAAGGGCTAATGATGAAGCCATGACATTGCTTGACTGTTTAAAAAGTGACTGAAACCCACTGACAGCAGCTTCACTAGACAATCGAAGGTCAAAGAGACGAACCTTTCAGCCATAACAAGAGAAGTTAGTCATTCCAAATCTAGTTTTCGAGAATATTGTATCTTTACAATGTCACTTGCTCATTCAAGTCCCCAAAACGGCTGATTGTCTGCAAATGGCTAATGCACAAGAAGACAGAATAATGTGGAAAATGTCAATGGTCAGTTAGTTCAGTGCGGCTGCAGGAATTGATTGCCAGCTCATTGCTGAACAGGGTAAGGATCTCGAATTACAGTATCTGCAACAAAAAAAAATCAAGTGATTAACCTCTGTTAGTTTAGCCTTGTTGGAACTGGTTCAGCGGTAACTTTAGTAATGAAATCATGTTTAATTTATTTGGTTCTGATGGTAAACATTATAATTTTAGTCAAACTGGGGAAAGACTGAACACAAAATAAAGTAATCAGTGCAAGGAGGAGGTGGTGTTTTGTGTAGTTAAGAGTTTAATTTCTTATAATGGCAGAGTGACTGCAAATGTTTATCAGAAGATCCTTCAGCAAAACGTGTTTTCTTCCATGTTTTCATCACTCAGACTGCAGTTTTAATGAGGGAGAATGCACAAGGCAAATGGGTAAAGCATGCAGTTCCTTAAACCTAGAAATATTGATATGGCCAGTACAGAGTCCTGAACTAAACCTGATTGAAAATCTTTGGAAAATCATTGGTGACAAAGTTATGATTAGGAAACTCAATACAAGCAATGAACTTAGGAAGAGACTGAAAAAGAACTGATCAGGGAAAGACTAGTGATATCGTGTTAGAGACTATGGAGGTGTGCTGTTAGAGACTAGTTATGTCCTGTTAGAGACAATAGTGATGTCCTGTTAGAGACTATAGTGTTGTCCTGTTAGAGACTATAGTGATGTCCTGTTAGAGACTATAGTGTTGTCCTGTTAGAGACTAGTGATGCCCTGTCAGAGACTATAGTAATGTCCTGTTAGAAACTGGTGTTGTCCTGTTAGAGACTATAGGGATGTCCTGTTAGAGACTATAGTGTTGTCCTGTTAGAGACTATAGTGTTGTCCTGTTAGAGACTATAGTGATGCCCTGTTAGAGACTGGTGCTGTCCTGTTAGAGACTATAATGTTGTCCCGTTAGAGACTAGTGTTGTCTTGTTAGAGACTATAGTGTTGTCCTGTTAGAGACTATAGTGTTGTCTTGTTAGAGACTAGTGATGTCCTGTTAGAGACTATAGTGTTGTCCTGTTAGAGACTAGTGATGCCCTGTCAGAGACTATAGTAATGTCCTGTTAGAAACTGGTGTTGTCCTGTTAGAGACTATAGGGATGTCCTGTTAGAGACTATAGTGTTGTCCTGTTAGAGACTATAGTGATGCCCTGTTAGAGACTGGTGCTGTCCTGTTAGAGACTATAATGTTGTCCCGTTAGAGACTAGTGTTGTCTTGTTAGAGACTATAGTGTTGTCTTGTTAGAGACTAGTGATGTCCTGTTAGAGACTATAGTGTTGTCCTGTTAGAGACTAGTGATGCCCTGTCAGAGACTATAGTAATGTCCTGTTAGAAACTGGTGTTGTCCTGTTAGAGACTATAGGGATGTCCTGTTAGAGACTATAGTGTTGTCCTGTTAGAGACTATAGTGATGCCCTGTTAGAGACTGGTGCTGTCCTGTTAAGAGACTATAATGTTGTCCCGTTAGAGACTAGTGTTGTCTTGTTAGAGACTATAGTGTTGTCCTGTTAGAGACTATAGTGTTGTCTTGTTAGAGACTAGTGATGTCCTGTTAGAGACTATAGTGTTGTCCTGTTAGAGACTATAGTGTTGTCCTGTTAGAGACTATAGTGTTGTCCTGTTAGAGACTGGTGTTGTCCTGTTAGAGACTATAATGTTGTCCCGTTAGAGACTAGTGTTGTCTTCTTAGAGACTATAGTGTTGTCCTGTTAGAGACTGGTGCTGTCCTGTTAGAGACTATAGTGTTGTCCCGTTAGAGACTATAGTGTTGTCCTGTTAGAGACTATGGTGTTGTCCTGTTAGAGACTGGTGCTGTCCTTTTAGAGACTATAGTGTTGTCCCGTTAGAGACTATAGTGTTGTCCTGTTAGAGAATAGTGATGTCCTGTTAGAGACTAGTGATGCCCTGTCAGAGACTATAGTAATGTCCTGTTAGAAACTGGTGTTGTCCCGTTAGAGACTATAGGGATGTCCTGTTAGAGACTATAGTGTTGTCCTGTTAGAGACTATAATGTTGTCCCGTTAGAGACTAGTGTTGTCCTGTTAGAGACTATAGTGTTGTCTTGTTAGAGACTATAGTGTTGTCCTGTTAGAGACTATAATGTTGTCCCGTTAGAGACTAGTGTTGTCCTGTTAGAGACTATAGTGTTGTCGTGTTAGAGACTGGTGCTGTCCTGTTAGAGACTATAGTGTTGTCCCGTTAGAGACTATAGTGTTGTCCTGTTAGAGACTATGGTGTTGTCCTGTTAGAGACTGGTGCTGTCCTTTTAGAGACTATAGCGTTGTCCCGTTAGAGACTATAGTGTTGTCCTGTTAGAGACTATGGTGTTGTCCTGTTAGAGACTGGTGCTGTCCTTTTAGAGACTATAGTGTTGTCCCGTTAGAGAATATAGTGTTGTCCTGTTAGAGACTATAGTGTTGTCCTGTTTGAGACTAGTGATGTCCTGTTAGAGACTATAAAGATGTCCTGTTATAGAATATAGTAATTGTTAAAGATTGGTGTTGTCCTGTTAGAGACTGGTGTGGTTCACTTAGAGAATATAGGGATGTCCTGTTAGAGACTATAGTTACAGTATGTCCTGTTAAACACTGGTGATGTCCTGTTAGAGATTATAGTGATGTCCTGTTAAAGACTAGTGATGTCCTCTATGATGTCCTGTTAGAAACTAGTGTTATCCTGTTAGAGACTGTAGTGCCATGTTAGAGACTATAGGGGTGTCCTGTTAGGGACGATAGTTACAGTATGTCCTGTTAAACACTGGTGATGTCCTGTTAGAGAATAGTAATGTCCTGTTAGAGACTATAGAAATGTCCTGTTAGAGACTGCTGTTGTCCTGTTAGAGACTGGTGTGGTTCAGTTAGAGAATATAGGGATGTCCTGTTAGAGACTATAGTTAAAGTATGTCCCATTAAACACTGGTGATGTCCTGTTAGAGAATATAGTGATGTCCTGTTAAAGACTAGTGATGTCCTGTTAGAGACTGGTGTTGTCCTGTTAGAGACTATAGTGATGTTCTGTTAGTGACTAGTGATGTCCTGTTAGAGAGTGCAGATGTCCTGTTAGAGACTATAGTAATGTCCTGATAGAGACTGCAGATGTCCTGTTAGAGACTATAGTTATGTCCTGTTAGAGACTATTGATGTCTTGTTAGAAACTATAGTAATGTCCTGTTAAAGACTATAGTGATGTCCTGATAGAGACTGTTGATGTCCTGTTAGAGCAGTACCGCCGCTCCCTATACGCAGAGTACGCAGGCTGAGTAGGGCCTCAGCTCCGGAAGGGGGCACCATCTCGGACGGTTGCTCAAAAAAACAATATTAACATTTATTTAATAATATTAACACAAACTGAGTGTAAATAAAGTGTATATTGATAATATGTTGTTAAAATAAAAAAAAATAAAAATCATTTTATGACGAACGCAATAACAAACATGTGACGTAATTTTTTCCGTGTACGCGCATAGACGCGTACGCGCGGCGCGGTCCGGTCCACTGTCTGTGCGGCTGCTAGCAGCAAATATTTATAATTGATGCAAGTTGCAGCTCTATCCCCGGGAAGACAACAGCAGTCTGGAGCCGAGAAGAGAAAAAAAGTGCAAGATGAATCGCGTGGACCATTTTCAGGTAACTTCCATGAATCTGGAAAACATATTTTTGCTTGTTCACTGGTGAGGCTAACGTTTAAACTTCGCCACAACTGCACCAAATATGCATTATTTTTTGTTGTTTACGTTCAGTTTATTTGCTTTGCGGCTCTGCATTGTGCTTTAAACTGTGACAGGACATGTTTTATGACTTTTCGCATTTGCCCCTCTTCCCGATGTTGCTGGTAAATACACAAACTCAATTCTTTTAACATCTTGTGCAATAGTTTACAATTCTGTTTGCACACCAGCTACATACACACGCACTGCACAATTATTTTCACTGTATGTATTATTTATTATTATATAGTTATTATATTATGTTATATAATTATATATTATATAATTCTTTTCAGTTGTTTATTGTTTTTCAATAAAGTCTCTTTTGTCTTTACATCGGTGGAATGGTGTGTTTTAGGCCGGTTTTTCATTTTTGTACATTACAATATGAAATAACAAAACTGACTCATTCTGTAATTTCTGAAAGATCAATAATATAAAACCTAATATTATATAAAAGCATGAATTCATTAATGATTATTTTTTTCTGAATGTTAAAGTTTTTGTTTAAAAACACACTAATTTTAATACACTTTTTAATTCTTAAAAACCTCAAATGTCTTTGATTTATACTGACAGTGAGAGTCAGTGTTTGTCACCATAGATTATAGTGCAAGTTAAATCCACATTTTGGTTTTAGTTTAGACACATTATGAAGAGTGCTTGACTAGCTCATTGTTTTAATAGTATGGCATGAGTTTTTCTCTAAATGACTAATTTCTTCTGTATTGTATATGGAGGTTCAATGCTGAAAATTGTCACAAAAGAAGATGAGGTGGCCTGATCCAGCACTGCTCCAGAGGCACCAGCAGCAGCACAGGTACAGACACAGAGACAGGATGCAACCCTGAGGACCGCCCATCTCAACAGGTACAGAGAGGGTTTTATTCCTTACCTTTTGTAAAGTCTGAAATTGGGAATGCTTCTGCAGAAGACATGTCAGTGTTTACTTTAATGTAAACTATTATTTTGTAATCAGAATCAGAAAGAGCTTTATTGCCAGGTATGTTCACACATACGAGGAGTTTGTTTTCGTGACAGAGCTTCTACAGTGCAACAGAATTACAGACAGGATTAAAAAACATATAATACAAATATTTTAAAAAGTAGTGAATGCAAATATACAAATTGACAAGTGTATGTACAGCTATATTACTTTATACAGCATTATATGTGCAGCTGTTATGTGCAAATTGGCATGTAAAGTGTGTTGTTAAATAAGTGTATGTGTGTATAAAAAATGTAAATATTTGAATGTTTAAGTATAATTTTGAGTGTTTAAATGCACATTTATCCATATAAATAAATAAATAAATACATGTTTAAATATATGTTTGTCTGTTTTTGTTCCTCTGTGGGGGCACCACAGTAAAATTTCGCATAGGGCACCCTTTTGGTCAGCAGCGGCCCTGTGTTAGAGACTATAGTTATGTCCTGTTAGAGACTGTTGTTGTCTTGTTAAAGACTATAGAGATGTCCTCTTAGAGACGGTAGTTATGTCCTGTTAGAGACTAGTGATGTCCTGGTAGAGACTGGTGTTTTCTTCTTAGAGACTTTAGAAATGTCCTCTTAGAGACTGGTGTTGTCCTGTTAGAGACTGTGGAGATGTCCTCTTAGAGACTATAGAGATGTTCTGTTAGAGACAAGTGATGTCCTGGTAGAGACTGGTGCTGTCTTGTTAAAGACTACAAAGATGTCCTGCTAGAGACTAATGTCCTGTTAGAGATTATAGTGATGTCCTGTTTGAGACTATAGTAATGTCCTGATAGAGACTATAGTTATGTCCTGTTAGAGACTGCTGTTGTCCTGTTAAAGACTACAGAGATGTCCTCTTAGAGACGATAGTTGTGTCCTGTTAAAGACTATAGTGATGTCCTAATAGATTGCTGATGTCCTGTTAGAGACTATAGTTATGTCCTGATGGAGACTGCTGATGTCCAGTTAGAGACTATAGTAATGTCCTGATAGAGACTATTGATGTCTTTTTAGAAATTATAGTGATGTCCTGTTAGAGACAATAGTGATGTCCTGATAGAGACTGCTGATGTCCTGTTAGAGACTATAGTGATGTCCTGATAGAGACTGCTGATGTCCTCTTAGAGACGATAGTTATGTCCTATTAGAGACTAGTGATGTTCTGGTAGAGACTGGTGTTGTCTTCTTAGAGACTTTAGAAATGTCCTCTTAGAGACTGGTGTTGTCTTCTTAGAGACCATAGTTATGTCCTGTTAGAGACTAGTGATGTACTGGTAGAGATTGGTGTTGCCCTCTTAGAGACTTTAGAGATGTCCTCTTAGAGACTGGTGTTGTCATGTTAGAGACTTTAGTGATTTCTTGTTAGAGACTATAGTTATGTCCTGTTAAACACTGGTGATGTCCTGTTAGAGACTATAGAGATGTCCTAATATAGACTGGTGATGTCCTGTTAGAGACTACAATATAGTTATGTCCTGTTAGAGACTAGTGATGTCCTGTTAAAGACTAGTGTTGTCCTCTTAGATACTATAGAGATTTCCTGTTAGAGACTGGTGATGTCCTCTTAGAGACTATAGTGTTGTCCTTTTAGACAACTTTTAGACTATTGATGTCCTGTTAAAAACTAGTTATGTCCTTTTAGAGACTATAGTGGTGTCTTGTTAGAGACTACAGTTATGTCCTGTTAGAGACTGTTGTTTCCTGTTAGAGACTATAGAGATGTTCTCTTAGAGACTATACAGTAGAGATGTTCTGTTAAAAACGAGTGATGTCCTCTTAGACACCATAGTTATGTGCTGTTAGAAACTATAGAGATGTCCTGTTAGAGACTATAGAGATGTCCTCTTAAGAGACTGGTGTTGTCCTGTTAGAGACTGGTGTGGTTCACTTAGAGAATATAGAGATGTCCTGTTAGAGACTGTAGAGATGTCCTCTTAAGAGACTGGTGTTGTCCTGTTAGAGACTATATTGATGTTCTGTTAGACTAGTGATTTCTGTGAGAGACTAGTGATGTTCAGATGCTGCAGATATGCTGAAGTCATTCAATGTCATTCATGTATTTTGATCAAATGAATGCAGTCTTACCGCGCATAAGGGACTTCTTTCAAAAACCTACCCCAATCATTTTGAAGAGTAGTGTAGGTGTATATTTACATAAAACTCTTTAACTTCTATTTGACATTTCATATCGCAAGCACTCTTCAATGCAGCAGCAGTCAGTGGAAACATGCAAGTATAAAAGTGCCCCAGGCCTCGCCTATGTGTGATTTGCATTTATTTCCATGCTGACATAACTCAGCAGGGAAAAGGCGGAATAAAATATTCAAGGAAACAAGAAAATCTTTCTGTTCTTCAACAGCCCTGAAGCCACGTACACCGTCAGTAGTGCGACCACCAGCGTCCTCTCATAACTCACTGCAGAGCAGGCTTTTGTTCACTTTCTGGAGAGCTCATCACTGCTCCGTCAAAGAGTTCTCAACAGCACATTCACACTCTGAATGAACTGAGAACGAAGGAAATCTGCTGATTGACACACAAAAGGCGACGTCCAGAAGCACACAAGAATCTGACAGTCGTATTGTCCCCCAGCCCGCGCTTGCTGAGCATGGCTATAGGTTTGGGCTGAGGAGGTGATTCACATGCTTTTATTCCACTGTCAGACAGGAAACCCTCCAGCTTCCATATGCTCTCAGCTCCGGGTGGGGAAGCATAAAGGAAAGAGAGCGAGGAAGATTTGGGGTAGCAGCAGGCAGAATCAGGACTAAAGCTCCCCTGTGGACTTGAAATGACTGGGCTTTTAGACTCGCACAGAAGGCAGACTCCAAGGGTTTGCTGCTGACTGCCGCTTAAGTTAAGCTAACTGCTTATGTCAAGCGATTACACGACAATGTTTATTCTTGTGCTCCCGAATAACTAGAGCTCATAATTCTGCATTGAACTTTCCGATCATGACGCCAGAGCTAATGCAATCACTCACATTGCTGTTGGTATGGCATCTTGCAGTGCATTTTCATGAGTCAGACGCGTCCTATTTTCAGGGCTCGGGATGTTAATTATAAAGAAATGCTGGACGTCTTGCTGTGGAGGCATCAATGATGAGCAGCTGAGCTAAACATTCCCTTTGACCGTCCATCTGCACACTTCAGAGATGCCGAGAGATGCCAAGAGCCTGACAGGCAGTCAGTAATACACAACGTCAATACTTCAACACACTTTCAAGAGCCCTGTTGT